>CM068708.1:38241185-38841185 GCA_035079005.1 Fraxinus americana
GGAGCTGGCAAAACGAACATACAATTCCTTTGCTAATGCCAAGAACAACAACAAGCATTTTTCGGACATGGCCGATATTAACTTTTTGATGTGCAAAGCAATAGAGAACCCAGGTTTAACACCATCAGGATCACTAAGAACTTCACTGATATCTGTCTTTGAGGACCCTGTGATCAACCATTCAAACAAAGAGCGTCAAGGGATTGGGCTAGAAGACTTCATGGGATGTGCCTCAGTTCATGGTGTAGGCCCATCCTTAGCTATATTTGACACTATACAAGACGGGGAATTGGATTGTGCATGTGTGTATCCTTCCCCATTACACTCAAGGCAGCAAATGCATGAATTTTTGGATGAAATGAAAAGGATTCTTTTGAATGGAAGCAACAATGTTGGTGGCAACAATTGAATGAGCTGATGTTTATTGAAGGGCGAAGTGTATCATTCTACGATTCTTTTGTGGGTGTCATATTAAAAGTGCGTGTACATTGCAAGGGCAGTGATTAGGTCCGACTTCATAAGCTCGTTTGCAAATTATCGTGGTAATGACCCAAGGGTTTTGTGAAAATTTGTGCGGACACTTGCATGAATAAAACAGATTTCCACTTTGCCCTCAATTCTTCTCTTCTATGCACCCCTTTCTTTTCATGTTCGTTAGCAAATTATTAACTCCTGAGTCAGTAAATCAATGTCAACTCAAAATGGCTCGTCTGTGTATTCCCTAGGCCATGGATGTGTTAATTGGAGCTTGGACTTCTCCAATTCATAATTATGATCCAATTTCTGCCAGTTCATTCTTGTCTGGCTTGTCATTAAAACATGCAATGAGTATTAATACTTCAAACTCAAGATCTGATGGCTTCAGGATGTGTTCTGAGGTTTGTGTATTGAGCCAAACGCTGACTTCTCGTCACACTGTAGGAGCAATTCATCAGGTTGGTTAGCTCTAAAATCGTAACATAAATTTCGTATGATTACACTATATATACAAATTGATATATTTTATAGATCCATCGACTCTACATTTTAGACGGTGATCCTGATATATTTGAAACTAGCTAGACTGTGACAAAAACAATTATTTCCTCTTCAAATTGACCTTCACTGAGCATATATATTGGGCATTTCATCATGGCTGTGTGAGCTCAATATAATGCAGCTACATAAAATATTTTTAGGGGGCCTTTTCTGTGTGCAAGAGAGGTGTGCGGAAAACTTGTATTCTTTATCAGCTAATATAGTGTAAACTTGCATTGACGAGACGACGAAGATCCAACTCAGGGGGTTACACACAGTAGATCTTTATGTGCTTAGCCTATTTCCTGATTACTTTTTATATTATTATTCTTGCCAAAAGGACTGGAGTTTAATCCATAACAAAATTGGTGCATGCACCAAGTTTTTGGTGTATCCCTTTGTGATAGGGGGACTGACACCAACTTCGATGGTTGCTCATTCTTGCAGGCCTCGAAATGCAGGAAAATTTATTATAACTTTCTTTTTGCTGTCGAATGTAGCTAAGATAAAAAAGGAGAATTTTCGCAGCTTAGAATAAAAGATGCAGAAGAGAGGTATAGGAGAACAAAGTTGGACCATTACAGGTTACAGCCGCTTTATTACTTGTGCATTTCTAATATTTACAAGAATAGTTGACTAACTGAATAACTACCTCAAAATGCTCAAGTTTTGCCTGAACTTGGCAGTGTCTTGAACAGTCTGCTGTACCCATTTGATGAACTGCGTGTATTTTACAGGCTCCTGTATATTGTATTACCTAAATAAACTCCTCTACCCTGTCTCCAAAATCAAATTTTCCATTGCAGCATTCAACTGCACTTGTCACTTCTTGAAATACATTGACACTGCAGGGTACAACCAGGCCATTGCTTTGCCGAAATCCAAACTCATTGTAGGCCTTCTCTAGCAATATCTTGAACAGAGGGTGGGAGAGATAAGCTGTTGGGACTACGAATTTTTGACGATCCTCACCTACGTACACTGCAAAAGTACCTGTGGGTGCGGTGGTGGCGGTCGGAGAGGCTCCTACTTTGTCGTCCCTGAGCAAACGCTCGTATTTTTCTGATAGTTGGCGGTTGGCATTGCCAATGACCTTAACCTTCTTGGCTAGTTTCTTCACTGAACCAAGCTTCTTTCCCAACATTTTGTTTAGTACTGAAAACGGTGGGTGAAAGAGGAAGAACTTGACTGTTGCATTGAAGGAAATTGTTTGTGGGTGGGGGTGGTTTTGTAGTGTAGTTTTATGGGGGTGGGTGTGGGGGTAAGGGGTCGGCGTGGGAGGAATGTTCCAAATGGGGTCAGTTTTGACTTTTCAAATAATTGAGATTCTATGAGTGATTTATTTCTATCTAGAGATTTTCCTCATTTACTTTGACTTATCATTAGCTAAGAGGATCCAGGTATATAGGTGGAATTTAGCCCCCGTTTGTCTACCATTTTTCAAAACATTGTTTTCTACAGTAATCGATCTCCACCACACATTCAAATAATAAAATATTCTACGAAACCATATATTCTCCAAAAAATACTATTCAAAACATCATTCTTTCTCCCATAACAGGAGAAACAAGTGCTTATTTGTTAATTTGTTTCATAAGCATTAAGAAATAACATATCCAAAAAGGATTTAAAAGAAAATTCTCACAAGCCAAAAATTAAAATTTTCCCGGGTTATGAAACATTAAGAAATAACGCGTCCGAAAAAGTAAATCTTTTTACGAGCAGAAAAAGTAAATATTTCGTCTGTTATCAATTACTTCTTCAAAAAAGGAAAAAGAAAAAACAATCGATTGTTGCTGAAAGAATCTAAACTACTATTATTTTTTATAAATATTCTTATTTTAGGGTAAGAAAAATCAAACAAAGTACCAAACCTTGTTATATCTAACCGGCCGGAATTATTTTATGTTAACTTCCTTAAGGGAGAAAGAGAGTGGTGACCCTCAATTCAATTAAAGAAAGAAAGAAATAAGGGTATATTCTTTAAAAAATAAATAAATCAGAGTAAACGAAGACGGCATTTTTTGTATTCTGGTAGAGGATTTTCCATATGGCATTGGGAGTAATTGACTTATTTTTTGGGTTAGAATGGTCGACACGACAGAAGCTCCATTCACAACAAGACACGATGGGAGAGTGATCATTCATCAAGAAGAATACTTGACTTTGAGAGTAATAAAAACTTCACGGGTCAATGCTAGACGTGTAGAAAATATTGTTTTCCTTTTTGGTTTTATTGTAGAAAATGAATTGTGGTTGGTTTTTAAGTCTTGATAGTGGGTTGTGTCTCATGTTGAAGGACGAACCATGAGCACAAAAATAGAATCAGGAGCAGAATTATTTTATGAGATAACATTGAAGTTCTATCACGCTAAGAAGTGCAGTTTATATAAGTCGGTATTAAAGTGATTATTGATTAGTTAGGTTCATGAAATTTATTAAGGGCTTGTTCGGTAGAGATTAAAATTGAAAAACTAGCCGTTATTGTTGACTTTTATTAGACGAGTGAGACCCAATAACGGTTATATTTTCAATTTTAATTGGATTTTAAGTTTAGCCAAACATGCTTTAAGTCGCGCGCAGTATCTCTAGCCATGGAATTCCTTTTCTCTTCGATCACTTGAGATTTTCATTACACTTTTAGAATTTCGTAGTACGGTGTCAAAGGAATCGAAACAATAATGATAATCATTTTTCGAAGTGTCTCATCAAATCCTATACACCTCATACCACTTGTCCTCTTTATTTAATAGAAAAGAAAGGATTTATCGTAACGTTTATACATACAAGTCCTTATAATATATAAAACGATCACTTTATTCAATTTAATATTGAAAGAAACATTTTCATTAATTGAAAATCATATGTTGACGACATTGTACTTAAGAAAGAATTTTAAGAAATGTGGGGATGGAATCTTTGAACTAAATTTCGATTTTAGAGGTTGGCAACGACAATACGGTATGACTTGGTCGTGGGATGTAGGATAGGACATGGGACGCAAACTTCCTTGTCGTATTTGCCTTTGTTTAATATTTCTAAATTGTGTAAATCTAATTCTTCTAATCAATCAATTAAATTTAGGACCTTGTACAAGTAGCAAAATCTTTTTTTTTTAATATATAAACCACTTCATTTGCAATAGATTTGAAAATTATGTTTAGTGTACATTGCAAGTTGACACATTTTTTGACATTATGTGGGGAACTCAAAAAGTGCTGGGGCAGGAAAGTTTTTTTTTTTAAACTGTTCAATCATGTGCCGACACGTAACACAATTTTAAAAAATAATGTAAAACAAGATGTACATGTAACTTGATTGTAAGATATGTATTAATTTAGCCTCGTTTGGTAAGTATTTATGCCCTATTTGATTGCCATTATTTTGAGAAAATTGAGTTTTGAATATTGACATTGTTTAGAATATGTGATTAAAAAGTAGGAAATTTTTTTGATTTTACGTGCAAAATATTTTATTCTAAATGTGTAGTTGAAAAAGAGTATAAAAATTAAAGAGTTATGAAATAATGATTGTCAACCAGGGTTATAAACTATTTAAATTATAAATAAATAGAAATAAGTGATAGATAAGTGTTATAACACTTGTGTGTCTATTGAAATATATGATTGAAAAAGACGTTTGACCATTTGGTTTTTTTCTTTCATTAGTACAAGAAAATGAAAAAAATATGAGTCATGGATCAACATTGTTATTTCCAATTGTTTTCTTGATAATTCTACACACAAACTATACTTATTATGGTGAGAAATTTGTACACTCGAAGTCGAGCTCTAGCTCAGGCGACAAGAGCAAAGTCAGGCCTGAGTTCGAACATCCTTTGAATGTAAGGAAATTAAAATCGAAAAATGTATCCATAATAATGTTAAACTTTAGAGCTTAGACAAAATTAAATATTTGAGAAGGTTTGAGTGCCGATATATATTTGAGAAGACATTTGTTTTTTTCATTTTACCCTTACATTTTTATGTTTATGTTCAATAATAAAATTAATATTTAATTTATTTTTCCTAAGTACAAACAATAATTACTGATTATTAATATTGGTGCTTTCAAAATAAAATAAGTTAATTAATTTCCACATTATTATATACAATTAATAAAAACGTTTTTATATAAAAATAACTTGAAATAGCATAAACTATTAAGTTGATTAATTTAGAGAATTAATTGGTCCCCCAATAACATTAATTCATGCGTTAACCATTTTTTTTTTTTTTGGACAATATGTAAAGTTCTCTTTTTAAATAATATTATACATCTAATGATCATATCTCTAAATTGCTGGGAAAACGTATATGCAGACTTTTTTTTTTTTGAGTAAATTAAAGAAAAAGGTCTTTTTATGCGCAATTGATCAAACTACAAAAAGGTACTTTTACACACTTTTTATTAATACTAGTGAATGCACTTGCGTTTGCACGTGTAGTGAGTGATGTAGTGTAAGTAATAATGTTAGAATTTGATTATGTGGGATTTCCGTAAAAAATGAAACACGTTTTGAATGAAGACTACATTGGATTATATAAAATATGTGTCACATTGGTGGTAGTAATATTACAAATATGAAGGCAAAAGCAGAGTCGTTACATGCGATACTTGGATACATGAGTTTTAACATGTTTATATGTACAATAAACAAAATCTAGTATGACAAATAGATATGTTGCGAGTCCGGTTTGGTGGATTGTGGACATAAACATGCAAAAGAGATTTAAAATACATATTTTAAATTCTTGAACAACTACTCATACTTTGCTTTTTGTCTACATATTGTCAACTTCCCGTAGAAGCATTGTTCGGATTGGCGGGCTATCTGTTGGTGTAGTGTTTGCATTTGTGAGTTGAAGAGATGTTTGTGAAGTGTTTTGTTGTATCATATTAGTAGCTAGATGTTCTTCATTTTGGAGTTATGAGTCAAAGATGAAGATGATTTCATATGGGGCCTTGTTGGTGATTGCTTCTATATTTACAGTATTGATGTGTAAGAAGTGCTCATGTGTAGTCGTTGTCTAAATTGTAGATTTGTTTGTTATGTGTTCCTGTTGGGATGTTTATTAAAAGTAGTTAAAAGTATAAAAAAAAAAAAAAAAGAAGAAGAAGTATGTAGATAATTTTAATTTTGAGATAGGTACCTCAGAAGTTTGTTTCATCAGTTCTTTTGCTAGGCATTTCAGGAATATTTTAGCTGGATATACAATAATTGATATTGTGATAGAGCCTGTGGAGTCTTGTAATTCAACGATTGCTCTTGCTCTATTAGAATGGAAGATGAATTATTGTTAGTGCTTGAGTTTTTGTGTTAGAAGAATATATGACATGATTATTAGATATAAAATAATGTATTTATTCACATAATGTGTTTGCGACTTGATGATAATAATATCTTGGAGTTAGTGTAGCATAATTATACTTGTAAAATCAACAAAAATAAGTTTCGTTCATATTTACAATTGCAGATTTATTGCAATTGTCATATGATAGATACCATAGTGGTTGGTTTAATGCAACTAATGTGACATTTGCTTTTGTCCAAAAGTTTTTTTGCTGCAATGTATAACATGACATGTAAAAGAATATGTATTAGATACGGGTAGGGGTGAAATGCTATGTACTTCAGAAGGTGTAGTGATTTGGTGTACCATATACATTGATATGTGTTGGTGTGATTGTGTAGGAGGATGAATGAATTTACCATTGAAAAAAATTTCTCTTAATTTGCTATTCATAAGAACCGGTTTTTTGGTGGTTGCAAATGGTATTACATTCATTTGTAACAAAATTGTCCCACATTTGAAGCATTCATGTTTCTAACCTCTAAGGTTTTTAATTGTATTTGTTATCTAACTAAAAGAATTATTTTAATGTTGGAAGTAATAAGTGCCTAACCTTTCGTTCATGAGAATGACGTCTTGCATTGTTGATTGGTCGTCACAAATCTAAATTATTCTTTTGAGGAATATGTTGAGTGTAATTCCAATGATGCCTACAAAAAGTAATATGTGTTAGTAATTAGTATGTGTTGTAATTGATGTTTAAGATAGAAGTAATGAGGTGTAGGATGTTAATGTCATTGCAAGTAATTACTAATTTCTGCATTTGTATCCATGTATGGCTAAAGATTTTTGAATGATGTGAAGTTGTGGACTGATGAAAGGAGAGAGTTAAATTGTTCATTAACTTCAACAACATTGGTTTTTGCATTGATTGTCCATCGGATGTTACCAAATTGGGCTCTATAATTTTTATCTGTTTCTTTAACTTGTGCTTTTGAGATGAGGTATGTTTTTTGTGGTAGTAAGGTGTCTTCGAAAGCTATGATGACGTTCTCGAATAATGTAGCTAAAAAGTTAAAAATATGTTATGGTGATATTTTATAAGAGAGGACAAAAAGGAATTATAATGTAAAGGAAATTTTTTTAGCATTTGAAATCAAGTGTTTAAGTGGAATGATAATCTTAAATTAAATAGTCAAGTTTTGTGATTTGGGTTATAATGTAGGAATATGATGAGATAAACTGTATTTGATCTTAGATTTGTTTGCAATCAACTATGCATGAATGAAGAGTATCTATTATTTACCTATCCATGTGTGTCGATATAGATATATATGTATATTTGTTGGACAAAGGTAAAATTTTGTTAGAATTTGTTAAAGTTAGAAAGCACGTGCATGGACATTTGAAATCGAATGGTTTAGGGAAAAGTAAATTGTTGTTATTAAGAAAATGTGTGTTTGTTTACCTATGTAGTACCTAAATATGAAAGAGGAAAATTTGTTATTATAATATTGTTGTTACAGGACATAACCCTAATGCTTAGGTCATTAAAGTATTTCACAAATTTTGAATTGTCTTTTGTACACTTACACCTAAGAACTTGGAAAGGAATTTATGTCTTGTAGCATAACAATATTGTAAAGTTAAGATGATTTCTTTTAACTATTTTGGAGGTGTAAAGAAGAATTAGGGGGCTTCTACTAATTTATTATTAAAGAAAGAAGATACAAAGAACTTCTTAAATTAGATTATATTATGTTATGCTTAGGAAATAGTCAAATGCATATATTAGAAACAAATTAAGCCTCAAACCTTAACCAAATGTATTGGTATTTCAATGGATTGTTGCGAGCTTTGTTTAAAGAGCATTTTTCTAAAACTATTGCTTTAACAGTCCAGTTAGATTCTCTAGGTTTGATGTTAGGAATGAGTTTGTATTCTGTGACCATTTTGATTTGCAATTAATTCTATTTGATTAGTAGATGAGAATTGTTAGAAATAGAAGAGTTAAAATGAAACATAAATATATGGGATGATGTTTTCGAAAATGTTTGCAGTTCATGTATGATATTGGTTGAAAGAAAGAAAATGATCATGTTGAAGTTAAAAATGAGCAAATGAAGTTGAAGAAGATAAATTGAATAAATGTTTTATTTGGGGTCTTATATGTTGAGAGATGAGATGTAGTAGTCGATAGAAATGATGAAAGTTTAGAATGAGTGGTCTTAAAGTTAGATTTCTGCTTTCAACATAGACTAGAAAATGTTTAGTAGCAAGTAAGAATTTTTGTCTACTGTTATAAGCAAAGTTTTTTAGGAAATTGTTGTCGGAAGTGGGTTGCAGGTGGTGCTTACGTGGTTTTTTGCGAGGACGTGTTGTTTTAGTAAAATTAGTGGATTGTAGTGAAGCTAATTTTTTAAAATTTTTTTAGTGAGTGTGGAGTTGAAATAAGTAATGATGGTTGGCAAATTTGAAACATATTTGATAAAAGAAAAGTTGTGGTCAAAATGTAATTGAATGTGTGATTTTAAATTAAGTAAATACTGTAATAAAACTAACAGATAACTTGAACCACTTAAAAATGGAGAAATGAAAGTTGAAGATGTCACATGTATACAGACAATGAGATCTATAATAAGGTGACTGTGGTAATAACTAAGTAATTGCATTATGCAGGGGTAGTATCATTTATCAAATTCCACAAACTTTACCTATTATTATTTTGTTGAAGAATGTTGCAAAAGTCCTCAATAGTTGCCGGCATGTGGAATGAGCATTCAAGGGGAAATGGCTTTTTTGGTAGTTCCAGCCAGTTAGGTTGGTTTGGCTATTCTTTTCTATTGAAAATGAGTTAGCCGGCCGCGCGAGGCACCTTATTTTAGGCTTCGCTCGACTACTCGGCATTTTCATTCAAATATAGGCCGGCCGAACTTGTGATGGTTTATAACATAAGACTTCTTAATTCCATCAAACCTTGTCTAGAAATTGTTGGAAGGGCGGCCAGGGTAGGAAATGAATTGAACCTCGAAACCAGATTCATCAAAGAGATATGACCATCTCTCTAGGTTGCATAACCCTTTAGATCATTTTATTCGTGCAAGTTTGACCTTAAAATCACCTTGAGGGGGGTGAATAAAATAATAACGCATAATTAAAAATTATCAATTAAAAGTAATAAGTCTCCTTTTAATTGTTCTAAATATTTAGTCAATCAAGTTAATTTTATCCTATGTTGAATTGCCACAATAATAAATAAAGCAGAAAATAACATAAGATTTGTTGAAGGATAAAACCCTTAACTGAGTAAAAATTTCGGGACCATGTTAGTAACCTTCACTATAGACAATAAGAACTTATAGTAGATTCAGCCTAGAAAACCCACTAAACTTGCTGATCTAATTTCTGCAATCTTCAATACTCGCTGGAACGTATTTCACTTACACCTACTCCCGATATTTTGAATTGTCTATCTTTTGTAGATCACCAAGAGCACCATGTTCTTGTACTCTTCCTGTGCTTTTGGTCCAACCTCTCTCAATCTTAAGCAATCTCTGAAAATTATTAAAAAATTACCTTCCTTATTATATTTAGGAAGTTGGTGTTTTGGATTATCTGAATTTGATATTTTTCATAACTTGTGGTTGATTGATCTTAAGAATTAATTACCTATCCACACCCAGCCACCCACCCCACCCTATTGGCGACTTATTTAGCGATGAATGAACATCGCCGACAACTGGTCATCTTCTTCATTCATGACTCAGCAAGTATAATTGAAAATTGAAAAACATCTCCTTGTATATGAATCTGGTTAATTGAATTTTTGACCCATTCGAATAACTGAGGTTGGAAAAACCAATGGCATATGACTAGATCTCTTAGATTTGTGACATGTGACTTGAGTCATTGGTCTGTGACCAAATCTCTTAAATTCGTAACTTGTGACCTATGCACTTGACATTGACCTATGAATTGGTATCATAGCTCGGTACTCATTTCTTTAAGATTTGACAATCTTGTGTTATGTCTAATACCGATTTTCAAAATCTTTAGGGACACTCTACAAACCGACATACTTCCTTTGATGACACACACTATAATTATTGGAATGCTAGAATGATGATTTATGTACAATCTATTGATTATAACATTTGGAAAATTATTGAATATGGTCCATATGTGCCCACAAAGACTATTAGGATCGAGGGTAAACCCGATCATAGTATTTCTAAATCGAGAGAAGAATATGGTGAAGAAGATAGGAGAAAATTATCTTTTAATGCTAAAGCCAAGAATTTGCTCTATTATGCTTTAGATAAAAACGAATTTAATAGAATTAGTACATGTGATTCGGCTTATGAAATTTGGCATGCTTTAGAAGTCAATCACGTTGGAACAAATAAGGTTAAGGAAACAAAAATAAATATGTTGGTTAAAGAATTTGAAAACTTCTTTATGAAACAAGATGAGCCTATTGTTAGTATGACTACTCGTTTTACCAATATTGTGAATGGCTTAAAAGGATTTGATCGAAAGTATACTAACGGTGAACTTGTGAGCAAAATACTTAGGTCACTCTCGGAAGAATGGACGCCCATACGAATGCTCATAGAAAACACAAAGGATGTGAATTCATATCCTTTAGAAGAATTGTATGGAATATTGATGACCTATGAGCTCAATAATGCCGAAATCAAAGAAAAGACAATAAAGAGTAAAGAGGAATCAAAAGAATCTCCCAAGAGTCAAATTTCTGTAAAATCGACAATTGATGAAGAACCATCAACAAGCAACATGAGCGATGAAGAGCTCGACGATCTAGTACTTCTTGTCAAGAAATGGAAAGACTTTCGAAACAACAAGAAGTTTCAAAGAAGAGATGATAAAGGAGAAGAGAAAAACAAGAAAATCATTTGCTATAAATGTGACAAACCCGGTCACAAAAGAACCGAGTGCCCAAACAAATGGAAAAGCTTCAAGAAAAAGGCATTTCAAGCTACTTGAGATGATAGTGACGATGAAGATCAAAATGAAAGCGATGATCAAAACGAAATCGCTAACATGTGTTTCATGGCCGTCGAAAATGAGGTAAGTACAAAAGAATTTTCTTATGATGAATTGCTAAAAGATTTTGAAAAGTTTGCTTTAAGTCATTATATTCTTAAAAAGAAAAATTCTCTATTAAAGGATGATTTAAAAAATTATTTGGAAAAACCAAAAGAAAATCTTGATTATGAATTATTGACTAAAGAAAAAATTTCTCTACAAGAAATGGTTGAGGATTTGACAAAAATAATTTATAAATCCACCGAGGGAAAGAAAAATTTTGACTTGATACTTGGAAATCAAAAATGTGTATTTGACAAAGGGAGAATTGGATTCAAACCCTCTTTAAAACAAAAATCTCTCAAAAATATGTTTGTCAAAGTTTCAAACATCACTTGTACCTTTTGTAATAAGATTGGATATGTTTCTTTTAATTGCTTAGCTAAAAAGAAACTATACTTTGACAACAATCACAAGTGGATCAAAGAATCCTCAAAAACTAACTACCAAAGACTCAAATTTATATGGGTACCAAAAATCAAAAATTAAATTGTTTTTGTACGTACCAAGCAAAATCAAAAGCAAATGGTTTTTGGATTGTGGATGTTCGAAGCACATGATCGGAGATCAATCACTACTTTCAAATCTCAAAGTAAAGGATGGTGGCCATGTAACTTTCGGAGACAATACAAGAGGAAGATTATTGGAATCGAAAGCATTGGTAATCACTCATCCCCCTCAATTGAGAATGTCTCATTGGTTGATAACCTCAAACATAACTTGCTAAGTATTAGCCAATTATGTGATAAATATTATAATATAGAATTTGATTCGTCCAAATGTCTAATTAAGGATGCTACATCAAAAGATGTGATTTTCATATGAAGTCGTGACAATGATGTTTATATCATTAACATTGAGCATGAAAATAATGAACATTGTTTACTTAGATTAAAAGATGAAACTCGGCTTTGGCATAGAAGGATTGGTCATGTAAACATGGACCTTATTTTGAAAATTTCCAAAAATTGTCTTGTAAAAGGATTGCCAAATTTGAAATTTGAAAATGCTAAAATTTGTGATGCATGTCAACTTGGAAAGCAAGTCAAAAACTCTTTTAAACCAAAAATCTTTTCTTCAACAACAAAACCATTGCAACTTCTCCACATGGATCTCTTTGGGCCATCAAGAATGGCTAGCTTAGGTGGTAAACACAATGCTTTTGTTATCGTTGATGATTTTTCAAGATTTACATGGGTTATATTTTTAAGTGCAAAGGTTGAAGTTTTAAAAACTTTCAAACATTTTTGTAAGAAAGTGGAAAATGAAAAAGGTCACACTATTACTACAATTAGAAGTGACCATGGTGGAGAATTTTACAATCTTGCTTTTGATGACTTTTGTAACATCAATGGATATGAACATAATTTCTCGAATCCTAGAACTCCTCAACAAAATGATGTAGTAGAGAGGAATAATCGTACATTACAAGAAATGGCTCGAACCATGCTTAATGAATATAACTTACCAAAATATTTTTGGGCCGAAGTCATCAATACCGCATGCTATATCATAAATAGAGTCTTAGTTAGTCGCAAGAAAACCAAAACTCCGTACGAGATTTGGAAAAATAGAATTCCCAACATTAGTTATTTCAAAGTTTTCGGTTGCAAATGTTTTGTCTTAAACACAAAAGACAATTTAGGAAAATTTGACTCAAAATCCGATATCAAAATTTTTCTTGGTTATTCACCTACTAGCAAAGCCTATAGAGTTTTCAACAAAAGAACTCTAGTAGTGGAAGAATCCATGCACGTTCTATTTGATGAAACTAACTCTTTTGATCAAGAGAAGGACTTTGACGAAGATGTAGGTGTGGAAACTTCATTCAAACAAATGAGCATTCAAGACAAAAACAAAGAAATATCAAATGAAGATCAATCAAAGGAGTCTAACAATCAAGAAAGTGAAGAAAAGTCAACAAAGGACAATCCCGCATTACCAAAGGAATGGAAATTCTTCTCTTCCCATCCAAAGGACCTAATCATTGGCGATCCATCCAAAGGTATCATTACTAGAACTTCACTAAAAAATCACCTTAGTAGTGCTTTCATCTCGCAAATTGAACCTAAAAAATTTAAAGAAGACGAGTTTGATGAGTTTTGAATTCTTGCAATGCAAGAAGAATTTAGGATTTAGTTAATAGACCAACTAATCAAACCATTATTGATAAAAAATGAGTTTTTTGAAATAAACGAGATGAAAATAGTATTGTTGTACGTAACAAGGCTAGATTAGTGGCCCAAGGTTACAATCAAGAAGAATGTATAGATTTCGAAGAAACCTTTGCACCGGTTGCTATATTAGAGTCTATTCGCATGCTTCTCGCTTTTGCTTGTTACAAAGGCTCTACTCTCTATCAAATGGATGTAAAGAGTGCATTTTTAAGTGGTTTCATTCAAGAAGAGGTTTATGTTGAACAACCTCCCGGTTTCAAAAATCACAAATTTTCGGAAAAAAATGTGTAAACTTCAAAAGGCTCTATATGGTTTAAAACAAGTTCCTAGAGCTTTGTATGAAAGATTGAGTAAATTTCTTATCTTAAATGGTTTTCAAATGGGAAATGTAGATACTACACTCTTTATTAAAACCAAAAAGGATGATATCATTGTTGTACAAATTGATGTTGATGATATCATTTTTGGTGCAACTAATATTTTCCTTTGTGAAGAATTTTCTAAATGTATGAGCAAGGAATTTGAAATGAGTATGATGGGAGAACTAAAGTTTTTCCTTGGACTTCAAATCAAACAAACTAATGAAGACATCTTCATTAGTCAAACAAATTATATCATAGACATGCTCAAGTAGTTTGATTTTGAAGACTTGAAACCGACGAATACTCCAATGAGTACATCAATCAAATTGGATAAAGATGAGAACAACACTTTAATTGACATAACAAAATATCGAGGTATGATCGGATCTCTTATTTACTTAACCGCTAGTAGACCCGATATCATGTTTAGTGTTTGCTTATGTGCTAGATTTCAATCAAATCCTAAATAATCCCATCTAGGTGCCATAAAACGAATATTCAGATATTTATGTGGTACTAGAACTTTAGGCCTTTGGTATCCAAAAGCCACACACGTTGACCTCATTAGTTTTTCGGATGCTGATTGGGTGGGTTGCACTATTGATCGAAAAAGCACAAGCGTAACTGTAACTTTCTAGGCTTTGCCTTTGTATCATGGTTTAGCAACAAATAAAACTCCGTTCCACTATCGACCGTAGAAGCCAAATACATCTCGGCCGCTAGTTGTTGTGCTCAAGTTTCATGGATGAAACAAACTCTTAGTGATTATCACTTAACATTTGAAAATACTCATATTATGTGTGATAACACTAGTGCTATAAATTTTTCTAAAAATCCTATTTTGCACTCTCGCACAAAATATATTGAAATTCGACATCATTTTCTTAGAGATCATGTTTAAAAAAGTGATATTTATTTGGAATTTGTTAGTACTGAAAAACAATTGGCTGACATCCTCACTAAACCTCTAGCTCACGATCGATTCTCTTACATTCGTAGAAGCTTAGGTATTATAGATGCATCTGATATTTGTGGCTAAATGTATCTTATATGCATGATTTAAAAAAAAAGTTGATGTTTCAGTCGACCAAAACATTTCGATCAACCGAAATATGGCCTTTCGATCGTACAAATGATCGACCGAAGTTTACACTTTCGGTCGACCAATGATCAGTCGAAAACTCCTGGAGCCTTCTATAAAATTTCTCTATAGAGTTTCGGTCAACTGAAGTGGCGCGATTCAGATTCTTAAATCCCATCTTTTCTTCCCTAAAATCAAAAGCCCAACCCTAAAATTCTCGATTTTCTTCTCCTCTCTCTCAACAAAACCTCGAAATTCATCATTTTTGCTCAAACTCCTACACAAAATCGAAAGCCCATCACACATCAACATCAATTCTTGAAATTTTTCATCAACTTGCTTCAAAAACATTGAAAACTATGGATTTGGGTCAAACTCGAGATTTCTTCACTTTCTTGAAAAATCAATCTTTTAATCCTTTGTAAACATTTGCCCATCTCAAGTTTTTTTGTTATTCACTTCTTCTCTTTCAATTCTAAATGCGTTTCTCACCATTCTCGACACTATGCCGCTAAAGAAAAAGTCGAAGAAAGGGGAATCAAGTGCTTCCATTGTCGACGGTGATGCACCCATGCCCGATCGATTCACCAACCATCCCATTCTTCGCGGTAAGATTATTGACATTTTGGAATTTTCTCTTAAAGCTCCATCACTAATTGAAGAAGTTTTTGAAAATATTGGGTGGAAAAATATCATTTCAATCTCTGAATGTACATATCCAAATCTAATTCGAGAACTCTTTCGTAGTGCCTCTTTTCATGCTCAAAGATAAACGCATTACCCTAGATAGACCTAAAATTAGATGCATACTTGAGCTAGATGCTTGTGGAAATTGTGCCTATATGCAACATTTCCCGGTTCCTTTTGATGGCTATAACGAACTTGAGGCATGTTGTCGTGTCACGGACCAACAATTAACCACTGCTATGACCTTAACTTTGAATCACCTCACTATTCCATACAAGGTTCTTCATCGAGCAATTGCTCACACTATTGTACCTCGTAGTGGTCATTTTGAGGAAGTCCATCATCTAGATCTCTTTCTCCATGACTCACTTCTAGTAGGGCGAAAATTGGATTTCTCACACATTTTCTTAAAACACATTCGTTATGTTAATTCATCTCCTCGAGTTTTAGGCTTACCCTATGGTATGATTTTCACTAAAATTTTTCAATACTTCGAGGTGCCTTTAGAAAACGAACTTATTATTCGGCCTAAATACATCGACGTCATTAACCTCATCACTCTTAAACGTATGAAAATTGTTAAAGGTCAAGGGCAATGGGTGTGTCACACTCAAGGCTTTAACGATGCTTCGGGGCCAACTACTTGGCCATTCACCGAAGATGAGGTAGAGGAAATGGGTAATCTTGGTAGTGATGGTGTTAGCGATAATGGTGGTGATGGTGACGGAGATGGTAGTGATGGTAATGATTCACCTCCACCAAGGCGTAGAGTGTTTACTCCGCGTATTGCACCTACTTC
This sequence comes from Fraxinus americana, assembly GCA_035079005.1. NCBI lineage: Eukaryota > Viridiplantae > Streptophyta > Magnoliopsida > Lamiales > Oleaceae > Fraxinus > Fraxinus americana. The sequence goes on from CM068708.1 coordinate 38,257,712, forward strand.
CCATCGCCTCATGTCCGAGGAACAATTCAACCTCCTACAAGGTAAAATTGAGTCAATTACTAGTACCGTCCACACTCGAATTGATTCTCTTGAGCAACACATGGAGCAAATGAACTTGGCCCACGAACAACGTTTGGAGCAAATGCAATTGTCACAAGAGGCTTTCTACGCTCACATGTATTCCATCTGCGCTTGTGGTCCTCCTCCACCAGCGGAAGAATGAAGCCTTGCTATACCCCTTTTCCAATATGTCTTACTTTTGTTTTACTTTGTTTCCTTTTTAGACTTGCTTATGGTTTGGATATTAAAATTGTTCTAATGTTCTTATCTTATGAAAATTAAAACTATATGTTTTTGGTTATTCTATATTCTTGTGACCTATGATTATCTAACTCTTTTCATTGCACCTATGACTCGACTAAGGGGGAATTTTTCTTCTCCCTTCCAAGTCCCCATTCTTTTTTATGATGAAAAAAAAAAGGAAAAATACAATGCAATATGATATCTTGTGATATGAATGAAATGTGATATGAGAATGATATATGTGACTTGAAATGTGATACATTGTGATATAACTTATGAACGATGAATTGTTATATGAATTGTGACCTCCATGTGATTTATCTCAAATTGTTGAAATATGCACACAATGGTATAAACTCTAACTTCACTTTCTCACATTGATGTGCAATAGGTAGGGAGAACATATTGTATATCTATATATATTCCTACAATCACATATTGTTTGTCATAATAAAAAAGAGGGAAAATTGTTGACCTATGATTCAATATAACTCCACTTGTTTTGATTATAACAAACACTCTTGCATTTCTAACTAATCTCGTTTGTTGAGTTTTCATGTATAAATTGTCTCAATCATTCAAATGGCTCAAATAGTCATCCGTTGCAAAATCACTCGGAAGTGATCTGAAGAAACTAAGACCTTTGAAAAATATAAGCTTAGAAGATATTTTATCGAATCTTCAAAATTATGTTTAAAGGTATAACTTGTCAATTTTTAGTAAGTATAAAACTCAAATTTATTTTTATACATCTCATCACTTGCATAAAAATAATTCTCGAAATGAAATTGATTTTGGAAAATGGAATTTGTGATTGAAATCTTTTAAAACCAAAATCTACTCATTTCGGTCGACCGAAAGTTTGAATTGGTCGGCCAAAACTCTAACGGTCTGAATATTTTACAACGGTTATAAGTGGACTTCGGTCGACCGAAAGGTGTCAGCCGAAAGTCCCTAAAGTTGGTTTTTTTGCTCTATAAATACCAAACTATTTTCCATTAAATTTCACCAATTTACTAGAGAATTTTAAACAGCTTATTCATTCAAAGATCATTGAGTTTAGTTAAATTTTTATCCAATTCATTTATTGCAAGAATCTTTGGATTATTTTGAAAACTTGTTCTTCATCTATTTCATCAAAGATTCCACTTAGGCAAAGAAGCTTCCATCTCATCTATTTTCTCATTCTTGACTACAGCTTTTCTTTGCCAATACTTATTTAAGTATAAATCTCTCTATACTTAACTTTATATTATTTGTTAAGAGAGATTAATTGGTCGAAAACTTTGGTACATTGATCCTTACTATTGCATCAATTATCATTCATTAAAGTTTTGCAACATAAACACTTGAGATTAAATATTTGCTATCTATTGATGTGTTATCCTAACTCTTTAAATATGTGACTTGATTATATCATTTTTAAGAGATTTGTTTCAATTGTAAAATTATCACTTATTTCTTGACGGTTTCGAGAGCCTTGTGAAAACTCGATTGTAAGTATAAGTGCTCCTTGTTGTAAGTACTTAAGGGTTGGTGCTCCTTGTTGTAAGTTACTTAAGGATTGATACTCCTTGTTATAAGTTATCATTATAGTGCATTTGACCTTACTCGTGATGGAGAGCTTGGTAACGGGAACATAGAACACATAGTGTATCGAACCCCATTAAATCGGTTTGTTATCTTTACATTATTGTACTTTAATTTACATTACCATTATTGTGTTATATTCATACTTGAATTAAGTTATCGCATTTGCATATTTACTTGTTATATTACACTTTGCATTTATATATTGTGTATTGAATAGTTTTGAGACGAAGTGTCGAAAAAGTTTCAAAAACCAATTCACCCCCCTCACTTGGTTAGTTATTCTGGGGCTAACATGAATTATTCAATGGCCAGTTAACAAATCTCTTGGGTCTGTGATCAAAATTCTTGAATCTGTGACCTGTGCATTTTGACATGTGCCATGTTACGTACGACAATAAACTGATCCGATGGTAGATGAACAAATCTCTTGGATCCGTGACCTGTAACATTATTCAATAACATGTTACCAAATTTCTTAAATCTATAACATGTGATCTTTGCACTTTGACATGTGATGTGCACTTTTAACATGTCACATATTTAAAATATTTGGTCACAAAAACTTAATTGGTTGTAACCAACCCCAACCTAGCATCACAACCACTACTGTACCACCACCAACATTAGTGCTTCTCAATTCAAGGGTAGACTACCAGTTTCGAGTCTTTCAACAAACACAATAACATAAAACAAGAAGATTTCCTCAAACCACCCAAGTCACTGCCACCACCTAAAACCTACAATTACCACCACCACCACCACCACCACATTTACCTCAAATTAACAATCATCACCACACTGAATTAAGACCAGTTATATGTAGGCACAACAGAAGACACAAAGATTAAATTTCAAAATAGAAATTTGAATTGGCTGCACCACTTTATGGCAGCCAAATTTATAGCCGAAAAGCACTCATTTATAACGACAAGCATTCAATCGTCAGAAAGTTCTGAGTCGACGAATTGGCTGATGTGCTACTGTATGTAGTAGGGATTGAGCTTTGTCAGATCAGAACACCACCGACGATTGCCCCAATGAAGAGAGACCCAGCGACCGATGAGAAGAAAAATATAATGGGTAGAGAGAATGGTAGAGAAAGTGTGTGTGGGAGTGAAGGATGAGAGAGAATCGTCGTGATTTAATACTTGATTTTTGCTCAATTAAACTTCATATCTGTTTTAAGAATAGCGGTCTTTAAACACCCGTTCTGCTGTAATTTTCACTTTTTAAATTGAGAAAATTACGCCCACTAGTCTAAAAAAATGAACCAATTAGATCAATACACTTAAAAATAAACTAAAACATCTAATCACTGTAATTTGTACGTCCCAAAATTGACCTAAAAGCCCCAAAACCAACTGATTAAAAGAAAAACCCCAAACCACCCAAAACTCGCAAACGAGGTATTTAAAGAGTGGAATCAGCCAGATGATTTGGAAAAATGGGGACTAGAGTTGTCTTTGCCTGTGCTAGGGAAGAAGCTTGCAGCGATACAATATCATAGCTAGTAGTAATAGATGTTTTTAGTGTGGGTGATGGAGGAGTATGGTATGGTTGGATATTGGAGGGGATGTACACTGTTGTTACGATGGGAGAGTATAAAAAGTTTGTGAGGTTACAAACAATGGAGACATGCTAGTGGATTCACATTGCAGATGCGAGATAAATAACTTCTGCAGGTTCATAAAAATGTGCACACCAAGTGTTCAACATATTGTTTCATCCAACTCTATACGTAACTATGGTTTCGAAGATTCTTCCAAAGTGATTCCTTAGGAATGTGGTGAAGATGATATATGGCAAAAAATGCAAGAAGATGATATATTTTACACAAAACAAGAGCCCATCTCAACAAAGTATTGTTGTTCATCTATACTATCTCATAAGTCTCCAGAGACTGCATTAGCAAATCCATTAACTAACAAATTATGCAAAGTGAACCTATCAAGAGAAAATCTTTAGATGGTTTCTTGAAAGCACTCATAGAAGATGGCAATAACAAGCATGCTATCATAGACGACCTCAAAGTAGTGAAAGTACTCAACCCTGCTTGTGTAAGTAAGTTATGTTCGTTGCTTCTTGAATTTTAAGGGATTCTAAGTATTGCAAGCCCACAGAGTGACACATAAACTGTAACACCCCGAAAATTCGTTATAGTAGTTAATATTTGAAATTTGGACCTTATAGTGAGAAGTTGAATATCTAAGGACCAAATTGATTAGTTTATATTATTTAGGGACCAAAGTGTGAACTAGTTATAATTAAGGATTTGATTAAATTTGGTAGGATTACTTTTCCCTTCAATCTAGTCCTACTCCAAATCTGTACGTGTGATTACAAGGAAAATATGCAAGAATCATGGGAAATAATTGGGTAGGAAATCAATGCAAATGTGGAGCAATAAAGGAAGATTCCATTCTTCCTAATTGACATATTATATTTGACAATACCCACACACGTCTCTCACCTTTCTCAAACACACACAAAAATCTTTTTTTTCTTCTTTCTTGTACTGTGCACACGGGAAGACGGAAATGCTGACTTTGATTTATCAAATATCCCACACGTATCATATTAATTTCCATTCAAATCTACGAGGTAAGTGATGTTGCATGTGATTATGTGAAATTGTATGTTGTACTTTAAATTCTGGAAAATTCATTTATGGGCCATATATGTTTATGATAAGAATGCCGAAGTTTAGTAGCGCTACGCACTGGATTTACTACCACCTATGTTCGGAGTAATTCCCGTGTCTCCTACGTATGTATGATATGAAATCTTGTTTTTCTTGATTTAAATGCAAAATACATGTTCACCGCACACACTTATTGAGATTTTCTTAAATCTCACCCCTTTTAGTTTTTCCCCCTACAGAAAATTGAGATCGTGATCTTGGAGCTGGTGATTCGGTCGATGATGGCATAAATTTTATTTAATAAAAGGGAATCCATTTGTTTTGTTTTCAAATATGGATTAACATTTGATTAAACGTTCTTTTATTTTATTTCATATTTTTGAAAGACATCCTTTATTTTTATTATGAATGAATAACTGTTTTTCTTTTATGTTTTTGGATCGATATGAATTCATTTTTATGAATAAGTACAAGAATTTTAGTTTTGAAAGATCGGGTCTTTACATAAACTTTAGCTAAATTGTAGAACTGTATTAGCAATCCTTATTCAGAATCAAGTTTTTAAAGTGGATATACATCTAGGAGGAAAAGTTGGACAAGGCATAGTATTTGATCATGCCACTGGAATTGTAATTGCAGAAACATCAGCTATTGGTAATAGAGTTACTATTTTACATGATGTGACATTAGGTGGTACAAGGAAGATTTAAGGCGATAGACACCCAAAGACTGGAGATGGGATTCAGGTACTGGGGCTAAAATTTTGGGCAATGTTAAAATTGGAGAAAATGAAAAAGTTATAGTATAATCAGTTGTTTTAAAGGAAATTCTAGCAGATACAATAACAATTGAAAATCCTGCCATAGTAGTTGGATTGAGATAAACCAAACAAAGCTCCAGTTATGAGTTATACCTCAATAATGTCATTGTATGCATTGTAACATCTCATCAAAACTTGAGCAGCTTCTTTTGCAAGGCTTTTGGCTTTTTTTTTTTTTTCATAAGCTTCACTTTCTTGAATGTTTATCGCTTTTTGAATTTAAGAGAAAAAAAAAAAAGAAAGATTGGTGTTCTTACAAGAAATAAGGGAAGCTACAGAAGAATTCTTTATCTTTATATTTCTCTTTCATTACATAATTTATTGAAGGTCAACTAGGAAACAAGAAAAGTTTGAGGGTCCTATTTGTATATACGTGTTTTATCCAACACTTTTCTTTAATCATTTTGGACAATTGTAGACTCAGTCTGTTTTATTCTTGGTATTGGCTTCTTCTAATTTTGGGTCTGATTTATATTTTTGGTAATTCCTGCAAGGGTTTTGATTGGCGTTCCTCACTTATTTTAGTGTTTATCTCTTTTTTTAGTATATCACTTTTTTCACTTTATTGAATATCTGTCATTTTCAACTTATAGAGCGTTGTGCCTCAATTGCAAGTTAGTTCTACATGTGAATTTTTCTTTTTGTATTTTTTACAGTATATCTAGTATAGACAAATTGGAAAATTAGATTCTGATATCGAAAAATATGAGAATTTGGAGGGTGTTTTTGGCTTCTGTTTTATTGCATTATGGAGTTCATAGAGAAGGTGTCGTCACGAATGTCAAAGATTCAAGGCAAATGTGGTAAGTATCGTAGGAAAATTTCGAGATAACTAGCAAACATATGGTATGAACATCCAGATTTCATTTTATATTATATTTATGTTTGTAATGATTTTGTGTTTGGATTGAATCAATTTTATGTTGGTGGTTGTTGGACATTTTCAATTATAGTTGGAATTGAATTTTTGTTATATTTTTTAGTATTTGTCACTCTTTTTTTTTTTTTAACTTCTGTCACCTTTTTTAATATTTGTCACTTTTTTGAGTTACAAATATCACTTTTTAATAAAAGTGACATTGTATGTCTTTTTTAATAAAAAAAAAGTGACTTAATTTTACATAATATTTCATACTTTCAAAATAATTTTCACTGATTTTTCAAAATACCTCTAATTTTAAAGGTATTTTTGTAAGTTGCTCTTTTAAATTTCTCCCATACCTATTTCAAAAGAGACTTCAACTCGCTATCGAAATTGGTGCCCAATGGTCCGGATCCGTGGTTAATCAAATGTAGGGCAACTTACAAAAATACTCTGAAAATTATGAGTCTTTTGAAAAATCACATGAAAAGTATTTCGAAAGTAAAAAATATTTTATAAAATAAAGTGTCACTTTTTAAAGTCAAGTGTCAATTTTTTTATTAAAGAATAACATACAATTTTACTTTTATTAAAAAGTGATTTTTGTTACTAAAAAAAGTGAAAAAAAATAGTTACAAATTCAAAAAAGTGAACACCAATTAAAATATTGGAATCAGTTTAATAAAGGGCAAAAAAAGAGACACGACCTCGTCCTTCAAATATTCAACAACTTCAATATTATCCTTCAACTATTTAATAGCGTCATTAACAAGCACTTCACTAGAAAAAAATCCCCAAAATCATACTACACAATTGAAGAAAGAAGAAAAAAGAAAAATGGTGAAGAAATCACAGTGTACAAGTGAATGGTATGCAATTCTTATACAATTACAAAACCCCTTCATTCTTCTATTTCAACCTCGATATTTCAGTCGGATCTCGATGTTTTCTTGTCGGCGCCAATGGATCTGGTTCATTTTTTTTTACTAAAAATTTTAATTGTCCTTATTTTTTCATTTTTTTGATTGAACACGGAAACGAGTTTGCTGAGGATATTGGTAGGGAAGCATATGGCGGGTAGGAGGGGGAGATATGGTCATAGTGAAGAATTTTTTGGCTTTTTACTATGCATCTTGTTTGCGATGGGGTCTTGGTGTACTTTGTAGAAAAGTATTGCTCTTCCACTTGAAGGGATTGGAGAAGAAACCAAAAACAAATAGTCATGATCATCAAAAGACCTAAACATGATAATTAAATCGTTGTACTCAAACGATATTTGCCCCCTCTCGAAATTGAAATTCGATGCTTAAGGGTTTTTTGGCAAATAGTTTGTAGGATTTATTAAGTCTTGTAATAGAAAAAGACTTAACCACTTGGTGTTTTCTACCAAAACTTCAAGAACACAATGATGAAATTGAATATGAATGAAAATAATTTTATCTTTTCTATTTTGTATTGGAATGTAGTTTCAAATGATTTCAATAATGGTTTTTGTCGACACCTGACCTGCGATATAATTAAGATCAATTGTTAAATACACTCATTTTATCTTAATTTGATACCATCCTTTAAAAGGTCAGCTCGTAACACCGTGTTTCGAGGAAACATAATGATTATAGATTCGTTACACACTAATAAAACATCCAATCAAATTAATTATTACATTCAAAACTTACGTCAGCGCCCACTTATTCACCAATCATATGATGTAACTTTGCCTACTCACTAGTTCATTAATTGCTAGGGACCCACTTAAAGGACAGTTTCATGATAACCTGACGAAACCGACCTCAGTAACCAATGGAGATATGCTAGTAACGTACTTTTTCAGTTCGGTACTAGTGATTGACAAGATAATAATGTGAATGATACTGGATTTTCTCTTCCTATAAAAGGGTGTGAGGTATCTTTAGACAAAAGATGATTTTTTTTCATATTTCAAATATCTCATTGGATGAAACACTTGTAACTTAGAAGTGATTATCAATAAAAATTTGCATTTCCTCTTTATTGCTTTTAAAGTTGACTTAAATTGATTTTTACACTTTTTCACCAAAAGCCACCAAAAATTCAAATAAGGAAGCCAGCCCAACAACTATTTTTTAAACCTATGCGACTGCATAGATCAATTCTATGCGGTTGCATAGAAGACTCAACTGCAGGGCCTGAGAACCCTACATGTATATATGCGACCGCATCCCTATTGAACTATGCGATCGCATATTGCAAAAATTTGGCTTCCAAATCCATTTTTTATTGATTTTGAACAATAATTTCAACAATTCCCCACTTGTTCAAAATTCAATAAAATCTCATATTCAAAATGTATAATACTTATGAATAAAGATTAAATATTTTTCGATTTGAATATAACCATAGTGTAATTCAAATAAAGTAAAGTCGGAATTAAAGGTAACATGAAAGTTTTGAACCAATTATTCGATATGACAATATCGGTAAGAACACACACAAGTATTACGTATTCTCTAATTTCTCAACCCGCTTAGCGCTAACCATTTTCAACAAACTTTTAAGAGAGAAACTCTAACTCTCTATTGAGGCGGCACCACCTCGAAGTTCACTTAAGTGAAGTTCTTCCAATATCTTTATTACTTTTTAGTAATACTTCTACCTCGTACTAAATTCCATTAAGAGCTCAAAGCTCAATCCTTACTTCAGTAACAACCAGCATTATATAAATTAGGATAGGGTTATTATGGATTTTATAATGCTGAAACTATCCACATATCGAATGACTTGTTATTACCCTTTGAACTCGTGAATTACTTTGTTAAGTAAGGACATGTAGGGTTGCTATCTTTTGGTTTTAACAGTTTCATTCCCATCATACTCGAAATAGATATTATTAAATTTCTATTTAGAGATTTAGTTAAAGAATCCGCTAATTTTCCTAATTTTTCTATTGACTTAACATAATTTAGGAAAATTATTCAACTCTTGATTAATTTCCTTATGTAGTCATGTCTTAGACTCGTATGTCTAAATTTTTCATTACATATAACTTAGTATCTCATCAAATATAGCTAGTCAATGATCGATTTATTTAATGGATACAAATTGTCACCATCCTTTTACAAAGCCACATGATTCTCACTAGCTTTATCTAAAGTTTTATCAATTTTCAATCACAGTTGGAGGATTTCTATCAAACACTACACTAGTCAATCATATTACAAGTGGATTTTAGAATTATGGGTATTTCACACTATAATACATTTTAACTTTATGAATATTTTTCAAATATTTCAATTGTTCTCGCATATCCAAACAAACGCCATAATTGATTTTCAACCCATTTTATCTACTTTAGACTCAGTGTATATAATCCTTATAATTATATAAGGGTTTTTCTACCTTTTCACTTCACAGACATTCTTCTATGATTATGAAGTATAGGGAAATGTAACTTTTAAACTAAGTTTTCAACGTCTTGAACTTTTCATATAAGTTCGAAAATATTAATGTTAACCCCCATTTTTGAGTTGTACTTGAACTTAGAGTTCATCAACTATTTCATAATTCAATTCATTTATCAAATAGATAATATCTATATCGAATGTTTCGTGAAAGTTTAAGTACTTTCAAAATAGTGGGCGTCAATCCACAACTTATTTCAATTGAAATTACATACAATGTACTTCAATCCAACTACATTTAATTTGATCACACACAATTTGATCAAGATCATCACATAGACCAACAATGTTTTTCCAAACATAAACCAACTCAATTGGTTTCACACATTTAACTGTAGTATAGTATAATGAAGAGGACTAAGTATCTTATTTCACAAGAATTGTAACTTCTCCAAACATATGCAATTTATCAAATTTATGACATTCCACAAAAGAGTATTATGTCAAATCATGGGGGCACTTATTTTCCATATTCCAACTTGAATAAATGAATCAAGTGTAGGTTGAAAAGTTGTGTTCTCAAAGGACACAAACCCTACCAAAGGACACATATTTTGGAATTAATCTCTGTGAAGAGACACATTTTTTCATCTAAATTGATTTTAGAATATTTTATAGTATTCTGTATGATTTTCCAACAATTCCAAGCAATTAAGTGGCTTAATTCTCATTATTAAATAATGACTACCACTTTAATTAAATTAGGACAAAATCACATTTTGTCATACTCTTATGCAAATATAATTTTGCATAAATCATCTCACTTAATTTCATCAAATTAATTGTGACTATCATCATTAATCAAAGTTAATATCATCTCAATAAGACATGAAATCAACCAACTAATTTATCATGTCATTTTTTTCATATTCTAATAAAAGGAATAGTCATGAAAGTTCAAATGCTTTCAACAAATAGCTGGCATTCTTCTAACATTTATACATATCCAATGGTTAGGAGTAAATTTCTCATTTCTAACCATTTGTTGTCTGAATCGTATTAGTCTCAACAATATCCAATTCATCACGATCAAGGTGAAGGTATAGCAACTTATATTCCAAAAAAATTTATACAGGTTTGTATAAGTTTATTCCATCTTAGTCAACACATATTGTGACTAGGAATATCAAAATTTCATGGAAGCCTGTGCACTTACACATTATAAGAAATGTTGCAATTGCATTATTTCGACAAGAATAGCCACTACTATAAGTAAATCAAATAATCGTCGAAACATGCACTATGCACTTCCAAAACTAATAACAATCTCCACCACAAGTGAAATAAGGTCACTCACCAAAATTGAGAGGATCACCATGTGGCAAAAAACATTCAGAATTAATAATGTAAACTATATTTATAAGACTATAGTCACCCAAGACCATTGAAGTCATGTGACTACTTGGGTTATCTTAATTCATTATCAGAATTAAGGAAATCGGTAAACTAGATATACATTGTTGACCTCGAAAAATGGCTCGGACACGTGGCCAACAGGATATGTCTTCAAGTCAACTCCTCCTACACACGCAGCACGCCGTCAGTCACTCGTGGCCTCTCCCTGAGAGGGTGGGAGCGGCCGCAAGCACTCCGACGGTCAAGTCAGTTTATATTCGACCGGTAAGGGTTTCACCGGCGGTAGAACACTCGCCGGGAAGGTGGTCGATAAAGCGTCGGTAATATTGACAAATATCTGAGGGAAAAGATGATACTTGGTTTTCTGCAGTATTAAGGAGAGCAAAAGGGATTCCAATCCCATCTTTGGCGCAATGAGGGGTTATTTATACTAAGGATGGAAGGAGGAGAGCCATTGGATGAGGGGACACGTGTTGCTGGATCCTTAGGGCTCGTCCCATCCTAGGCGTCACTCTGTCCCTCCATAGGTCGACTGGTGTTAAATGTTTTTAGCCACAGGCTGCTGATTTGACCGTTTGAGAACCTGCCATACGTCCCATCAGTCAGAGATTTGACTTTGGGAAGATCTTTGTACAAAGGATCTTCGTAGAGGCGAGGTGTGGCAGGTGAAGCGTTGCAGCGTTGTAGAAGCGGAGTGCGGGCCTTTGCATCCACTGCGTACTTGTGGATGAGTCCGATTCGTTTGCTGACGCGTGTTCAGTTCGTTCCTAATGCAACCACCTCGGCATGTACAATCAGTTTGTTCTTTGGTTTAATCGCCTCGTCCGGTACGTGGTTTGGGCCACGGGTGTGGACACGTGGCGGGAGAGGTGGCGGGTCTGACACAAGCCCATAACAATAGTCCCGCAAGTCCGTGTATGAATATTTATATAATACAAGGATTTTCAATTCCGAGCTGGGAGGTACGGGGATCTCACTGTGGCCGAGGCGAAATGGGTGGCAACTCTTTGGAAGGCTGTTGCAACACTACATTCTGATGGGCCGAGGCGAAATGGGTTGGCAACTCTTTGGAGAGCTGTTGCAACACTACATTCTGATGGCCCTGAGGCGAAATGGGTTGGCAACTCTTTGGAGAGCTATCGCAACACTACATTCTGATGGGCCGAGGCGAAATGGGTTGGTAACTCTTTGGAGGGCTGTTGCAACACTACATTCTGATGGGCCGAGGCGAAATGGGTTGGCAACTCTTTGGAGAGCTGTTGCAACACTACATTCTGATGGGCCGAGGCGAAATGGGTTGGCAACTCTTTGGAGAGCTGTTGCAACACTACATTCTGATGGCCCTGAGGCGAAAGGGGTTGACCTTGGGCTTTGTGCTAATGATTTGGGAGCCCTTGTATCTTCCCAAGGCAATCATGGGGAGGTGTTCGCTTGCTTCCAAGGCACGCCTCCTTTGGTATGGATGATAATAATGACGACGGCTCCCATTCATCAAGGCGACGCGCTTAAGCCAAGCGTGTGACTCACTGCTTCATCAGGACCGTTAATTCAAATGACCATTGGTTTGGACGGAGATCCTTGCATTTGAGTGTTGGAGGGCCCAGATTGTGCTCAGGTTAATCCAACGGTTGGGGTGAGTTTGGAGTGCCTATAAAAGGCCCATTCTTCTCATTTCAGAATCTCTATTTCGCGAAACTCTCTCGAAGTTCTTTCAAACTCTCTGAAACCAAGCGACCGTTTCTATCCTCCGGCGAACGTTAAGGATTCCGGCGACCTCCTTGTGCATTCCGGTGGGCGAGTTCTTTCAATCTGTTTTTAGGTAACGTTCCAGATTCCAGTTTTCTCCATCTTCTTTTCGTTTTTCTTTCTGTCTAGTAAGATGTTGAGTGGGCAAGTCGAGGGGAAGAGTGAGGAGAGGCGAGGCGAAGAGAGCACTTCTTTGAGGGAACCTGTGCTAATCTCATCCGACGAACTGAGTAAGGCCATTAGGGCCGGGGAGAACATTTGGAAACGCCCAGATTCCCCCGTAGACACATCTGTACAATGGAGGGCCTCGAAATATCCATCCGAAATCACCTCGGAGTAGATAGAAAAATGTAGGGAGGTGTTTAGGATTCCTCACAACATTCTGCTCATTCGACCCGAACCTCATGAGAGAGCCTGTTATCCCAGGCCGGGGTGCGTAGCAGTGAGTGACCACCTCTTCCGGGCCGGACTGAGGCTTCCATTCCACCCCTTTGTTCGACTAGTCCTTAGGTCCTTTGGGTTGGCCCCTACCCAGCTTAATCCCAATGCTTGGTCCCAAATGGTGGGGACGTGGATGCTGTGGCGGAGGGCCAGCATCGGAGTGGACATGCCTTTCAGTGTGTTCCACTCCCTCTTCTTTCCAAAAGCCACGGCGGGGGGCGAGGCGAGCAAAGCTGGTACTACCTAGCTCCCTGGGGGTCCCACTCGTCGTTCGTGGTTGAGACACCCTCTTCGATTAAAGGCTGGAGGAGTTCGTGGTTCTGGGCGTCAGGACGGTGGGATACTATGGAGAATGACCCGATGGCGCCTCTGACCGTCCCCACCACATATTCCACTTGCAGTAAGCAACTTTCCGATTTGAATTTACTTGGCTAACTTTGCTTATGATTTTAATATTACTGTTCTTCGCAGGCTCCCTCCCGAGGTGTGAAATTGCAGAGGAGGACTGGGATATAATCGCCCGGCTGTATCAGACGCCTCTGCCGGAGAGAAGCTACAAGGAGCTGATCGACCAGAACTACCACTTCACGTTGCACGGGCTGATGACGAACAGGGGTGAGTATACTTCATTTCGGTTCTGTCTCAATATTTTACTGGAATACTTAAGTAATTTTCTTCCTTACAGGGGATTTTGAAAACAAGAGGCCTCCTAGGCCCGACCTGGCCACAATCCGCCGAAGCGTGGCGGAGGCCAAGCTGCTAAAGACCAGCTCGGCCGCGTACAAGAAGCAGTTGGAGCGGCTGCAGACGCTGAGCAAGGCAGCTCAGCCCCCTGCCAAGAGCAAGAGGTGGAGGAAGGGGCCTCCCTCGTGCCGAGAAAGAGGCGAGCTGCCCCAGTCGTGGCCCCTACCCCTGCGGAGCCCTCTCTTCCGCCGACCGAAGCTGAGGTTAGTGTGGCGGTTCCACCTTCTGCCCAGGCCATCGTGCCTATTACTGCGTACTTCGCCGAAGGGGCGACTAAGAAGAGGCTGAAGAGGCCAGCCAGTGCGGTGGGCAAGGGGAAATCCACTGATTTTTTGGGAAGCAAGGACGAGGAGTTGTCCGAGCCTGTGCTGGAGATGCTTCCCGCAGAAACTGCAATGGCCGCGAGGGTCCACAGTAAGTACTGGACCGAGGACTGGACCAATTACGCCGCCTCGTGCGACATCGAGGACCTGCTGGCGGCGAATAATGCCTGCATGGCCAGGGCTCTAAGTATGGGGGCCGCGGCAGAAGATCTGGTGAGGGGCCTCCGGAGGAAGAATGAGGATTTAGAGAAGAGGATTGAGGCCTCTTCAAACTGGGAGGCCGAAGTGGAGAAGGCCAAGAAGGAGTTGGAGGAGGTGGAGGAGAAGTGGGTGACCGCCGCCACGAAGTTGGACTCGGCTGAAATGCACGTTAATCAGTTGAAGAATGAGCTTCATGAGTCCGTCTCCCAGGTGGCGGCCCTGACGAAGAGGGTGGATCAGGCCAATGACCACCAACGGCTAACGTCTGAAGCCTTGGAGGAGGCCAATAAGGAAAGGGCCGAGCAGAGGAGACGCATTGAAGCCCAGGCTGAGGAGATAAATTTGCTGAGGGCAGAGGCGAAGAATGTTGGCGAAGTGGCAGTCCAGAATTACAAGGACAATTTCGAAAATACGCCAGAGTATGACGACTTCGCCAACTATTGGGCCTCCTGGGCAGCAAAGGAGATGATGTCCCGCCTCCGTGAGAGGCACCCCGATCTGGACATCAATTTTCTGGAGGAAGAGTTTGGGGGTCCCACTGGGGGCAGGCCTGCCGAGGATGAAGAGGCCCCTTCAGAGGAGCCCGAAGGCAGAGGACCTGAGGCGGCGATTAATGTAGACTAGTTTGCAATTCATATCTCCTATGTAATGGCTTCGGCCTCTTCCTTGGCTATGAATGAAAAAATTTTATCAAGTGTTGTTGCTTCCTCTTTTTTTTTTTTTTTGTTGCCTCACTTCGTAGCATAGCTTAGAACGAGATATCGTATCGGACTAGTAATTACTTGATGAAATGAAAGAAACCAATGAATAAGAGATGACGCATCGAACTTACTCAACCACTTAATAAAATGGAAGAAGCCAATGAATAGGAGATAACGCATCGGACTTACTCAACCACTTAATAAAATGGAAGAAACCAATGAATAGGAGATAACGCATCGAACTTACTCAACCACTTAATAAAACGGAAGAAGCCAATGAATAGAAGATAACGCATCGGACTTACTCAACCACTTAATAAAATGGAAGAAGCCAATGAATAAGAGATGACGCATCGGACTTACTCAACCACTTAATAAAATGGAAGAAGCCAATGAATAGAAGATAACGCATCGGACTTACTCAACCACTTAATAAAATGGAAGAAGCCAATGAATAGGAGATAACGCATCGGACTTACTCAACCACTTAATAAAATGGAAGAAGCCAATGAATAGGAGATAACGCATCGGACTTACTCAACCACTTAATAAAATGGAAGAAGCCAATGAATAGAAGATAACGCATCGGACTTACTCAACGTGCGTATGTTGCTTCGTCCAGGATGGCACCCGCACCACCTCTGGCTTAGGTAAAATATCTTGGGGGTGTACCCTTTGGATGGGCTTGCTCCTTGCCAAGTTTGATGTGTGCGCGCTGCTTCGTCCGGGATGGCACCCGCACCACCTTCGGCTTAGGCAGAATATCTTGGGGGTGTACCCTTTGGATGGGCTTGTACCGCGCCAAGTTTGAATAATGTGTGTGGATGCAGGAACAAAGTGAACAGAACATTCATTTATTTGATTGCAACATTTTCAACAGTACACGTTCCCTACTGATAATATTTCCTTAGGTGTTCAATATTCCAGGGATGAGGCATCATTTTCCCATTCAGTTCTTCAATCTTATAGGTTCCAGGCCTGATTTCTGCCATCACGCGATAAGGCCCTTCCCAGTTTGGCCCCAAAGTCCCTGTGCCAGGATCTCTGGTCGGAGGGAAAACTTTACAAAGCACTAAGTCCCCAATGCAAAACGATCTCTTCTTTACCTTGGCGTTGTAGTAGCGCATCATTTTTCGCTGGTAGGAGGCGAGTCTATCCTGTGATCCGTCCCTCTTCTCTCCGAGAAAGTCTAGCTCAAGCTTTCTCAGCTCATCATTAGTCACTTCATCAAAGTGGATGCGTCGAGGGGATGGAACGCCAACTTCCACAGGGCTCATAGCCTCGGCCCCGTAAGTCATGGAAAATGAAGTCTCCCCAGTAGCGGTTTTATAAGTGGTCCTGATGGCCCATAAGACCTGGGGAAGCTCGTCAACCCAAGCACCCTTGGAGGCATCCAGCTTCCTCTTCAAGGTAAGCTTGATGGTTTTGTTGACTGCTTCGACCTGCCCATTCGCTTGGGGGTGATGGGGTGTGGAAAAATGCTTTCTGATTCCAAGCTCATCACATAAGTCCCGGACCTTCCTGTTGTCAAATTGCTTGCCGTTGTCAGACACTAGGGAGTGAGGTATGCCGAACTGGGAGATGATGTTTTTCCAAAGGAACTTGGAGGTGTTGGCCTCAGTGATCTTGGCTAGAGGTTCCGCTTCCACCCACTTGGTGAAATAATCAATGGCGACTATGGCGAATCAAGCATTCGCTCTTCCTTTTGGCAAGGGACCAATGAAATCAACACCCCATTTGGCGAAAGGCCAGGGGCTTGATACCACTGTGAGCTCTTGAGATTGTTGCCTCTGCACATTGGAGAAGCGTTGGCATTTATCACATTTGCGCACGAACTCAGTGGCGTCCCTTTTCAGGGTTGGCCAGTAATATCTCTGCCTAAGTATTTTGTGGGCCAAAGATGTTCCACCTGAGTGATTTCCACAAACGCCTTCATGCACTTCCCTGAGGATGTAGTTCGCTTCTTCCCCTCCTGTGCATCTGAGAAGGGGGGAGGAGAAGCCGTGTTTGTATAGGATATCGTCCTGTAGTATAAAGTGCGCAGCCCTCCTTCGAAGCTTTCGAGCCTCGGTTTCGTCTTCTGGCAAGTTTTGCTCTTTCAGATAGGCCAATATAGGTAGCATCCATGGCGGGGTGCTCTCAATCCACATTAGTTTCTCGCCCTCCTTAATAGACGGTTTGGCTAGGTGTTCGACGGGACCACCTTCAGAAGCTCTGAATCCTTGCTGTTGGCCAGCTTTGACAGGGTGTCGATGTGGCAATTATCTTGGCGAGGCACTTGGATTAGCTCAAACTTTTCGAAGTTGGGCAGGAAACTCATGACCAGCTTTAGGTAGGCCGCCATATGTTTGTCCCTGGCCACGAAGTTACCATTGACCTGATTCACCACTAGCTACGAATCACTGTTTACAACCAATCTTTTTACTTGCAGTTCTTGGCGAGCCGGAGTCCGGCCAGGAGAGCCTCGTATTCAGTCGCGTTGTTGGAGGCCTTGAATCCGAGCTTTACTGCGCAGTTAAGCTTGTGCCCCTCCGGACTTTTCAACACCATGCCAGCCCCGGAGCCTGTCTCTCCGGAGGAGCCATCGACGAAGAGGTTCCAAGTGGGAGGCTCTGCTGGTTCCATAACTACTTCAATTTCAGGAGCCTTGGTGAATTCCACGACAAAATCGGCCAAGGCCTGACCCTTGATGGCTGTGCGGGGTGCGTAGATTATGTCGAACTCACTGAGTTCTACTGCCCACTTCAGTAGCCTTCCTGAGGCATCAGGCTTCTGTAAGACCTGCCTTAGCGGGAAATTTGTCAAAACATGAACGCTGTGGGCTTGAAAATATGGCCTCAATTTTCGAGAGGCGATGACCAATGAAAGAGCCAATTTCTCCATATCTGGGTATCTTACTTTAGCGGGGAGCAAGGCTTTGCTCACATAGTATATTGGCAGTTGGTGCGACGCCTCTTCCCGCACAAGGACCGAGCTGATCGAGCTTTCAGCTACGGCTAAGTATAACAATAAAGGCTCTCCTTCCCTTGGTTTGCTGAGGAGAGGTGCTCGCCCCAAGTAGTTTTTCAACTCTTGGAACGCTTCCTCGCACTCTGGAGTCCATTGGAACTTCCCACCTCCTTTGAGGGTTTTGAAAAAGGGCAGGCACTTTTCAGTGGCCCTTGAGATGAAGCGATTGAGTGCGGCTAGTCTGCCGGTGAGCCGTTGTACTTCCTTAGGCTTCTGAGGTGACCTCATCTCGATTAAGGCTTTAATTTTTTCTGGGTTGGCTTCTATTCCCCGTTGATTCACGATGTAACCTAAGAACTTCCCGGAAGCCACGCCAAAGGCGCATTTTAAGGGGTTTAACCTCATGTGATACCTTCTTAGGGTTCCGAAGGCCTCGGCCAGGTGTTCGATGTGTTTCTTAGCCATGAGGCTTTTCACTAGCATATCATCAACGTAGACCTCCATTGTTTTGCTGAGCTGATCGGCGAACATTTTGTTGACTAACCTCTGGTAGGTTGCCCCAGCGTTCTTCAGGCCAAAGGGCATCACCTTGTAACAGTAAAGCCCCCTATCAGTGATGAAAGAGATGCTTTCTTTGTCGCCTGGGAACATTGGTATCCGATTGTAGCCCGAATAGGCGTCCATAAAGCTTAACAATTCATGCCCAGCAGTTGAGTCTACAAGTTGATCGATCCGTGGTAGTGGGAAGCTGTCCTTTGGGCAGGCCTGATTGAGGTTCGAGAAGTCAATGCAAACCCTCCATTTGCCGTTGTGCTTCTTCACAAGCACAGGATTCGAAATCCACTTCGGATAGTTGGCTTCGCGAACGAAACCGTTACTGATGAGCCTCTCCACCTCCTCTTTCAGGGCCTCATACCTTTCGGTGTTCAACGCCCTCCTCTTCTGTCTATGCGGAGGACAGCTCGGATCGACCCGCAAGCGATGGCAACTGACCTTGGGATCTATACCAATCATATCCTCATGCTTCCATGCGAAAACATCGGAATTTTGTCTAAGGAAGCTTTTCAGCTCCTCCTTAATTTCCTCATTCAACTCTTTTCCGACCTGCAAGACCTTGGACGCGTCTTGGGAGTCTACCGGGAACGTTTCTAGTTCCTCCATTGGGGCAGCTTGCGATTCTGATTCAACCACCCTGGGGTCCAGTTCCTCCAAAGATGTTTCAGATCTGGCCTCTACCATGATTACATCTTGTGTCGGAGGTTGTCCTTCAGGGGCCTCCGTCATTTCAGTATCCAGCACCATGTTGACTCGAGGCTCTGCCTTCCTAAGGGAGTTAAGATAGCACTCCCTGGACCCTATCTGGTCGCCTCGAACGGTTGCGATCCCTCGTTCGGTTGGGAACTTTATGCAGAGGTGATGGATGGATGTGACTGCCCACAGTTCCTTTAGGGCAGGCCTCCCCAGGACTCCATGGTAGGCGGATCGGCGGTCAACCACTAAGAACTCCATGAAGTGATGTGCTACCTGGGGCGAGGCTCCCATTTCGACAGCAAGGGTGATTTTGCCTCTGGGAATAATGCTGTCTCCAGTGAATCCGTAGAGAGGCGAGCTCATGGGTGTTAGCTCGTGATCCACTGCCATTTTGTCAAAAGTTGTGCCGACCAGGATATTGACTGAGCTGCCATTATCCACCAGCATGCGTTTCAGCCCGTTACGAGCCACCACGGCTCTGACTACCAGGGCGTCGCAGTGTGGGAAGTGCACTCCTGTAGTATCCTCCTGGGTGAAGGTTATGGGCTCTACGGCCCTTCCACCCTGCGGTTGGTTCACCAAGTAACTGACCATAGGTGGGGTTTTCGCCTCCCTGGTATAATTCCTCTGAGCATTTTTTGATTCACCTCCCACGTGGGGTCCTCCAATAATGGTATCTATCTCACGGATTGGTTGCTGCCCGTTCGAGGGGGCCGAATCTCTCCTGGGGCATTGCCCGTTCCGGGGCCTTTCCCTATCATCGTTCCTATGACTTGGAGAGTGCCGCCTCGTCTCGCCCCTCCTTAGGGGACTGCGCCTTGGATTATTGCCTTCATAATTGTGTTCCCTGTTGTTACGAGGGTTGCTTGCAGGTCTTCCTAAGCCTGCACAATCCCTGGTGTCATGGCCATAATGGCGATGAATGGTGCAATAAGGTCGTGCTTCTGGGGGCCTGTCTCTAGGCCTGCCTCCTCTCCCCCTATTTCTAGAGATGGAGGGTCGTCCTGTATTTCTAGCAGGGTTGCTTGCGCCTGGCCCGGCGTTTTCGTAGGCCAAGGTGGGGACCGCATTGAGTGTGGCAGTAGCTAATGCTTGTCCCGAGGTGGGGGCCACTGTGTGCCCAGCTTGAGTCCATTGCTGACTCACTATTTGGGACGTGGGCCCCCTGCCTATCTGCCTCTGAGGTGGTGGAAGCCCTTGGGCAGCACTGTTCCTGTGATCGATCATTTCTTCGTTGACGATTTCTACTTTCATCATTTCCACCAGCTCGTCATATGTCGAAGGGTTTTTGCTTCGGACATCCCTCCAAAACAATGTGTTCATGTTCAGTCCTCCTTTCAGAGCTGAAAGGGCCTCCTTGTCCGTGACCTGCTCGCAGTAGGTTATCTTATCAGTGAAACGAGCAAGGTAATTTTTTCGGGTTTCCCCTGCTGCTTGCCTCATGTCTTGCAAACGTTGAATAGGAGCCTCCCCCTCTTTTCTAGAGAGGTATTGGTTCAAGAATGCTTTTTTCAAATCCGGCCAGCTCCGTATGCTGAGTGGTGCCAACCTACTATACCACACTTCGGCAGAACCGCCGAGAGTTAAGTGGAAGGCTCTGCATCTGCCTGCTGCCGAGGTGGAACCTGAGCCGTTTCAGCCCTGTTCCCCCAATCCACTTGGCTTCGCCTCTCCCGCCTATTTCTAGGCAGAGGGGCTTGGACCTCTTGGCTTTGTTCATGTCCCTGCTGGCGAGTTGTTTGCGGCGGGGGTCGGTTCCTATCTCTAGGTGCCCGTCCGATTCGATCGAAAACACTGACAGACCTCTGGGGTCGTTCATATTCCGGAGGGAAACTATCTCCCGCAGGGGGACCACCGGCTGGGGGCAGCGGTGTAATTCGAAGTGTCCATTCCCACATCCCTTTCCACGGGAGCCTCTCTCTGGGGACTCACGTGGGTTCTCCTGCTGGATTCCACCTCAGCTTGTCTACGTCCCGATTGCTGTGGATGATGCGGGGGTTGAAAACCGCCCTGGTT
Organism: Fraxinus americana; assembly: GCA_035079005.1. NCBI lineage: Eukaryota > Viridiplantae > Streptophyta > Magnoliopsida > Lamiales > Oleaceae > Fraxinus > Fraxinus americana. Next base: position 38,279,096 of record CM068708.1, read on the forward strand.
TTGCACTTGCATGAGTAGTTCTTGCATGGCTGCATTCTGAGCCGTGATGGTCCTCATGTTAGTGGCCATTTGGGCCACTTCGACCGCCAAACGTGCTGCCGTTCTTCTATCTCTATGGTAGCGATGATAGGGCCGCTGTTGCGTAACATTGGTTCGAATGATCTCTTCTTCAGAGACATCCCTTGCCCTCGCATAATCACCTTCACTGGAACTCATGGTCCGAGGCGGCTGAAAAGGACTCCTTTTCAAGAATCGACCCTTTTTTCAAGGGGGAAATGTCAACCGGGTATTTAAGCAATTTTTGTGGGAGAACTCGTGGTTAAGTTAGTTCCTACAGACAGCGCCAATCTGTTGACCTCGAAAAATGGCCCGGACACATGGCCAACAGGATATGTTTTCAAGTCAACTCCCCCTGCACACGTAGCACGCCGTCAGTCACTCGTGGCCTCTCCCTGAGAGGGTGGGAGCGGCCGCAAGCACTCCGACGGTCAAGTCAGTTTATATTCGACCGGTAAGGGTTTCACCGGCGGTAGAACACTCGCCGGGAAGGTGGTCGATAAAGCGTCGGTAATATTGACAAATATCTGAGGGAAAAGATGATACTTGGTTTTCTGCAATATTAAGGAGAGCAAAAGGGATTCCAATCCCATCTTTGGCGCAATGAGGGGTTATTTATACTAAGGATGGAAGGAGGAGAGCCATTGGATGAGGGGACACGTGTTGCTGGATCCTTAGGGCTTGTCCTATCCTAGGCGTCACTCTGTCCCTCCATAGGTCGACTGGTGTTAAATATTTTTAGCCACAGGCTGCTGATTTGACCGTTTGAGAACCTGCCATACGTCCCATCAGTCAGAGATTTGACTTTGGGAAGATCTTTGTACAAAGGATCTTCGTAGAGGCGAGGTGCGGCAGGTGAAGCGTTGCAGCGTTGTAGAAGCGGAGTGCGAGCCTTTGCATCCACTGCGTACTTGTGGATGAGTCCGATTCGTTTGCTGACGCGTGTTCAGTTCGTTCCTAATGCAACCACCTCGGCATGTACAATCAGTTCGTTCTTTGGTTTAATCACCTCGTCCGGTACGTGGCTTGGGCCACGGGTGTGGACACGTGGCGGGCGAGGTGGCGGGTCTAACACAGGCCCGTAACATACATGATGGTTCGGCTAGTGAGAAATAATTTGGATAGCTATTATCTATATATCCAAAGGCATATGCATCCATAAATATGCCTTCCCATGTCTTCCTTGAGAAAATATACAAGTAAAATTCCAGCCAATTAAAATTACTACACAAATATGATCTGAGTTATCTGACTTGCATACTAGTAACATTATCAACATACGCGATGAAAATTTCAAATTCTAAACAAAATTAGAATATAATAACCAACTTATTCGGAATTCATAATAGTCGACACAAACCAATTCAACATAAATGTAGACTACGGTAAATAAATGAAGAGATACAAACTAATGGTCACAAAAGTCATGCAAGTTCCCACCGTCCATGGAAAGGGAATATACAATAAATCTCTTCTATTATTTTCATAAATGAAGTACGCACATAAGCACTAACAATGAATATATGCATAAAATACTAAAACCAATATGATCAAATTTCTTATAACTTCTATCATTTATAAGCAGAATATTATGACTCGTGTATTTTCCACTCAGACGACACGTAACTAAATTGCATACCATATAGATTAATATCCATTTAGTGAGTTTTGTCCATACAGCAATATGAAATGAATTCAAATATAAATAAATGATTCCATGCTATATAATCACTATTGATTATCTGCATTTAATCACTATAATACACAGATTTATTATCAATGAACATAAATTGGAATATTATTTTATCGACTCATTCAACAAGTTGATGGTATCATGAATTTTCCTAATTAAAATTAAAATGTTGCAATAGACCATATATATCACACTCGTGATACATAAAAAAATTGTCTTAAATTTTATTCATGCAATATCATCATATCCATTGCACATGTAATTTAATATGCACACAAGAAATTCATCTTAATATTTGTATGGAATATTACACCGATAATGTGAATATTATATTCATATTAAATACATACCATTTTATGCTCAGAAATCGAAATAAAAATTGACTTACCATAATAGTTGAGAAAACAAAGGAATGATTTATCGAATTTGAATTCATGAATATGGATTCATCACTTGATCGCTTGCCATGGTGGTTCCATTCTCTATCGCAGAAATATCGTTTGAAATTGTAGAAAAATATTAGTCTTCTACTTGAAGGGGTTGGAGAAGAAACAAAAAACAAATAATCATGATCATCAAAAAAGAATCAAAAGGCCTAAACACGATAATTATATCGTTGTTTTCAAACTATATTTACCCCCTCTCGGATTGAAACTTGGTGCTTAAAGGTTTTTTTGGCAAATGATTTGTAGGATTTATCAAGCCTTGTAATCGAAAAACACTAAATCACTTAGTGTTTTCTACCAAAACTTCAAGAACACAAGGAGGAATTTAAATATGAATGAAAAGAATTTTATCTTTTCTATTTTATATTGGAATGTAATTTCAAATGATTTCAATAATGGTTTTTTGAAATGTAATTTGTGTTGATTATGAGGCATCTATATATAGGTCTCAATCAACACTCATGAAATAGTGCCAAAAATTCGTGAAAAGTTACAAACTTTTTACCAAAAGCCACCAAAAATTCAAATAAGAAAGCCAACCCAACGGTTATTTTTTAAACTTGTGCGATAGATCAATTCTATGCGGTAGCATAGAAGACTCAACTGTAGGGCTTGAAAACCCTGCATGTATACACGGGACCGCATAGTCCCGCATCCCTCTTGGACTATACTGTCGCATAGTGCAAACTTTTGGCTTTCAAATTCATTTTTCATTCCAAATTCCTTTTTTTATTGATTTTGAACAATAATTTCAACATACTTGAGGGAATCTTGGAGTGAAGGAAAAAAGGAAATGGAATGAGGATTATGAAGTTGGTTGGACTTGAAAAGATTTACATTGGAATATTTGGTCAAAAACCGTATCCAATGACAAAATTTAAGTTTAGAAGGATTTTTCAAAATTTTGATGAAATATGATTACATGGCCTAATTTTCCCTCAAACCTATGTAGGCCCAACTCAGAGTCACGAGGCCCAACTCATTATGTTTTTGATACCGAATCTGGACCTTCTTAAAATTAGGGGGCTCTTTTCAAAATAGCCGGGTATAATAGATCCATTTGGGTTTTTGTAGAAAAGTCTATTTTACCCTTAATGATATATAATTTGTTTATTGCAAGTATATCCTTCCTTTATGAATAGTTTTATCAATTGATATATTATATTTCTATATTTTCAATTCTATCCATTAATTCTATCCTTTGATCTACAAGATTAGCATAATCTATAATCTTTCTTTTATATTCTTTAATAAGTTTAATATATTCCTCATTCGTTCTATCTCTATTTTCTAGTTGAGTTTTAATATTTTTTATTTTTTCTAACATCCTTTCTAATAGATTATCTAATCCTTTAGCTGTATATCCAGGCATATTTATCTTATATTTCTTCTTTCTTGGTTTTTATCATCTAATTTTCTTCTAATTTGAAATATATCCGAATAACTTTTAAAATATTTCTTTAATTTTTTATCAAATTTTTCAAGTTCTGATATATTTCCATCTTCTTCTAATTGGATACATATTTCAGTAATATATTTCATTTCATTTCTCATCTTTTCTAACAAATTATCTAATCCTTTTACAGTATATCCTGGCATATCAATTATCAACTGATAATAAAGCATACATCAAACAACATCATATATAATCCCTGCGATTCTTTCTAGATATAAGGAGAATTCTATCTAAATTTAACAAAACTAGTAGTTTTACCTTAGTTTTGATCTCTGGTTTATCTTCTTTAGAACAGAGTGACCTTCAAGCTCCTGGATCTGCAACCTATTCCTTCAATGGCTTCCTGCCTACAAGGATTCTTGCTATTCCAGCTTATGCTCTCACTGTATCTTTTCTAAGGATTCAAAACTATAGATCTTTAAATAAGGAAAACTCCTCTTTTGTTAAAGTAAGAGAGAAATTCTTCCTTTTAATCTATCAAGAATCTATGGGAAGAGTAGTCTAAAGACTCATATCTGTTTTAGAGGATTGGAATATGAATGATAATATCAAAGTGTTATTGATATCGAAAGATTTGGTACAAGATCAACAGAATATTTGGCTTTCTCACAAGTTGAGTGCTCAAATTTTTTCTCTCCAATTCGTTCTGTTCTTCTCTAAGCCCGAAGGCCTCTATTTATACATCCAATTGAGGCAAAATTATTGGCCTCTTACATCATTGCATTCGTCATATATCATTAAACTATTAATGTTTTGAAATTAAGAACCTCCTGGTCCCTCCATTAGAGTCACATCTTCTTTATATCCTTGTCTTGGTATGCAGCTGGCTCCTTTTAGTCACATCTTCCTTATCTCTTTGGAATCTGCTTTTTGATTTTGCTGGCAAGTGGGGCACTCTCTGGCTTCACATGCTCTTTGTAAGGTAGATATGCATCCTGGCATCTGATGTGTGTCAAATTTGTTGATATAATCTCTAAGTACTTCGGATTTTTGCATTCCATCATTTGTAAGTAGAGTATATCCTTCATATTGACATAAACATCTAAATCTTTTTGTATAAAGATTTTTAGCCATATTATAAAGAACTTTGTATCCAAGAACTCTTCGGTTCTTCATCCATTACTACAGTAAATTTTAGTACTTGGTTTGTTAATTACTCCCATATCCATAGCAAAATTCCATCCAACATATCCTATTGTAATAATATGTTCTAACTTTGGATAGAATACTCCTCCATCTATACGGACTAAGGGTATAAAATTTTAAATATATGGATCTTCCCCGAGCATACTTGGAAACTTGATTTGAATATGTCATCAAACTTTTCAAGTTCTTTAAAATTTTTATCCTGGATAAATTAAATCCAAATATCCATAGTCGGCCATTAATTTTACCATTGTTGGTTCGGATCCTTTCATCATTATTATCCTTGGGTAAATATGATCACCTGGTGAAATGAAATATGAATCGATTGCTTTCAATTCATACATCATTCTAGTGACCATCTTGTATTCGTCTTCTTTTGGAGACAAAGGGACTTCGTCTTCCTCATACGGTTTGGATCTGATAGATTTAGAATGTCCTTCATTGATAATAATCTTTTTGGGACTTTGAATAGTAATATCCTTTTTTGGTCCATTTCTTTGCTTCACTTTGGTGGATCACTCCGTATTTGTACTGTTTTGGTATTAACCTGTTGGTATCCAATAGTATCTTTGGTATCTTTGGTATCTGATGATCTTAATTGAGCTTTAATAGCCTCAATTTGATCAATAATATCATTTGTAACTTTCATATGTGATGAACTTATATCCATCATAATTTTAACATTATGTTGTAATATTTCGTTCATCTGGTCCATCCCATATTTGATATCTTCAGCTTCATCCTTGGCATAAAGAGCCATGGCTTTAAGCTCATCTAGTATTTTTATGGTGTTATCCATCTGCAAATTCAATATTTCTGCTTAAAAAATCTGCAAGAAAATTGTTAATCCCCTTAATATGGATAATTTCAAAGTTATAAAATGATAAATAAGCTTGCCATCTGTGTAATCTCCTATATTGGGGTTCCATTGGTAATTTATTCCTGACTAATCCTGCAACTTGAGAATTATCAGTTTCAACAATGAATTTTTTAGATAATAAGAATAATGAAAACTTTTTTATTCCTCTAATAATTGCTAATAATTCTTTTTCATGTGTGGTATAATTTATTTCAGCTTGGTTAAAGGTTCCACTTGAATATCTGCAAATCTCATTTAAATCTGTTTTTAATATTCCGCCCAATATTTATCTGAGGCATCAGTATTAACAATTAAATTGTCTTTTTCATCTGGTAGTCTAAGTTTTGGTAAATTTTTACATTCTTCTTTTAATGATTTAACTATCTCTGTATGTTCATTATTCCATCCCTTAGTATTTGTTTTTCTTAATAAAACATGTATCTTATGTCTCTTTTTTGAAAGATTTTCAATAAATCCTTCAGCATAGTTTAAACATCCTAAGAATTTTTGTATTTGTTCTTTGGATTCTAATTTATTTGGGAAACTACTTATCTTTTTAGATATATGAGTTTGTAATTTGATTCCTCTATTATCTATTGTTAATCCTAGAAAATCAATTTCTTGTTTTTCTATAATAGCTTTCTTCTTAGAAAGGACAATTCCTTCCTTTTTACATTCATTTATGAATTGTATTAAATGATTCCTATGTTCTTCTTTATTATTGGAACATATCAATATATCATCTACGTATACTATCAGAAATTTATTAAATTTTCTAAATATATCATCCATTCTTCTTTGATATATTTGGGGTGCATTTTTCAATCCAAAAGGCATAACTAGCCATTCATATTTGCCTTGGGGTGTACTAAATGCTGTATATTGTATACTATCTTCTTCCATTTTTATCTGTCAAAATCCTGATTTGCAATCAAATTTAGAATAGTATTGTTTTCCTTTTGCAAGGTTTATTAAGACTTCTTTATTTGGTAAAAAGTATCCATCAAATCTAGTATATTTATTTAATTCCTTGTAATTTATAACCATTCTAGCTTTTCCTCTAACCTGCTCAGAATGTTTCATAACCATAAAGGCTGGGCTACTATGGGGTCCATTACTTGGTCTAATAAGTTTTTGTTTTAGTAATTCTTTTATTTGGACATTGAATTCTTGTGTATCTTGTATAGTATACCTCATTGGTCTTACTCTTATAATCACATTTTCTATTAATTCTATTTTTGCTTTTGGATGATATGGTTTCCAAAATATTAATGGGTTTTCTCCATAAACTTTTTCTAATTGTTCTATAATTTTTTCTATACTTATTTCTACTCCTGTTTTTAAGACTTTTTTATACATTATCTTTTTATTTCTTATTTCATTTTGTATAATTGGTTTTTTCTCCCATCTATCACCATAAAATTTGGTGAACTCTGTATGGTCTAAATTCTCTTGGTATTTTTAATAAATGTCCACAAGGGGTTTGTAACATGATCATATAATTATTTTGTTTGTAATATTGGAACTGTTGTATAAAGTCGTTTCCTAATAATATATCACATTCTAACTTATCATAACTATATATTTTATTAATTACTATTTGCTTACTTCCAAGTATTATACTGATCTTATCAGCACTATTTATTATCTGGGTTTCTTCTCCTGTAACTCCTGTTATTTTTATTTTACTTTTATTTCCCCATGTCTTAATTAAGAAGTTTTTAAATATAGTTATATCACTTCCTGTGTCTATTAGGGCACAAGTTGTCATATCTGTTTCTATAATAGTAACTTGTATATATACTGCTAATGGAAAGCTTATTTGATTATTCATTTTTATTACATAATATATTTTGTCCTTTATGAAATATATATAATCCTTCCCTTTTTATACTATAATCTTCAAATCCATTTAAGAAACTCATTCCTAATAGTATATGAGGGTTAATATTCATGCTTTCATCTATATAACATGGCACTATCAGGTCAATTCCTCCTATTTTCATAGGTACTTTAACTTCTAATTCTGTAGTATGTATTTGTCCATCAAAATTTACATATCTATATGGTTCTTTTTTATAAGGTTCCAAACCTTTATTTCTTATTGAAGCTATATGGCATTCACTAGCTCCTGTATCTATTAATATATTTGGTCCTGATATTATTTCTCTTCCATTGAAATATTCTCCATTTATTTTCATATTTCCTGTATTCCTATGTAATTTCATTTCTCTGGTATGACTATTTTCTCCTAATAATTTAGGTATTCTAAGACTTGATGATCTTCTGATTAGTTTTCCATCTTTGAATAATATATTTTTATCGGGGTATTCTTCTTCCCTAAATTCTATTATATCAGGTTTATCTGTTGATATCCGAAATTCATAATCCTTTGGGATCAAATTTATCTGTTTATTTGGTTCCATGATTTTACTAATATCTTTACATTCCTTATGAACTTCTATATATGGTTTTTTAGAATAAATATTCCCATAATTAGAATTAGTAAATGTATATAAAGCTCTATATTCAATAGTCATAATTTGATCTCCTGGTTGCATTATATCTTTTCTATGTAATTTAAAATGCAATCCTAAGACTTCATTAAAGTTTTTATCCTTTAAAGAAATACAATATTTTGGGTAACAAGTAAATATTAATTTCTTATATGCTAAATTTCCTTCTATTGTTCCTAAATGACTATCTCTTAAGTTTATTATTCTTCCATCATGTAGACTCACTGTTAAGGGTGAATCTATTCCTTCTCTAAATAAGGATTTAAACATTATTTGTATTCCTGCTAAATATACATATTGAATCTTTTCACTTTGTTTTTTATTAATTTTTGATAATAATTCATCAACTGTATTCTTTGTTAAAAGATTTAGTTTATGTGTTCCTTGAGTTGTTCTAACATCTATAGTTTTTTCAATCTTATGATATTCATTTATAGCTATTTTTTCTCTTTTCCATATTCTATCAAAGATTTCCCATTTTCCTACTTTCAAATCTAAAGATAATTTTTGTAATTTTCTGAATTTATTATTATCAAAAGTTACTTTTAATCCATATCCTTCTATTCCTTCGTATTCTTGTGTTTCTATATTATCCTTTTCTATTTCTTCAATCTCTTTATTCGGATTCTGATTCATTTTCTTCTGATTCTGTTTCACTTACAAATACTTCTTGATCATAGTATTGTTCAATATCAGATATTTCACTTAATTCATTTTCTATATCCAAATATTCCTTTTGTAATATTCTAACTTTCTTTTTATTACAATCTGGACTTATATGTCCTATCTCTCCACAATTCCAACATTTGCATTGACTTTTATCTTTTTTATTATAGGTTTTATTCTTTTGTCTATTTGGATTAAATTTCCTCTTATAGTATCTTCTCTTAGGCTTTGTATATTTCTTCCTAAAATTTCTGAATTTTGTAAACCTTTTATTTTTATGTTTTCTTTTAATATTTTTCTTTTCAGGATAACATCCCCATTGTGTAGGTTTTTCCATATCCTCACAACATATCTTTGTTAACTTTCCTGATCTTTTTAATAATTGTCTTTGTTGACATATATATGCAAGTCTATCAAATAGAAATTTTATCCTTGATCCTAAGGATCTTGGTATTCCTATATTATCTTTTATATATTTTTCAAATTTTATTTTAAAATATATTCCCCATGTTCCAGGTAATTTAGTATAGTACATATCTAGATATACTTCCTGATTTTCATTACTATAAAATTGTATATAGTAATAATTTTTAAATTCACAAGTGTATTCTTTTATTTTACACATATCACAAATTGTTAAATTTATTAATTTTATTCTAGCATCATCTTTTTCTCTTTTTGCTTCATCTTGAAAATTTCTAATCCATTCTTCTCCTAGAAATTCATTTGCAATATATGCTACTAATCTTTCTATTCCTTCTTTATCTGATTTTATTATTTCTGTTTGTATGTTTCTTTTCATTAATAATCTAGTATCATCATTAACACCTTCCCACCAATTTCTTACATCTCCTTCAAATGATGCTATTAGATAATCTATTCTTCTATCTGTACTTTCCCAAGTATCATCTTTGTTATATAAAAAGAATAGTATCATTGAATCGCCCAAGTTAGTAAGGCTTTCTTAGTATCTATTTTACAATTTAAATCTAATTTTGTTCCTCCATGGTTAATTGGTTTGTCATAAATATCATTTAGTTCAAATCTATCTCTATATTTGTTTCCTTTAGATGGTTGTCTATTTATTATTTTATCATAAAATTGTTTATAAGGTTTATTATATATAGGTGCATAACTTTCATCTGGATCAATTTTTTGATTAGAGGTTTCTGGTGTTGGTCCTCCTCCAGTATTCATTAAAACTTGGTATTCATCTATATTTTCTAAACTTAATTGATCAAAGTTTTCTATTAGTAAATCTAATTCTTCATTCATCTTTTTCTTCTTGAATTTCTTCTAAAGTTTTTCTTTTTTCTAATGTTTTCTTATAATTTTCTTCCTCTTCTATTATTTTTGGTAAAATATCTTTTCTAAAATAATCATCCATACTACCTGCTTCTATTACTAAGTTTTCTTGTTTTATATGCTTTTTTCCTATCCTAGACATTTCTTTTTCTATAAGTTTTTTATCTATTTTCTTGTCTTGACATTTATTGTTTTCTTTTAATTCTCTAATTTCCATTTTTAATATATTTAATTCTTCTTTTATCTCATTCCTTAAATTTTGTACATCAGTTATTAACATTTTTATTAATGTTTTTAAGTCTTCCATATGATTATCTTTTCTTTGATTGGTTAAAATAGTATATTCTGCATTCAGTATCTTTACAATATTTTATAATCTTATCATACTTTTGTTTTTTATTTTCATCAGTTGTAAGTCTTTTTAATTCTTCAAAATAATTTGCTCTTTCCTTATATTTTTCCTGTTTTAATTTCAATATTTGTTTTTCTTGATATTTTGTTAGATCTCCAGGGGTTAATAATTCGTCTAATATTAGATGATTAATTATTTTTATTCTTTTTAGATTTCTATTCAAATTATTTTCCATTTTAATAATTAGGTTTTACCTTTGATTGACTTAGATAGAATAGTTGACATTCAATCTTTTTTGATTCTATTGCTTTCTTATTAAATAAGAATTTTTCATATTCTGAAGTTGGAAGTCTTGTTAGATTTTTATAATATCTAGCTTTTATTCTAAATTTTTCTTGTTTTAATTTTAATATTTGATTTTCTTGATTATTTGTTAATCTTTGTCCTGGCATATTTTCTATTTGTCGGTTTAATTTTTTGTCTTGAATTATAATCTCTATCAAGTTTTTCTGTAAATTTTTCTATATTAAATATTATCTTATCATGAAAATTCATTATTTAATAATAATTCTTGTATTTTTTCTTTACAATGTAGTATGATTTCTTCTCTTTCAATTTCCTTACCAATTTTCTCATATATGTATTCGTCTATTATAGTTCCTATTATTAGTTTATCTAATATTTGTTCTCTTATTTCTCTAGGTAATTCTTTAACTATAATTAATGTTATCATTTTTAATTTTTTAGGAAATGGTTCAATTATATAATCTCCTTGTTCATCTTCTAACATATAATACCAATCTGTTTTAGTAATTGTTACTTTTTTAGTCATATTTTCTTATTTCTTTTTCGATTAAATCATACATATGTTTTTCATAGGTTTCTAATATCATTTCACAAGTATACATATCTTTTACAATATCTAGTTTTATTTTTTCTATTATAAATTGTTTTATCTCTACAGGTAATTTTTCAAGTAATTTTAATGTAATTGTTACACTTTTATTATTTAGTATTGGTTTTATAATTATTATGTTAAAATCTTCTCTTATTATATGATATCTATTACCTAAATCTTCAATTTTCATTATTTTTAATGATTTTATTTTTCTTCAAGTTGTAGTATTTTTATTATTTTTATAAATCTTATGTAGGTCTTTTATGGCTCTATGGCTCTGATACCAATAGTCAGGGGGTGCTACTTTGAGCGAACAAAAATCTAAAAATCTAATAAACTTTAAAATCTAATAATCTGTTATAGGTCTTATAATGTTTCTAATAAATTTTCAAAATCTAATAACATCTGAGAATTTATAATTTCAAGGTCTGTTATTATATCTATATTTGGATTAAAAGGTATCTCGTATTTAGAAATATTCTTTTTCCTTTTTTCCAATTTATCTATAATATCTTGTATATCATTTGTTATTATAGATCTTACTATTCCTTTTGCAAAATTTTCTATCATATTTTCTTTAAAACATCTTAATATTTTTTGAGATGCATTTAATTGTTCTTGATATCCAATCTTATCAAATTCATTCTCAAATTCAATTTCCTTTTTATCTTTTGCTATCTTTTTAATTTTATATGGTCCTCTTTTAGTTCTAGGTTTTTTACAATTTTTATTAGTCATTTTAAAATATAGAACTTGGTTGTATTCTTTTCTTACTTTGAAAGCTTTGGTTGCAATTATTGTTTTTAAGGGTATTTTAGGTAGTTTATATGGTTGAATAGTGAAATGGGGTATTTTGGAAAGGCTATTGGTTTGTTTTGGGTATTTTCAATAATTTCTCTAAAATTAGCACCCACCCTCCTCTCTATCTCTCTCTCGTCACTTGCTAGGGTTTTGAATTGAGATAAACCCAGTCGCAGCAGACCCTCTCTCTAAAACTTTCTCCGGCCAAGGTTCTAATCATGAGCAGATCAGGCCAGCCTCCGGATCTTAAAAAGTAAGTTATCTTTTTTCACGTGACGTATGGATCGTTGTCACTTGTCACCATTTTTGCACTTTGTGTGTGTTAATAGTAGTTACTTGTATAATAACTTTTGTTATTAATGATTTATTATTATTATTATTATTATTTTTTTTATCTCAGGTACATGGACAAGAAGTTGCAAAGTGAGTTTTTACTGATTGCCTTATGTTCAAATGATGGGAAAAATATTCAATTGCAGTGAAGCATTATCATAATTTTTCGTGGCTTTTAATTCATAATATTTTTATCTGACTTGATGGTCCTAGTCTTAAATATCTTATGATATGAGTGTTAATTATAATCAATTTTGTATTTTTATGTGACAAGGATTTCGTTTTTAATTGTAATAAACACACATCCAAGTATTTGGTTTTCCTGGTAGCATTTGCTGAGAAAGTTTAAGCTAACTTGAAATAGATGAAGAATATCATTGGACATTTTCTTGAGCACGAGATATATATCCATGTGATTGACTTAGGAGATAAATATTGACTTGGGAATTAATTTGAGGAAGATTCTATTCATGTTCACATTATATGATATATTTATAGAGATAGAAGTAGCTTGTTCTTTTGGTCTAAAATTCTGATGAATTTTCATGTGCGCATCCTCCTCTTAATTAAGTAATAAAGAGTAAAAATTTAAGTAAACAAAAATATAAATAAGAAAGAAAAACTACTCACCTTCCTCACGCTCCCTTCCCCTTCCCCAGCCCCTGCCATAACTTCAACTCCTATATCAATGCCTCACTATCCAATCGGCGCTTTCAACCTTTTGCTGCAACTCCTTCCGACATATTGAATGCCACTTCTATTCGTATACAAAAGAAAATTCTGAGTTCTAGCTTATAATAAATTGAGATGTTCTTCTATTCTGATTTTACGCAGAGCAGTAGCTTAATACAGTACCTTTTTGCAAGAAATCAAAGACCCAATTCCAAATGGATTGATGCAATATAATGCTGCACCATTTTATATGAACCAAAGAAAACAAATACGCCAGAGTTTTCATCTTTTGAAGACAAGATGAGTCTGGATCAAAGTCTGACACTGCCCGACCAGACCCAAGTTTCAAGCCTTTGGCTTCCAAACCTATGGTTTACCCACAAAAATCCACTACCACTTCCACCTCTAGAAAGCCCAGATCAAAGCAAATTGCAATTTCCCTAGTATATCCTGGAAATCCACCACTTTGAAACTATCAACAGATAATGGCAATGAAATTGCTGAATTGATGAAGACTTTGGAGTAACTGAAATGTGTTTGACGCCTTAAAATTAAAATTCTGATTTTGTTTAATACTTCTGAATCCAATTAAATGTTCTAATTGAATGGTGTAAGGAACAACTTCAGTTGATTCAGCTACTTGTGTAGGCAGTGAACTAGAAATGTTCAAAGGGGAAAGGGGGATGTTTTAGCACTTATTATGATTACGAATGCCATTATTGGCATGAGATAACCCTTATCTGTTTGCTGGCTGCAATTTTGTAGAGTGAGGCTAGAGTTTTCTTTGAGGCTAAGGGGGGCACTGCAGTGTGGTGACTTTGAAATAGCTGTAGAGAAGATTATTTTCTTTTGTTTTCTCTCTCTCTCTCTCCCCCTTTTTTTTTTTAATATAGTATATTCAATTGTTACCATTAGTTATTTAAGCACATGGAGGGCTGTGAAATCTTAATAGAATATTTAGATTTAAATTGTCATTAGGGTCCATGGACACGAAAAATGAAGGGTTGGGGACAACATTGCAAAAGGAAGTAAAGGTGTGAGGACACCAATCACTTGGACATAATCTGACAAATATTTCATATGGTGGCAAGTCATTAGTTTGTTTGGGCTGTGAAATTAGCCTTAGGGAGAATAATTTCAATATTGGTAATGAAATATCACATTGCTTGTAATTTAATGTAGTTTTATTGGTACATAAGAATTATTAATAGGAATTTAGAGATCTTCATTTTGTATCTTTCCATTGTTCCTGGTTCAATTTTTATTTCCACTTAAAATAATAATAAATTCCGATCTTTTCATATTACGAGGGTGTTTGGTGGAGATTAAAATTAGATTTTTAGTAGATTTTGATAGAAATTTTTGAAATGTGTGGTTGAAAAGTAGTGGGATCATAAAAGATGTGGTTAATATTGAGAGCGTGTTCGGTAGAGATTAAAAACGATTAAAATTGAAAAATTAGCCGTTATTGTTGACTTTTATTAGATGAGTGGGACCCAATAACGGCTATATTTTCAATTTTAATTGGATTTTAATCACTACCAAACATGCTCTTATTGTTTGACTTTGACTTGGATTAAAATCAGATTTGAATCCGGACCAAACATGGGCTAAATTATTTGCTTCTAAATATTCAGGACATCACAATAGCATAATTGTATTAATGTGCATTCCTTCTATAACTAATGGAGTGGCAATTAGATTTCAATTTGTTCTCTTTTTATTTTTTGGTCCACTAGGATGATAAGTTGTATATATATCTAGTCACGACTCTTTAGAAGGATTTGCAAATTATGCCTATGTCTGGCCCCCATTTTGATAAGAAAATATATTTTGGAATAGTGATTTTTTGGAGAATGTGTGGTTAAAAAAAGGAAAAGTTTTTGGTTTACATGTAAAATTAATAAATTATTTTATGGAAGAATGTGTGGTTGGAAATAATTTTTGAAAAAATGAGTTTTTGAAAAAATGGGGGCCAAACATAGGCTATATCATGCCATTTTATCTATAAATTTTCATACAACCCTCCTAAGTACACAGACAAGAAACAGAGATTTTTTCCCCAGTAAATTCAATTGCTCTTTTATGGTCAACTCTGATATCTGATGCAAATGGTAGACTACTAGGATGTCCAGCCAAAAAAATTGTTTTAGGAGAATTGTCTTAGTTTTATTATAAGCATTGTGTCTGTGGCTAACCTCAATCTAATTAAGTGCTTGTTTGGTAGGGATTTTTGGAGGAAGAATTGATTTTGAATAGTGATATGATGGGAAATGTGTGGTTGAAAAAGAAGAAAAAATTATTGATGTGATGAAAAATATTATTTTATTGAAGAATGTGTGGTTGAAAATGAGAATTGATTTGAGAATTGATTTTGAGAATCAGAAACAAACAACCCCTAAAACTTGTACCATTTCCTTTTTCATATTGCTTAATACAGATTGCCACCACCTTTTTCAAGTGAACTTCACATGCTTCTTGTATCCATTTTGTAGCTGTTGAGCACCACATTTCTATTTCATTGGACCATTTGTACTCTGTCCTATTATTAATTTGGCATTTTACATTGCAGTCAAGCTGAATGCAAATCGGATGGTGGTTGGAACACTTCGTGGTTTTGATCAGTTTATGAACCTGGTGGTGGACAACACTGTCGAAGTGAATGGCAATGAGAAAAATGAAATTGGCATGGTGGTAAGCTTACTCGGTCCTGATCTTTTGGTGTTTCTGTTATTGTTATTGGTCCTTTTGATCAGGTCTAACTTGAGAATTTGGTTTTCCTTCTTGTTCTGCAGGTCATCAGGGGAAATAGTGTAGTCACTGTTGAAGCACTTGAACCCGTTAGTAGACCACAGTAATTGTGTATTTGCAGTGGTATGGATTCATGCTGGGACGGATCCAGGATTGGATCCAAAATCGGGCTACAAAATTTCAAATCGGGCTAATACGCAAAAAAAAAAAATTTACACATGAAAAACTGTTTTAAGAAAAAAAATGAAACAACCTTACAAATTTTTTTTTTTTTTGGGCCTTTTGGGGGGCTTCAGCCCAGCCCCCCACTGTATCCGTCCCTGGATTCATGTAACTTGATAGTGGATTATGTTGAATTCTGAAGCTTTATGACACCAGAGGAACCTCTAAGATTTACTTAAAAATACGCTGTTGTGAGAATTATCCACTTCGATATTCCGTATTTAATAGCTCCTTGTGGCTTATGACTTGAATGTTGTGTTGTGCAAGTTACATGTCCGTTTTAAGTTAATAATCTTGTTTGCCAAGTTGAATGCATCCGATTTATGACCTAGAACTCTTTGAGATGTTATCTGAGATTCTGCTGGCAATCTGTCAATTTTTTAAAAGGGAATATTGTCACGCGATTTCTACGTGAATTTATGCCGCAAGTGTATAGTGTCAAGTTTTGTAGTATAATGGTGAAGTGATGATGTGTGATTTCTATTGAGTACTATAAGGGTATGTTTGATAACACCCATTTTCCATGGAAAATAGAATTTCTTTCCATTTTCCTTACAAATGTTTGATGCCCAACTTTTTGCTTAGAATTTGTGCCAATTATTTTCCACTCACGCGCCTTATCCTTGGCGTGAGAAGAAAATGTTTTCCCACCTTTTAGGTGGGAAAATGTTTTCTAATTTGTCTGTCATTTTATTTTTTATTTTATTTTATTTTATTTTATTTTTAGCAATGGAAACAAATTTCATAATCAAGTGTAAAAAAAAAATTCATTTTCATGAACAATTATGATGCAAACGAACACTAAACTTTGATTTAAAAAAAATGATTTTTTAGGAAACATTTTTTTTTTTGGCAAGGGAAACAAATTTTATAACTAAGTGTTGAAAAAATTATCACTTTAATGGACAATTTTGATGTAAACGAAGGTCAAACGAACATAAAATTTAAAAAATTTTCGGTAGAAAATTATACTAATCAAACACACATAATTAACAATCTCCTATAAAATAATTTTTAGGCAATTATTTTTCTTGGAATTCATTTTTCTTCCACTCATTTTCCACCATTGCAACCAAACGCACCCTAATTGTGTAGTTTCCACTTTATTTGGACAAACAATTAAGATGGTGGCGTGATTTTAACTAGTAACTGTAACTTAATGTTGGTGAGTAAACAAGTGTAAAATTCCACAGAGTTATCAAATTATGAAATTTTAGGGAATGATTTCATCGTTCTCTCGACAATGTTTTTCAATCTAAACATACTAACTCAATCAGATTTATCTCAATTTATAGGCAAGAACCTTAATGTAATTCTATCCCCTCTCTCGAGTGCCGGCTAGAATCTATTTTTACTATTTAATTCCAATATTTCTATTCCGAATTAAATATGTAAAAATTATATTGCATGTAGTTCTCAATCAAACAAGCCTCAAAAATCCATATTTTCTCTCGAAATCTACGAAATAAAGGTTATGTAGTTTTATGATCACGCCTAAATTTTCCTATCTCGAGTGTCGAAATTCATGCATCAAATCAATCAACTAGTAGCCAAGTAATTGAAAGCATTAAACACAAACTACATAAATAAATTGATAAAAAATCCAAAAGAGATAGATGATTATGAATTAAAACATGTCTCAAGTCGATTACATCAAACCCTAGATCTAAAGTATTAGTTCATGATGATTACAATTGACAAAATAGAATTCAATATAAAAAACATGATTAAGGAGAAAAGAGTTTAGAAAAACTATTATTTGCCGCTTGATTTCTTCTCCAAATCTTGTCAATCGCTTCTTCTTCGATCGATTTCTTCAAGAACTTGCCCCTTTGTTTTCTCCTCTTTCTCACCATCCAAAGAACCCTTTTTAGGTCTTCCAAAAGTGTATTTATAGTTCCACAAGGTTGCAAGACGAATTGGGTGTGGACTGGGCCGAAAATCTTTAGAAATTCCGTTTTTTTCTCTTTACTCGGGAGCCAGCGCCTAGACGCCCTAGGCTAGCGCCTAGGCGCTGCGACTTTATTCTTGCTGGCGCCCAGGCACCCAGGGCTAGTGCCTAGGCGCCAGCAGTTCTGCTTTGTTTTCTCCTAAGGCGTCCGCCATTCTGTCCATTCTCATTATTTGGGCGTCTTGGCGCTCGAATGTGGCGCCTAGGCGCCCAAAACTCGGCTCCAAATGCGTTGTTCTTCTTCTCCACTAATCTTTTGGTCTTTTCTCCACTTCATTCATGTCGTACCTCCTTCCGTGATCATCATTACAGCTTCATTTCAAGCTCCTCACCATTTCGTTTTCATCCACTTTGGCCAACTATAAAACAACACGAACACAAACATCAAAACGTTCAAAAGTGCTCAAGAACGAACCAAAAAAACTACAATTTAAAGGAACATGTTTAATGAGTTAATTGCACTCAACAAATATGTGCCTTACCGGGAAAAATTAGCAAGGTTGTGTGCCGATGGCACCGGCTTTAAGCTTGCTTTACTTGGTATAGCTGTACCTGGTGTAAGTTCACCCCTTTTATCAAGTAAAGTTGAACAGTTGCCTGCTTCTTGGAGTTCAAATTATGAACAATTATTTTGTTGGGTCATGTACCGAATTTTTTTACATAATCTCTTACCGACTACTCACAATAGGGGGTGGGGATCACATTTTGGGATTTTTTTATTCACGTGGGGCCCATGTGCATGTGAGAGGGGGTAAACAATTCGGTAGGGGGTATTATGTACAAATAGATTTATCCTATTCTGTTGTATATCTAGTCTCTATGATCTATGTAACTATTTGTGCCGAGTCAGGTAAGGCTGACGGATATTGACATTCGGATGATCTCTCCATTATTAGTTGATTTTATCGTATTTATATATCAGCATAACGATGTACTTGATATTGTTATCCTTTTCTAGAGGCTCATCCTTCCCATTAGACTCTTATTTCAATCAAAAGATGGGAATTGCCTAATGTTCCCAAGTGCTGTTTTTAGGGGGAAATTGGCACATGGGTTTGGTTCTAGACCAATAACTATGAGACTAATAAACCATTAATTGTGTATTTCAGTCGCATGTTCTTTTATTGGCTTCCGTAACTGCTCAACCACTGTATTCTAATCTTCCCCTCGTCCTTTACTTATGATCTGTATATTCTTCTCAATTATGGATATTGATATCTGATAATGTATTGCACAAGTTCACCAGCCTGCTGATAAAAGCTGTAACATTCTCCACTAGTTCCCCGATCATTTCTAATCATATTTTTATGAGTAATATTACTCAACACCACTGGTGTTAAGTACAAGTCAAGGTGGCAAATGCATGACATTAAATAATATATTCACTTAAATTCAATGTCGCAAGATTTATTTAATTGAACCAATAAAGTGTGGTTGCTTAAACTGTTGCTCTAGCACCATTGGTTTTAGATAGTATTATTTTATTTTTATTGAATCCTCACCCAATTTTATCCCTGCCAAAAAAAAAAAAAATGAATTATTTTGGATGTACATTCTTGTTTACGTTAAGGATGACATTTCTCCTTATGTGTCAAAATTTGACCAGTGTTGGGAAAATCAAGGACTATATGATCGGTGCTATGTGGAAAGATGTCAAAATTAATGTAAAAAATAATGTAAAAGAAAAAATCCCATATCCCAACAAGAAAAGCATATTCTCGTTGCTCAACGATTTAGTTGAAGCACCTTTAATGGACGTGTTTGGTACGTTGAATAGGACTTTATTGGGTAGCAGGCAAACCTTTTACGTATCGAAATATTTTCGGTTTGATACATGCTGAGATGAAATTATTGCTGGAGTTATATGCTCAACTGTTTGTAGGTGAAAGACTATTTAAGAAGTGTTAAAGCAACCAGCTCTAGTGCAACTGTGCAAGCCAATTCTGTTGTGAATACCATTTAATTCTTTAAATAGCCTCCCACTTTTAGTAATGAATGCATAGAACATAATCGTACGGAACTCATAAAAGTTATCTGATTTGTGTTGTGATGTCGTTAAAAGTTGATAAATGTTGATGGGTCTACGAACGTGTGACGAAAAAATGAATAAAAGTTATCGGTTCAATTAATTGTGTGAAAAAAAATTGAAGTTTGATCGATTTTTTAGCAAGCAAATGTTTACGTGTTAATTTATACATATTCTTCACTTAAAATATAAAATTATTGGGGTTAACCTGTCCTTTTAACGTGTGTTTATGAATATAATGCTCCAGCTCCCAACTGTCATTCTAAATTGTGTCTGAAATCATATAATAGACACCTCATCCATGTGCATTATACATAGTATAATCACAAATTTAGGCATTATTTTTAAGGTAATTAATACCACGAAATCCAAGTTAACCTTGAGATTTGTTTATTCGACAGTTATTTATTATTATTATTATTATTTTTAAAGAAAGTGGATTATTTTAGTTGATCCCTTGAAATTCCACTAACTAATCCTCTTCAGATGGTGGACTATTAACTAATCAATTTTGCTTGCAAAAAGAGATTTGTATGGGTTCCCAACTAAACACGAAATGCTGTCTTGCCAAAGTGATTAGGTTTTAAATGAAATAGTTCGACTATTATACATACAGCATATTTATGTAAAGATGTGCATACATCGGAAATATAACTGTTGTTCGCTCCATCACAATCTTGTACCCGTCACGCGCTCTCTATTAGGAGTTAACATGATTTGATTCGAGTGTTTTTAAAACGGTTTGAAAAAAATTCAAATCAATCATTGTTTTGGATCGTTAGACCGATTGTAACATTAATTTTGAAAGTCCGGGGATGTCCGGAGTAATTGTACCCACATTTTTTATCAATACAATTTATTTGCCGATTCAAAAAAAGGGTAGTCTAAGCCTCATTTTACTCACTAGTAGTCCAAACAGTTAGGATAATATAGTGAACAGTGAATTTTAGTCGACCTAATGAATTAAATTTCTTTATATGAGTAGTAATTTTTTTAGTTTTATAAATGGTTCAGTTTTTAGTTTGCAAATTTTTTAGTTTGATTCTACTGTTTTACATTCTTCATAGTTTCTACTTTTCATAGTTCTGGGAAACTTCAGTTTCTACAGAATGAGTATTTATGTAACATATAATCAATGAGCAGAGAGAGAGAGAGAGAGAGAGAGGGAGTGAATGATGATGCATAAGTTTCACCTTCCTTAAAACCTTTACTTTGAACAGACTCTACTCAACCTAGTTCTCAAGAATTCATATTGTTTATCCAATTTCTAGTTTACTCTTAAGCAATCCACTAATCTACCAACCCATCATTAACAATCCAAATTAATTTACCAAAACAGTCTAGAAAACCCATTAAAATTCACTCATTTTCCCTCCATTTAAACCCATAAATCCCAATCTTCACATACACACTACACAAATTAGCATTGAAAAAAAAAATGACAGACATTCTGCATCCCCCACCACCACAAATGGCTTCAGCTTCAAGCTCCGTGGATGATGGGTTGCATTCCCTTATTAACACTCATTCGGTAGGTTTTTTCAGGAGAAATAATAGTACTCAAATACAACAGGAGTTAGAGGAACAAGAAGAGGAGGAGGATCAATGGTCTGTATTGGCTGCTTTGGTGACTGCTTTTAGGAAATCTTTGGCGGGTTGTAGAAGTGCAGCTGAAAATTGTAGGGTTGAAGAATTAATGGAAATTGGGTGGCCTACTAATGTTAGGCATGTTGCCCATGTAACATTTGATAGGTTCAATGGATTTCTTGGACTCCCTGATGAGTTTGAACCTGAAGTTCCCAGAAGGCCTCCCAGTGCTAGGTCTGTTTTTAGTCTTCTAAACTTTATAACGAGGTTTTATTTTGATACTGAATGTCATTTGAAAAATCAGAAAAAATAAAATAAAATGGGAATAGATGATTATTAGGGAAGGTGAGCATGTATGGGAGTGTGCTTATAAGGAGCTCTTTCTCTGGATTTTTGGTTTCCATGAAAACTTTAGAAGGAAAAACACATGCTGTGGGAGTGTGTCTATCCAGTATTGGGTAAAGAAACATTTGAGAGAGCAAATGGAGTTTATAATTCGAAACTTTATTGATGAATTGGACGTAGATGACTTTGCTGAATCACGTAAATCTTCGTGTTTTTCCTTTTATTTTCTTTTGTTCTTTTGCTGCATTTATTAGCACGTGCCCGTGATTTTTCTCAAGAATAATTTTCTTGAACTGGTTGTTAATTTCTCCTTGTTAGAGTGTACAGTTCTGTTCTTTTTCTTGATATTTTCGTGGTAAAAGTTGCATAACTTAATGAATGATATAAATATGCTAGACGAAGGAAAAACCTGCAGTTGTTTCTTTTAGTTACCCTATTGTGGCAGCTAAATATAAAATGTTGTCAATTCAAGTACTTGTATTGACACTTTTTAGAAGCTTACGTCGTTGTTTAGCGAGTAATCTTGTTACTGAGGCACAAAGATCTTTTTGATTTATTATGGAAAATGGGCTAAAGTTTTTCATCTGAATAAGTTGTGAATATGAATACAATTTTGTTTAACTATCAGAAATTGAGTAAACGAGAAGCAAAAAGAAAGAGATATTGTGCATAAAATTTTGTTTTTTAAACTTCAAAAATATGTTTGTAGATTCTCTTTATTTTGCATCATATCAGTAATCATAAACTTTGAAACTCTCATAACCTTAGACTTAATTTCATAGAAGTATTGCACTATGTTTTGTTTCATATACATGTTCTTGTTCTGTATTACTTGAATTATTGTAATATTTTAAGGTCCATCATTGACTAGGAGTCTTCACCGGCTCTCCTTTGGAGAGTTTGGTGTGTATTTTAAATTGTAACCACCAGTAGAAGGAAAATTATATCTCGGTTTACCCTTCCTCCTATTTTATCTTCGTAGCTTCTCAATATAAAATCCTCTGTGGTTTGTATTTTGATCAACGTTGTTTGAAGATTATAATTGCATTCTTATAAGTACACCAGCTATTTCAATTTTTTAATTTATAAGATTATCCCTCAAACGATTAGCCTTAGCTTACTCCAATTTTAAGAAGATTGTCAGGCCTGAAAAACCAATAATTTTGTTTTTTTTCCTATTTTCTTATTCGTATGAAATATGCATCGTACGCGGCAAAATTCCCTTGTCAGATAACAAAACGACATGCCGACTTTATTTCATGCTGTTGACAACTTGGATATTATTCTTGACAGTACAAGAGTTTTTGGAGTTTCGACAGAGTCTATGCAACTTTCTTTTGACTCCAGAGGTAATTGTGTGCCAACAATACTTCTGATGATGCAAAGACGCTTGTACTCCCAAGGTGGTTTGCAGGTATCATGACATTGTAAACATTTCTTAGTTTTCTTTTTTCCTTTTTACTGTGCTTAAACAAATATATAACTACAGAGTTCCAAAGTCATTATATGCCGATACTGTTTCCAATCTGGGAAAAACTGATATAGTGCACTTGAATTTGAAGGCAGAAGGAATCTTCAGAATTAACGCGGAGAATGGCCAGGAAGAGTTTGTCAGGGAACAGTTAAATAATGGGGAGGTACCAGACAATATTGAGGTTCATTGTTTAGCAGGTCTCATTAAGGTACTTTACGTGACTTGATTGTACTGAATCCTTTCTTCAGACCTTTAGTAATCAGAAGTTTTAATGTTGTGTAAATGCTTACCAAAATATAGTGCTAATATATCACCTACTCACTCATGAAATTATAATTATTAACCGTCCCTGTATGAAGGCTTCCACTTCAGGGGATTTCAGGCCTCACTGGATAGAGATCTAAAGATTGATCAATGTTACCAGTAATGCATGCGCCTGCATACTTTGATATAATATTTTATCAAAATAGTTAATTCATTTGTACATGGAAAATTCATTTTTTTACATCTGTTTTCAAAATAATTTATCAGTATGGGCAAAAAGGGGAATATTTTGCCTATTATTTACAGTGAAACACGAGAACTATTCTGCTTCAATGCAATTATTTTCTATTTTCATTGTTCTGGTTGTCTTAATCCTGAGGTGTATGCACGTGTCTAATCCCAAATATGCCTCTTCCGCATTAGGGAAGTTCCGACCATTTAGCTTATATATTGCATCAACTTCACATAATGGTGCTCTGCAGGCTTGGTTCAGAGAACTCCCAAGAGGTGTGTTGGACTCTTTCTCAACAGACGAGATTATGCAGGCTCAATCGGAAGAAGAGTGCACTCATCTTGTACGGCTCCTTCCACCTACTGATGCTGCTCTATTGGATTGGGCAATTAACCTAATGGCTGATGTCGCTCAGCTTGAAGATCTGAACAAGATGAATGCACGTAATATTGCCATGGTTTTTGCACCAAATATGACGCAGGTGAGCAGAAATATAGTGGGTTGTTTGTTGACTAAAAGTAAAAAAAATACATTGCTTAAGCATGTTTAGGAAGTGTTTATAAACGGTTTAAATTATAAATAGATAGAAATGAGTTGTTGATAAGTGAGTAGTACTTGTGGGGTTTTCGAAATATGTGGATAAAAATGGTGTTTGTAAATCATTTATGAACATGAGTGAAACATCGACGGCTTTTAGATGAAGTAGTTTAACATAGTACTGTCAGGTCAAATAGGTCTCGAATTTAATTTTTGCTATCAGCCGCTAATGAAAATTGTGCGGCATGCTTGCGAGGGGATATTGAAACTAAATTTAAATAAATAATTTCGTCATTTACCTAACAACTTAAGCATTTAGATAAGGAATTTCAATATTCTTGAGGGCCAAAGTTTATACTATACATCTAAAAAGGTCTTTTTCCACCGAGTTTTTTGGTTTTCCATTCACACTTACTCTAATTTGGTTCAACGATGCTAATGTTTGCTAGCTTCAGATGGCAGATCCTTTGACAGCATTGATGTACGCGGTCCAAGTAATGAACTTTCTAAGGACTTTGATAGTCAAAACCTTGAGAGAAAGAGAAGATTGCATGGTACAAACTGATCCTGCTTCCAAGTTAAAGCCTTCTGATGGAGATGATCGTGATGGCACATCCGAACCAATAATTAATGTGGCCAATCGGGTAAAGCCTTCTGATCTTGCTTCTAAGTTAAAGCCTTCTGATGGAGATGATCGTGATGGCACATCCGAACCAATAACTAATGTGGCCAATCGGGTAAATACAGAGAACCAATTTAATGTCTCAGAAGCATCACCATCAAAGTACAACCCAAACTCCTTCCCGGCTGAATCAAAAACTGTTAATGTTACATATGGTTTTCTTAGTTCTATCAAGAATATCCTTCCCCGTGGAAAATGGCATATGGTTGACACAGAAATGAATAGACTTGAAAAAGGTAACATTTCAATGGGAAGTGAACCAATCCCATATTCAAAAAACCAGTCAATGAGAACGGGACAATCGAGCAATTCAAATGTTAAGAAAGTAGGTGAGAGGATTATTCAGCAATCAGTTGTTCATGTTTCTATCGACACAGAAAAGAGCAAAGAATTAAGGATCACTAGCCGGATAAATTCACCAACAGAACGGGTTGAAGCATGGAGGTGAAGTTCGTGGTGTGACACTTTGGTGGACATATTAGTCATTTACTTATTATTATTATTTACGTGTGAGATTCATTTATTTTCTGTTAAAATTATGGGTGGAGTTGCTTCATGCTCTACTGTACTGAGTTTCTCTTTAATGGATCTCTGCTCAATCATATTTAGCTTAGTATAACCTGCATTTCGAGTGTGATTTATTTTCACATGTGCACTAAGCTTTCTTTTTATAATGTAAAAATGTTTGGGAAAGGAAAAAGCGTTCTAATTTTCCTGCAGATTAGCATAAACAGAAAGAGCTAATACAGAAAATCCACACAAGTAAGAATTGTCTAGTTTTCAGAAAAATGGCAAGCTCTGAGATATTTCCAGTTGATGATGCAGAAAAAGAGTTGAATCCAAGTCAGAACAAGGATGATTCCAGTTCATGAGAAGTTGCTGCTTCAAAGGTAATTTACATTTACAGCCATCAAAATCATCGTTCTAATGGCCCGTATATTAAAGAAGAAAAAGAAACTATTGGACCCAAGTTTGCATTGTTGGTAATTGTTCGCTAAAAAGTGTAAATCGCAAATGCACAGGTTGCGTTCAAGTAATAAAATGGATGTTGAGTCCGTTTCGATCCCTCAAAAGAGTTTTTCTTCCAATTACACGATAATTGACTTGAATTAACGAAAAAAATAAACATAATTAGACTTTTAGGTTGAAAGTGAAAAGAAAATGATTTTTGACATTTAATTAAAACACGTAGTTATAAAAATGATGAAAATTTGGATTTTTAAACGAGTTGGGATTCATGATTCCACTTGACCGTCACTAAATTAATTTCTCCACAAACGAATTAATAAAAATGCTCACTTATCTTGGTAAAATCGATTTTTCTATTTCAGTTAATTATCTCTTTCGAGTGAAATTAATCATAATCAATTAGTTTAACATACTATATCATTATTTCGATTAAATACAATTAATAGAATTAAATATTTGTTAAAATAGCTCAAATGGTTACCTAGGGTTATGAGTATATCTCTATCTCCTATAAGAATTTAGTGTTTCTAACATCTCGATCTAAAATATTCAAGAATTTCTCAATAATCGCACAAATCACTTGACATAATCATATAGTGGCCACGATATTCATAACACACTAAAATATTTAAGTCAAGCTTCCTCATTCATCCTAACATCAAAATATTTAGCTCATTGTATTTAAGTAGATCAATGAAAAAAAATTAGAAGAATACATCACAATAGTTGAGAAAATACAATGTGAAATACAAAGATGAAGAAACAAATCTGTCCCTCAATCGGATTCTTGAAGCTTGCTAAGCCCTCGTTTGGTACACATTTTGAAGGTAAGAATGCATTTTTACCGTTGATGTGATGGAGAATATGTAGTTGAAAAATAAGGAAAACTTATTGATGTGATGAAAATATTATTTTATTCAAGAATGTGTGGTTAAAAATGTGTAGAAGAATGAAAATGAAAAAAAATAATGTGGACTAAATAGGGCCTAAGTTTTGATCTTGATTTCTCCAAGATTTCCCTCATTTTGTGTGATGCTTTCTCCCCCTTTTGTTTGCCCATTTTTTTCCCTCATTTTGTGCATTTTGGTCCCCAAAGTCATATTTTTGTGCACTTTTGGTCCTTTTTCAATCATTTTGCTTTTTTCTCCCCCAATTTGGGATTATAGCCTACAAAAGTTACAATTACACAATTGTGAATATGAATTCGCTCAATTTCATTAATAATTAGCTCGTCAAAGTATTTAATAAGTGTGTGAACACACTTATCAATAACGATTTGCAAAATGTTTGTAGTGCATAAACAAGCTTTGGCGGAAAAGAAACATGAAGAAGACGAAATGAAGAATTGCCTACAAACATTCAACATTAGCCATCATTGTAACATGATTCATAATGGTTGCTTCCAATGGCGGATCCAAGAATTTAAATGAGTTAGGACGGATCCAGAGGAGCGCGCGGTTGCTCGATTGGCCGCCCAATATGTGAGAAATTTTTTTTCGACAGACCCAGCACAGACGGTTGCCGTGGCTCGTTAGGTGTTGGTTCCGTCACTGACTGCAGTCGAGCCGATTTTCGCCATCACCAAGAAACTTAAACAGAATTAGAGCAACCCGTCCTCGAAACATGTGCATGCCTGCACACACATATATACACACATGTATACAGAGATGTTTTTATAGTATAACAATAAGGTATTGTTACTTTCGTTGTATTTTTTGTGGAAGTACATGTTTCAAACGGTCGTATTTACATACACAACGAATAATATTTTGACTTCTTTCCTCTTCCAAAACTTGTATAGTACTATCGTTATTAACGTATTTTTGTCCTTTCATAGTCTTGTCTACCTATCAATGCAGCAATAGCGTAGGGTTTATAAAATTTAATAAAAACCTATAGTTGAACACGAGTATGGGTTGGCTTGAATTCGATGTTTTTCAATAATGACTCCACTCGAATTAAGGTCTCGATCCAACAATATCGAATATATTAAGTAGTAAACTTTACACGAAGAAAGATATCAACAATTGTTAAGCCAATAGGTAAGGCGATCGGTTGACTTATATAAATAATCATTCAAATTACATGCTAACTACGTACAATTTAATTTTTGTAATGTGTCGAACTTGAATATAATCACTCAATTTCATTCTATTACAAATTGATCCATGAACTTGAATATTATTCCAACTTGACAATTGAACTAAAATATTTGTTACAATTTAGTCCTTCCGTCCACTTGATCAAACCAGTTCGATAATGGCGGTTAAAAGCAGTTCTCCCCCACTGCCTTCATTCCTGCTCTTTCTCTCTCTCTCTCTCACATCCGAAAATGGTATTCCTATTTCATTTCACACAATCCCATTCCCCCTCTCTCTTTCATCTCCAGATTAACCGTGCTTACACCTACAATACCTCAAATGCAAACCGTTTTTCCATTTCCTTTTGCAAATCATCCTCTACACCCACCACAACCGCCGCCGCCACTTCCCCCAACGGCCGCCCTCCACGAACTAAATTCACCTCTCTCATATCCCTCAAGCCCTACCTTCAGTCCGACTGGCGGCTGATCCTATCCGGCTGGATCTGCAGCGCTGTCTCTGTCTACTCCCTCTCCAAAATAGTCCCCCTGGTGGGAAAATTCCCTTCTCTATTGACCACTGCGAATCTGATGCACCTAAGAAAAGATGGTTTGGTTTTGGGGGTTTTTGTTTTGGTTCGTATTATTGCTAGTTATCTGCAGCAGGCGTTTTTGTGGGAGGCTGCGTTGAATTGCGTTTATAAGATCAGGGTTTATGTATTTAACAGGGTTTTGCAGAGGGACTTGGGGTTCTTTGAAGGTGAGAAGGGGGTTATGCCTGGGGATGTTGCTTATCGGATAACAGCTGAGGCCTCGGATGTTGGTGACACTGTTTATTCTCTCTTGGATGTGAGTTTTTCTATTTTAGTTCTGTATTGTATTGTGATTGAGGCTTTCTAATTTATTACTGTGTGTAATTAGTTATCAGGGTGTTTGTTGTGTTAATGATTGGATGAAGTTGATAATGTATTGAATATCCCATTTTGCATGTTTGTACCCGTGGATGCATAAAGCAATAAGTTACCTCAGTTTCAATTTCTTCTGTGATTTGATTTCCTGTAGCATACTGTAAGGTTTAATGAAAAGGTTACTTGGTGATGAAATCTATCAAATGATGTTTAACCCACTATTTATCAAACCAAATAGGAGCATGTTTAGGCTTTTAGATGTTTTTCTTTTGCTTTTTTCATCAATTGATAGTGATTGTTGGCTTACGAGTGAGAATTTGTGAGTTTTAAATAGGAAGTTATTCCAAAAGATGTATTAGTGAGATCTTGTAATTTCAAAACTCCATGGTGTTATAACTGTAGAACTAGTCTTGAGCAGGCAAATAATTATAAGATCAGACAATTTTCTAGAAAAATAAGTCTTCTTCTCAGTAATTTGAGGTCAGCTACATCCTATATATCTATGTTTAAATGTATAATGAATAAATAATAGGGGTTCATGGAAACAAACTACTCAATTAAGACATGCTATAGTTATCTGTTTTTCCCAACAATACCCAGACTACAAAATTAAAATAGCAATTTAATTATCATCCAGCTCTCACCTAATGCTGCATGGGGGTATCATTCAGTAACATTTATGGGATCTGAAAAGAAATTGTTCAGACTGTGAGTAAACCTAAAATGATGTAATACTATTATAGCTAACCTGCTCTTTCTGCATTATGTTCATAATTTTATATAGCATGTAATGTTGTTATGCGTAGTTTTTTACATATTAATATTATCACAACAAACTTTCGATCAGTATTATACAGCCCCTAACAGTGTGATGCTAAAAATGTGTACAAGTCTTCCCTCAATCCATATCCTACTTCTTTCACACTTTCTCACTCTTGCTGTCTTAACATTGTCTATTCTTATTGTTTTCTCAGACAATTGTACCCAGCACCTTGCAGATTGCGGCTATGGCTACCCAGATGGTATTCATGAGCCCTACTCTCTCATTAATATCAGCACTGGTGAGAAAGTTATGGACATAATTTAGTTTTTTATTTTATTTTTTGTACCTTATGGAGTAAAGTTGAGGAATCAAAATATTTCTGGTTTCGTTAAGGCGATTCCATTAATGGCGTTCATAACTGGGCACCTTGGAGAAAAGCTTCGTGAAATATCCAATGAGTCACATCTCAGTATTGCTGCCCTCTCAGCATACCTGAATGAGGTACAGTTAGGTTAATTATATAAGGAACAATGGGAGACACTATTGTTTAGGGTTTTTTCACTAATATCCTAGGTGCTTATTATGGATTTTATGCCCGTTAACTACCACCAAAGACAATTTTTGTCTACAAGATTTTTTATGTTAAACATCTGATAAGGGAAAAGTGAAGATGTCTGTGAAGTATTTACCTTTGGTACAATATCATTATATTCTTCACTGAACTCCATCTGTTCCTTCTTCATCTGCGCATGACTCAGTTAGCAAAATGTTTCTTAGCTAAAGGCAGGAGTCCAAAACTGCAGTTATGAAATGTTCTCTGCTAATTTCCATGAAGTATTATCGAAATTATCTCTTTTATTTTTGTATGCTTACGATCTTAACTGCATATGAATCCTTCATTTTTTTATAGGTCTTTCCATCAATTCTTTTTGTGAAGGCAAATAACACAGAACCCTGTGAAAGTTTCAGGTTTCAATCACTTGCTTCCACTCAACTATCTGCATATTTGAGAAAAAAGAGAATGAAAGCCTTTATTCCCCATATAGTGCAAATAATGTATTTTGCGGTGTTGTTTGCATTTGGTGTTGCCTCACTAGTAATTTCAAGAGGATCTTTCGATTGTTCTGCCATATTTTCATTCATAACATCCCTGGTTCTGTTGATGCAGCCGATTCAGGTAACATTATCTATTCAAAATAACTATATCTGTTAATTTTTATGATTTTCCATTGTGATTTTTCTTTTTTGCTCTCACTGTAATAACAAAACTCTTGCATATGGTTTCTTACTCATCAGTTATGGAAGTGCAAGATCTTGTTTGCTGTGTATGTTTCAGTTTTTCATTGAGCTCTTATATTGGACTTCATGTCTAAAAAGGTCTACAGATTTTGTGTTTGGTTCTCGTCAAATTTAAAAAAGCAATACACTTTGACCTTTCTAGACACAAATTTTTGTGCTACTTAGTTCAAGGATTAACTGGAAAAACAATTTTATATCACACGATAATATAATATTTCTAGTTCTTAGCTTATCGTTCATAATGCTTATAATTGGTATCAAGTTGAAGTTTAGGGTTTAGCGGAATCTATGCTAGTTGGAAGCCTCAAAATCATATCTGGCATTTCTTCTTTTTCCAGAAACAAAACTAACCTTTAAGTGCAATATAAAATGTTTGTGGCACAACTAAGGTTCTATATGGTGCTTATGAGCTGTTTAAACCACTCTAAAGGTAAAAAATTACGTAATAAATTATTCGAGCTGAACTGTATTGTTTCTGAAGAGATCTCACTGGCAGCTCTACTCTCAAGGAACTGTTTTGAAAACTTGGAAGTATTCTGTCGTCATATTTGCAATTTAACTGGAATCAAATTTTTGTGGAAATTATGTTTTTATTGGTAATTTCATACCTGATCCATTTGAGATTCCAAGGAATTTTGTAATCTTGGCTTACAATTATCACATAGTTTTTTGGAGCTTTAAGAGGATTATCTGTATCATTTTCTTTTAATCTTGGACCTCTTATTTTTGATTGTTCGGTTTTAACATGCTTTCTCTTGATTGGTTAAATGGTATACATCTCACTTCATTTTTAGCTGAATATATTCCTTTTACTCCTCTTTTTCACGTCAACTATTTCTTTTGCTATTTCTGGATGCATCAGAATAGATCAGATATAAACATCAAAATTGATCAGTGGTATCTTTAACTAATTAACTAAACCAATTGTCTCGTGTCGTGAACAATTTCTGTCTTCATATAAAGAATTGTTTTTTTCATTTCAATATGATTTTATATGGATTTTCAGTTACTTCTCCATCTAACTTAATTTTACTTGGCTTTTGCTAGTTTGAGCAGCCATTTCTTTGCGATAAGAGAGTGTTTTTCTAGTGAATTATGTTTCTATTTGGAGTTTTTATTAATTATGATTTTAGAAGTTGATATGTGGATTGTATGCAATTCTAATTAGTTTGGTTACCAAAACGTAGTAATTTTCTTTGAACCACTGGATTTAGAAGCCTTTTTTGGGATGTGTTGCATTTTACACTGTTGAGCTAACTGCTGAATTGGGATTGTTCCTTGAGTCTTTGATCAATTTTAAGACGAAGGTTTAATCTATTTTTCTGTTTTCTTCGAAACATACAATTGGATCACTTATTCTTCACTTCCGATACTGTGAAGTTCTTGTTCCATTAATAGTTTTATAATGCTATGTAAGTTTGTTATCATGGTTTTTCTTCTATGCAGTTGTCATAAAGTATCCATCTGAAGTTAAAGAATGATGCAGGGTGTGGGGAAAGCGTATAACGAGTTAAAAGAAGGGGAACCAGCTATAGAGCGCTTGTTAAATTTGACCATGTTCAAATCTCAGGTAGACTTTTATGATTTTATAAGCTTTTAACCATTCACAAGGTCTTATTACCTATGTGACTATTTTTTTAGTATAGAATAATAAATAAATAAACAAGTTTGGCCCCATCACATAAGGTTCCTCTATATTGTAGAAAATTCGATGAGTAATACTAATAATTATTCCTAATGGGAGGCTGTCTTTTAGCTAGATAATTAATCATATGCCTCTTTCTGAATTTGTGGGGATCATTTCTGGTTACCAAAATTTTGAGATTGGCACATTTATGCCGTGCATAAGAATATAAGGTAGTAAGCTCTATTTTTTTTTTTTCTAATGAATGATAGTGGATTTATATGAATGTGATGATGAGTGGTGGAATGTGACCCAGTTGGCCTTTTCTGCTCGAATAAGACGAACAAAGAAGGGAATCCCATTAAGTCATAGGATTGCTAGTCACAATGGTAAGGAACATTTGCTTATTTGTATAACAGATCGTTGGAAAAAAAAAATTTACATGAAGTTCATCTTCAAATGAGTGAAAAAGATCCACATTCGAAAGATGGGGGCTTTTCCTGGGCATGCTTTTGAAACTATTAAATTGTTTATGCATAAGTAGGTATCCAATGTATTGTCTATGTATAAATTATCTGGCGGCTGGTTATAATGATACATATAGGTGATTGAGAAACCAGATGCAGTTGAATTAGGTCCTGTTACTGGAAAAGTGAAATTTTGTGGTGTCTCTTTCAAATATGGTGATGATATACCTTTTGTATTGGATGGATTGAATCTTGACATTAAAGCTGGGGAGACAATTGCCCTTGTCGGGCCATCAGGAGGAGGGAAGACAACTCTTGCGAAACTTCTTCTTCGTCTATATGATCCTCTTTTTGGTGAGCACTAGTCCATCAGTGCATCATTTATAATTGCTCATGATCCTCGGTCATGGGTACTGTTTGAATCATTTTATTATTATAAAATCTTGTTTCCGAATGTTACCCTTTCTATTTTGGCAGGTTCCATATTGATAGATGGCATTGACATTCGAAGTTTACGATTGGAAAGTTTAAGGAGACGTGTTGGCCTGGTCTCTCAAGACACAGTGAGTACTCGCTACCATCTAAATTTCCTTTCCAATTTCTTTTTTAACTAGGACAGTGGAGAGTCTAGCAACTTAAATTGGAAAATTGTATGTTACTTTATCCTAATTTAATTTTGGATTTGCATTGTTCTTTTGTCATTATACGTTCTTTAATTATTTATGCATGTGTTGGAGGAATAACAGAGTGGAAATCTCTCTCTGTTGCACTCGCCATGATTATCATTTGAAAGGATAATTAATACATGTTATTTCTTTATTTAGATTTTTTTAATTTGTATCTATGCCTTGGTTCTTAAGCACCCTCAGTGCTACTGAAAATTTGATCTATTACTAGAGGCGAGATTAGAAGTTCCTAGTTGACTTCCTGCTCGACTACATGTTACCTTCTAGATATTGTATGTGTTTCGAAAACACAGTGTAAGTTTTATGTATCTAGAACATAGTAGCATTGTGGTTATTATCGGATGTAAATCTTCCAATAATTGTCTCTCTCGAATATATGCAAAAAGAGTCTGTCGTGTTGAGGCATAACTGGAAAAGAGGGAGGCTGCTGCAACTCGATGTTTGTTCTGTTCCTACATGCTTTTTAATGCATTGGATAAGTTAGAAGCACTGGAAGTTGTGATTGGGATTGGCAAATTTCAATTGCTGATGAATTTGCATAAAATAGCAAGGTTTAAAATAGTTAGCAAAACATTTGCTCATCTGGATGTTTGATCCGCTGTTCTGCTATGTGTAATCAGACACTTTTTGCGGGGACTATTGCTGAGAACATTGGGTACAGGGATCTAATGACTGGTATTGATATGAGAAAAGTTGAACTTGCAGCTCAAACTGCAAATGCAGATGAATTCATAAAAAATCTTCCTGAGCAGTATGAAACTAATGTTGGTCCTAGGGGCTCAAATTTTAGTGGAGGCCAGAAGCAAAGGTATTTTTCTCTAGGACTCTAACCTCTAATTAATGTTTTTCTTTTCCTTATTGCCTTAATTCTTTTAATTCCAAGGGAGCATCTCCCTTTGCAGTAATCTATTAGAACCTAAGTGCAATTATCATAAAATGGATGCACGGGCAAGCCTAGGTGATAGTACTTTGAAATTTTCTCAATGTTAAGATGACAAAGCTTTGTATATCTCAGACTGGCTATTGCAAGGGTACTGTATCAAAATCCATCTATCTTAATTTTAGATGAAGCGACTTCTGCATTGGACAGCAGGTCTGAGCTATTGGTGAGACAAGCTTTGCAACACCTAATGCAGAACCGCACTGTAAGCACAAATTTAAATTGATTTTTAACTCATGTCTTATTTTACAAAAATTAGTATTTCTGTCTGGTATATTTTCATGTGAATCCTCTCTTCTGGTATGGTGTAGAGCCTTGACCCTTGAGCATGATTGTCTAAAAACTAAACAATCATGCTACATTAGCATTATGCTTGACACAATGACACATTACTTTACAATCTTCCACATGACACCATCGTATCCTTTGATCTCCCCTACGATCTTTCATGTCACTACCCAGATTGTGCCACGTAAGGAAGGATGTCAACCATGTGATAAAGCAAGATGTACATCTAGCATTATTGAAAACTTACGGTTTAATTTCTTGGTATTATCTGCACCCATTTTCTCCAGTATTTCAGGGACAAGGAGATTCCCCATTTGCCTCCTAGATTTACTAGTTATCATGATAAGATATTAGCCAATTGATTTACATGTTAGAATAGAGTTAGCAATGCAGAAAGATAGTTTTCAAAGACACTAATCTAAACAAAAAAACAAAAGACAATGTGCTCATGGATTAGTTAAAATTTTTATTCTTATAATCATGTTAATTACAGGTACTAGTCATTGCCCACCGGTTGGAAACAGTTCTGATGACCGAACGAGTTTTCCTTTTAAATGATGGGAAACTGCAGGAGGTTAGTCACTCCTCTCTTATGGACGAACTGAATGGGTCATTGTCATCGACAAAACTTGTAATATGACATCTCAGAAGAGTCGAGTTTTCATGATCGGGGAACAGATCATTGACCTCCGAGGACATTTTTCCTGCTGTTGCCATCAATATCAGTATTCAATTTTCAGATTCTGGAGTACAGCGAAAGAATTATATAACAATTAGCTAATTACCCAAGGTGGCCTAATTTTGTTATTTCTAGAAATCAATATTGTTAATTATTTGCAACTATTTCTACCATCATTTGTGGTTCGCTTTTTCTTCCATTATTTAATAAGATAGGAAAAGTAATAAATCTTAATCATTTAGTCTATACATTATTTTAGTAGGCAAAAAAAAAAAAAAAGGTTTCGAACCAAGTTCCTCTAACAGAAACGCGGAGATTAATTATGATTAGTGTTCTAAAAGCATAAAATGTAATTAGACAATCATGTCAAACTTCAAGTTTTACGAATTTAATAAAGGCCTAGGTAACCTAGATATATATAAAAAAAGTTCTGCTCTGTTTGGTTCACATTATTTTTTTCATTCTCGTTCTTCTACTCATTTTCAACCACATATTCTTCAATAAAATAATATTTTCTATCACATCAATAACTTTTCCTTCTTTTTTAACCACATATTCTTCATCACATCAACAGTAAAAATGCAATCTTACATTCGAAACGTGCACCAAATGGGGGCGAAAAGTGTGACTAGAAGACAAGGTCAAACTTTGTGTTTAGGTGAAGATTATGCGAAGTTATTAGAACAAGACTGTTTTAACATATTTGTATAAGATACTTTTTCTTATTAAGGGCGTGTTCGGTAGAGATTAAAATCGGATTTAAATTGAAAAACTAGCCGTTATTGTTGACTTTTATTAGACGAGTGGGACCCAATAACGGCTATATTTTCAATTTTAATTGGATTTTAAGTTTAGCCAAACATGCTCTAAAGAGTCTCTTAGAATGTTATTTAAAAAAAAAGAAAAAAAAAAACAAGTGCTCCCTGTTTCAGTGGGCTGGGCCAAGATGTTGGACTTGGGCCATGGCTTCAAATATCAATCGTGGCCCAATCCGAGTGGCGAGCTTCTTCTAAGCGGGAACACTTACCGCTTTTTTCCCTCTATTTTCTTTACAAAACAAGGGTTTCGCAAATTTCAGTCTCCCTACCTGCCTCACACAGAAGGAACTGTGCATCAGTCGCTGTAGAATCGAGGAAAAAGGTGACATCTGTAAGCCATAATTTCTATTCCGTTTTGCTTTTCATTTAATAACCTCCAACGTTCCATGTAATCGTGATTAAATTTTGTGTATGTTTTAATTTTTCAGGTTTTTGAAGGAAATGGATACATCAAACCCGGCGGTTTTCGTCAACATGGAGCTACTAAAGATGCACGTTGGCCGGAGGGTTCGGGCGGTTATTCAGGTGTTGAGATCTGACGGCGGTGGCACGGTGGTTGGAAACTCGACAGATGAGCAGCAGTTGATTATCAAAGGCCATCCTCCTGGACCTCTTTCAACTTTTGTAGAGGTAATCGGCATTGCTGACGGTAATCAATCTATCCGAGCTGAAATATGGACCAACTTTGGCGACACTCTTGGTACGTTTTCTGAAGACCCTCTATTGAGATTTTCGGTATTCATTTCCTGTCGAGGCATTTGTTGCTTGTATGGTATAGAAATTAGTCACTTGAAATTTGTTTAATTGAGAAGATTATTGTAAACAAACCCTGGATAGCAGTATGTTGTTTCCCCTTTGCCCATGAGGCTGCAGTAAGTTTGTCTGGGTGTCTGTAAACTATTTTTGCATATATGGTTCATGTTAAAGGGCATGGTGGGAGCATTAGTGTTTCGTCTTTATCACGCTTTACCGCATTCCAGCAAGTTCTTCACGCATAGGACTAAGAGAATACCCGAATACCCAAAAGAACGATGTAACCCCAAAAAAGATTAAAGCATATTTATTGTGAGTTGTTAAAACTCGGTTTGCGATGGGAATTTTCTGTAAGAAATCTGATGTTGGTTTATAAGTTTCTATATGTGCAGACCAAGTGCCACTTGTGGACTCACAATGGAATATTGCTTGTGTACATTCTAAAGTTTTTGAGTTTTGCGTTCAGTTCTGTGACTACAGTGCTTATGCATTTTTCTTTTTTTTTTCCTTTTCGGCAGATACAGCTAGCTACAATCAAGTTTGTAATCTTGCCAATGGGGATTACAAACACCTGTTTATTTGAGCAGTTATGATGAGTATGGTGTTGGTGAGCTTGGAAGTAGCATATGATCTTTCACTTTCAATTACTATATATGTGGAATTTATATATTTGGTCTGCAAGAGTTACTAGTATCTGGAGCTTATTTGGTCTCAATTGCTGTAATTTTCTTCACATTTCGAGTTGTTCTAATGTTGAGCAATGATTTTGTGAAAATGCACGAGATATCTAGGGCCTGTTTGGTACAGATTTTCATTTTCTACAGTAAATTAATTCTCATTTTCAACCACACATTCTTCAATAAAATAACATTTTCCATCACATCAATACTTTTTTCTTTTTTTTTTAACCACACATTTCCCATCATATCACTATTCAAAAATCAATTCTTCCCCTAAAAATCTCTACCAAACACACTCCTAATTAGTTCGTGTGTATGCACGTTATTAGTGAAGAATGTATAAAGGCAATTGTGGGAGGATGCAGGTGGTGGTAGCCATTTTATTTCTTGCTTCTTATGGTGTTCTTTATTTGTAGGGAAATGATGTTTGTACCGGGGGGGGGGTTGACAACCCCCCTCACGCCCCATTGTGTGGGGCGTGAGGGGGGTTGTCAACCCCCCCTCCCCCCGGGGTAATTGTAGCATCCCCTTATTTGTATAAATGACCTCCTTGACAGTACAATTCCATGTTATCCTTTGAAACTTGCAATTGTGCAAGATCGTGATCAGGTAATGTAATGATGGATTAAGTGTTGAACTCACGAAAACTATTTGTTGATAAAGTCAAAATTAATTGTAATTTTAATCGAATAGCAAATAAATTTTGTGATTTTTTCTATATAAATATCTAAATTATCAATTAAATTAATGAAAATAAGTCAATGTGTTTTTAAAATATGTGAGATGCATTGCTAAGATATCGAATTTTCTTTATTATTTTATTTTTAGTGTAACAATTAAAATGATAATTGTGATCAATGTTTTTAGTTTAAATGAAAGTCTTTCTCGATAGTAATTAAATTCATTTTCTTCATGTGACCATTCTATTTTTCGATGAAAAATGCATTAACAAGTGTTAAAAACATATTGAAATCATATAAATCATAAAGGTATATTTATATCATTTATCGAACCGTACAATGTTTATCATGTTGTGATTAAATACTATTGTCTTTCTCGATAACAATAAAATTCATTAACAATTCAATTGGTGATCAAACAATTGAAAAAAAAAAAGATAAAAATGATCATAAACATTCACAAGTCAAATCAAATTAAAGTCAAAATAAGTAATTGAAAATTAAAAATATCATAATAAGGGTTTATATAATCCTAACAATATATAAATTAGTCTAAGATAACGATATTACAAGAAATATTTAAGTGAACAGATATAATTCGGATTTTTGATAAATTGAGAAGATGAATCTTGAAATCTCATGAATCTCTTCAATGGTTTTTTGATGAATCTTCACTTGCGCTTTCTTTTCTTAGCCCAAAAATCAAGTTTGAATCTTCACTTGATTGAATTATTGCTAGTCCTCTTCAATTATCTCACAAAAAAATATGAATTTTCCTCATTTGATAATAATAATTGATGAATATTGGAGTATGATGTGTATATGAGAGGTCTTTAATATATATTTTGTTGTTAGGTATTTGTAGTAGAAAATTGATTGGAAATCACATCCAAATTGATTTCCAAAAAAGTTCCAATCGAATAAGAAAAGTTACATTCGTGCTCAAATTTTTTTGTCTCTGCACAATCGTCAATATTTTGATCATAACTTTTTCTCCTAATATTTGATTGAATCGATTCAAAGTGCATTAGAAAGCTAATTCAAAGGGTTACAACTTTTCTAGAAACAGACGTTTTCCAATTCGGATGTTTACTATCCCAAAAATGGATCTCAATCTTCGACTAAAAAATGTGGAAAGTACACCTATCCCTACCTTTGGAGATCCAATTTCTAAAATCAGATTTTATCCTTTTTTTTTCAAAAGTCAGAACTTTTTAAAATAGATACAATTTTTTTATATTTAATTAAATATTAATAAAAATATTATAAAAAAATAAATTATATAGGATCCTAAACCCTAATTCATTTTCTCACCAACTCTCTCACCCTCTCCTCTCTCTCTCCACCATCCCCGCCGCTTCCTCCCTCTCCCGCCGCCTCCTCCCTCTCCCCTCCCCTTGCCTCTCTCTCGGCCGCCGCCCCCTCCCCTCCCCTCCCCTCGTGGCGGCCGAAATCCCAGCAGCCGATTTCGTTGCTGGGTCAGTCCAATGAGCCGATTTCACTGCTGCCCATCAGCGAAATCGCTGCCGGAAAAGCAGCGATTTCGCTGTTGGGGCAAAGCAGCGATTTCGCTGCTGGGGGTGGTGGTTCGTGACTTCGCTGCTGGGGCAAAGCAGCAATTTGTATTGTGCGGTGGTCGGCGGTGGCGGTGGTGGTCGTGGTAGTGGGTGATGGTGAAATGGGGTGGTGGTGGTGATTGGTCTGTCGGTGCAGTGATGGATCTGGTGCGGACGGTGTGGTGGTGTTTTTTCTGTTTTTTCTGTGGTGGTGGTTCGTGACTTCGCTGCTGGGGCAAAGCAGCAATTTGTATTGTGCGGTGGTCGGTGGTGGCGGTGGTGGTCGTGGTAGTGGGTGATGGTGAAATGGGGTGGTGGTGGTGATTGGTCTGTCGGTGCAGTGATGGATCTGGTGCGGACGGCGTGGTGGATCTGTAGGTTGGGATGGATTTGGATGGTGTTTTGTGTGGTGGTGGTTCGGCGATTTGGGATGGGTTTTATTGAATTTGGCGATGGCGGGTGGTTTTGTAGCAGCGATGGTTGCTGGAGCCTGGAGGTCACGATGAGTTGGTGTGGGCGACTATGGTTGTGACCTGGGCTGTGTCTTGTGACCCGAGCTGTGACTTGGGTTGTGACTTGGGTTGTGACTTGAAGTATTTTACTTTGCGACAATGATTTAAATCCAAGCAACAATTTTGAAGAAATAAAAGATCTAATTAAACAACACTAAAGTCTCATATATATTACATGTGTATATTTAATATGTGACCTGACTTGTGACCTGAATCAGAGCTGTCGTCATAAATAGTCGTCGGAATTGGATCGGTTATCAATCATTATAAACAAAAAATTATGCGTGTGACCTGTGACCTGGGCTGTGACCTGTGACCTGAGCTGTGACCATATAAAAAAATTCATGTCACTGGAATAGTTACCGGAATCGAAGTGTTGTCGGAGAAGTCACCGGAGAGGTCGCCGGAGTCGGAGCAGTCGCCGGAGCGGTGGGGGTGGTGGAGGTGGGGGTTGGTTATTTATTTATTTATTTATATTTGTTTATATATTTATATATATAAATAAATATTTATATATGTGTATGTATAGGTGAAAATTTCTGATTTTTGAAATGTAAAAATTGTTTTGTTATTTTTGAAATATGGTAAAGATAAAGTAGGAAAACTGAATTTTTCCCCTAAAAATTTGGAATATAACTTGTGCGATTGGAAATTGATTTTGACAATATTTTGATCATATTTCATTCTTTTTTGAGTTCTAATTCCATCTAATTGTCTCATAGCAATCCTAAAAGCATCTTCTTGTGGTCCGAATCAACTATTGAATATTTACAATTTGGTTCTCAAACTTTGGACTTCATCACTTTTCACCAATTTCGCTTCATTCTTTTGATTTCTCGTTCAACCATTGAGTTTTACCTATATAACATAAAATACAACAATTTAGAATATATTTTGTTAAAAGAACTACCAAATATCGATATTTTATCCCCCCAAATAAGTGTATAATCAAATATCTCCAAACTTAAACATTTATTTGCCATAAAACAAAACTATAATTTAAATAACAAACACACAAGCATGCAAAAATATTTGGTTAGATAATCTAGATTTTACCTCAAGATTTGAAGTCACTATATTAAATCTACAAATTATTTAAGTCACGGTATCATATCAATATCAACCATTCCAATGCAAAACGGACGTGTTTGTGAAGAACTAAGTAGACAATTATAAATTTACAAATTGTTTCAATTTCCAAATCTCTGTGGTCAAATATATTCTTTCAACTCTCGTATGATTTACACACCACCAAACTTATTCTTTTTACTTTTTCCTTGGTGTGCAATCTAAAGTTAAATTTTTCATTATTATCCTCGCCATTTTTAGTTCAGGTGGACTCTATTAATTGTAAGTCAACACATCAATAAATAAGGATTCTTCAATTCTTTGATTGCTTCGACATTTAGGACTAAATTAGGCTAATAATCCCTTATCAAAAGTCAAGTATTCTCAAATAAGTGTTTGAGACTTAATCAAAACATTTTGTGCGTCTTCTGTTTCATACACCCCATTTTTTTCAAAATTTCATTTTTTTGCACTCTTTCTCCCTTAAACTTTCTATTTGACCCATGTAACGAGATTTTGGCTGATAACTCTCAAATCAGATGATTTTAGGGCACTGGGTTGTAAATACCCTAGCGGGTTTAATAACTCGAGTCATAAATGCTACGAAGAGATGTCTTCTATATATTTTTCTACCCTAATTAGTGCAATACCTCTCATTAAACGCCTATATAATCAAATCGACTTTCAACTTAAGACTTTTGCCCAATTTTATCCTATTAATTTGAGACAATCCACAAATAATTTTTCACACATGGAATCTCAGTTTACATTCGTATCTTCCTACAATTGTAAATTCATCTCCAAACTATGCTAACTTTGGTCTAAAAATCATTAATATAAGATAGTTTTGGGTATAGTATCTATGTTCAATCTATCAACATATCCAGCATATGAATCAACTTATTGTATCAGGATGAAAAACTCAATTCTAGTACGCGTATAATATCAAGTTTTGCAGGGCTAAACATCAATCAATCTAGCAGGAAACCTATCTATCGTTCATAAATCAACATCAAATCTCATATTTAATCATCATTGCAAGCTAAGTTATCTAGCTCACACAAGCACACAATCTAAAACAAGAATATTTATATATTTTTTGTTGAAATTTTTCAAATTTTTCGATTTTTATGTATTTTTCTATTATGTACTAAAGCAATAACGAAAAATAAATACACCAACACTAAAAAATATACGAAAAGTAAAAATTCAAAGTTTTTTCCACCCCTAAACTTAAAACCGACATTATTCTCAATGTCACAAAATATAAGTAAGAATACAAGGGGATGTGGAAGAAAATGAGAACGGTACTTTTAAAAATTTTATGTTGAATGTGTGAGGATCTATTTATCAATTTATTCCAACTCGTACTTTACTAAGCTCCTTTCAATGTCAATATCCATGGTACCTATTAAGATAGGAAGAAAACATTCGAAAAAATGAAAAGAAAACTTCTTTTAACTCAATTAATATTTTCCTTTGATTAGGCTAAGTGTTAATGATGAAGATGACTCCCAAACTGAATTTAAATGTGCCTATAACTAATACAACCTATAAATCAAGAATAACACTACATGTAATGCAATACAAAAAGCAAAATAAATAAAATGGTTAGAAAATTGGGTTGCTTCCCAACAAGTGCTTAATTTATAGTCTTTAGCTAGACTGTATGAAGAGATTGATCATGGTGGTTCACGCTGGAGTGTTGCAGCTTTACGGTCGTTGCAATTTTCAGCTTTACATTTTCTTTTTGCCCTGCAAACCTTGAGCTCTATATTCTCCTTTCTAGCAAGGCTCTCTAGAAGTTTAGACTTTGTCTCCTTCGACCTTTGATGAATTTCTTCAACAACATATTTGGCCTCCTCCAAGACTAAAGGTTGCTTAGGTGGATTATGTAATTTAAAGATCTCATGTGCATCTTCCACCCTCACAGTCAGCTCACCCTTCTTCATGTCAATCAAAATTTGACTTGTTGCTAAAAAGGGTCGACCTAAGATAATTGACATATTGTGGTCGTCTTCAAGATCCATAACAAGGAAGTTCGCAAGGAATATCAACTTCCCAACCTTGATGAGCACATCCTCAACCTTTCCCCATGGTTATCTGATACTCCTATTTGCCAGCTGTAGCGTTACATTCAATCATTTGACTTCCCTAACGCCTAGTTTCCTAAAAGTAGACAAAGGCATTACATTTATACTTGCACATGTATCACATAAAGTATTAAATTGAAATTATTTTCCTAGTGAAATAGGTAAAGTGAAACTCCTTGGATCCTTGAGATTTGGTGGCAATTTATTTTGCAGCCTTGCAATGCTCTCCTCGGTCAATGCCACTTATTCCAAGTCTGGAAGCTTTCTTTTCTTAGATAGCATGTCCTTCAGGAACTTTTCATACATCGGGATCTGTCAGATTGCATTGATGAATGAGATGTTGATGTGGAGCTTTTTCAGCATATTCAAAAATTTCTCGAATTGATCATCGAGT
This sequence comes from Fraxinus americana, assembly GCA_035079005.1. Lineage (NCBI taxonomy): Eukaryota > Viridiplantae > Streptophyta > Magnoliopsida > Lamiales > Oleaceae > Fraxinus > Fraxinus americana. Next base: position 38,323,624 of record CM068708.1, read on the forward strand.
TTTCTCTTTTGCAGTCTTTATGGAAAAGGTAGTGGTGGCACAAGTAAGAGAGGTTTCCTTAACCTTTGGATCATCTGATGGTCTTTCTGTCTCTGCTTATTTGTTTTACGTAGATTCCTCCAATTGCTCCTCAACCATGATATGTACATTTTCTTTTGTAGCAACCGATCTCTTTACATTAATTTCTGGCAGTTGAATTCCACTGCGGGTAGTTCTGGCCTCAATATGTTATTCCTCCACAACCTTCACTGTCATTACCTGCTGTTTGGGATTTCTCTCAGCGTCATTGGGCAATGCTCCTGTTAGTCTCTCTGAAAGTGCTTTCGCTATTTGTCTCATCTAATTTTTCAAGTTCTTGATGGCAGTTCCCTGAACTTGCAAGGTTTTATCTATTCTTTCCATATGTTGTGTAGATATCTCGACCAATTTAGTAACAAGATCTTCCAACGAAAATTGATTTTCAGTTCGCCAAAATTCTGGAGGTGTAGTTTACTGTGGCGCGATCTGATTAGCTTGGTTATTACTCTACTGAAAACTTGGGTGATTTCTCTAGCCTGGGTAATAGGTGTTAGGATTTGTGTTGTATTTTTGCCTTGAAAATTCTGAGTGTAGTTCGCATCCTTCACTGTCTGAACAAAAGGCGACCTTACATTACAAACAACAATCTCGTGGTTCCCTCCAGAATGTTTGCATTTTGGTCCTATTGTCTAGGATGCGTTCATTTGATCCACCTTTTGTGCAAATGATGCCAACTGTGCTAAAATTGCTATCAAAGAATCAACTTCGAATACCCCAACAACTCTGTTCCACTCGTCCTTTCAGTATGCCAAAGTGCACTGGCAAATGTCAGATCCTCCATGATTTGGTAGACTTGATCCGTGGTTCTTTTTGTGATAGAACCATCACATGCCGAGTCTACGTTAGCTTTGCTTATCGAATTCAGACCAATGTGGAAGTACTGCACCTGAAGCCATTTCTACAATCCGTGTTGTAGGCATTAGCGGAATAAAGCCTTGTATTGTTTCCAAGCCTCTGAATAGCATTCTGAGTCCAGTTGTTGGAATGTCGTAATCTCGTCCCTTAACTTTGCAATCCTTTTCGACGAAAAATATTTGTTATGGAATTTTTGACTCAATTGGTTCCATGCAGTAATGCTCGGAGGTGGACAAATGTTTAATCACTCTCTGGTTGAGTCTCTCAATGTACATGAGAAAAGCCCCAGTTTGATTGCTTTACTAGACACCTTTAGATACTCGATAGTTGCACATATCCAGAAATCTTGATATATGAGCGTTGGGATTCTCCGTAGCTCTCCCAAAGAATTGTAGCGCGTTTTGTAACATGTTGATCACATCAATCCTCATATGGAAGTTTACTCGACCAAATGCCGGATATACTATGCTAGATCGACTTTCCACAATCGGTGGAACCATGTACTCCTCCATTAGCCTTGCATTTTCATAGGTACAACCACAATCGGTTGTGCTGCTTCCAGATTAGTTCTGATGACTATTTGATTTGGATTTTCCTCTGCCATGTCTTCCATTTTCTGTTTTTGATGGGTTTCCAACTTTTGTCTTTTTTGAAGGTTGAATGTTCGTTCGATCTCGATGTCAAATTGAGCAAGATTACCGATTTTCGAACTTTGCATACAATGTCCTGAAAAAGGAAGCAAAAAATACTGTAAAGTTTTTCTAATATAATGAGCTAAACTAAAAGAAAAGTAAAATTTAGATTAAATCTAAAATTAACTAAACTTATCAAAAACAATAGTCCCGACAACGGCGCCAAAAACTTGATCTTTTGAAACCTGCAAGTGCACGGTATAATGGTCAAATAATATAATGATAAATTGAATGTCGAACCCACGATGACTGTGTTTGACCGTTAAAATTAATTGGAACTTTAATTAAATAGTAAATAAATTTTGTGATTTTTTCTATATTAATACCTAAATTATCAATTAAACTAATGAAAATAAGTAAATTTATTTTTCAAATATATGAGATGCATTGCTAAGATGTCGAATCTCCTTTATTATTCCATTTTTAATGTAACAATTAAAGTGACAATTTGAAATCATACATGTTGTTCAATGTTCCTAATTTAATTAAAAGTCTCTCTCGATAGCGATCAAATCTATTCTTCTCATGTGACCTTTCTATCTCCCAATAAAATATGCAAACATGATAAACGCACTAACAAGTGCTAGAACACATATTGAAACCATATAAAGTATAGATGTATATCTCTATCATTTGTCGAATCTTACAATATTTATTATATTATGCTTAAATCCTATTGTCTATATCGATAACAACAAAATTCACTAACAATTTAATTTGTGATCAAACAATTGAAAAGAACGATAAAAACGATAATAAACATCTACAAATCAAATCAAATTAAATTAAAGTCAAAATAATTAATTAAAAACTAAAAATATCATAATAAAGGTTCATATCATCCTAGCAATATATAAATTAGCCTAACATATCGAAACTGCAAAAAATCATATTGAAGTGAAAAGATATAACCCGAATTTTTGATAAATTGAGAAAATGAAAATGAATCCTGAAACATTGAATCTCTTCAATGATTTCTTGATAAATCTCCACTTGCACATTCTCTTCTTTGCCCAAAAATAAAGTTGAATCTTCATTTGATTGAATTTCTACAAATGTCTCACAAGAACTATGAATTTTTATCATTTGATGATAATAATTGATGAATATTGGAGTATGAGATGTATATGAGAGGTCTCTAATATGTATTTTGCTGTTAGGTATTTGTAGGAGTAGAAAATTGGTTGAAAACCACATTCAAATTGGTTTCCAAAAGAGTTCTAATCGAATAATAAAAATTGTCTTTGCACGCGGATTTTTTTGTCTCTACACAATCGTCAGTATTTTGATCATAATTTTCTCCCCCGATATTAGATTGAGTCAATTCAAAGTGCGTTGAAAAGCTAATTCAAAAGACTAACTTTTCTAGGAGCAAAATTTTCCCAATTCGGACGTTTACTATGCCAAATACGGGTCTCAATCTTCGACTTCAAATCTGGAATATAACTTGTGCGGTAGAAAATAGATTTTGATAAATATTTGATCACATTCATTCCTTTTTGTGTTCTAATTCTATCGAATTGTCTACTAGCAATATTCGAAGTATCGTCTTGTGGTCCGAATCAACTACTGAACATTTACATTCTGGTCCTCAAACTTTGGACATCATCATTTTTTCACCAATTTTCGCTTCATTCTTTTGATTTCTCGTTCAACCATTGAGTTTTACCTATATAACATAAAATACAACAATTTAGGATATATTTTGTCAAAAGAACTACCAAATATCGATATTTTAGCGCCCCCAATAAGTGTATAAAATATACTTATCAACATGATAAATCAACTAGAGGAATTTAGTAAAATCCTTTTTAGGATCAGAAAACTTAGATTGAAGCTATCCAATTCAGCGTGATGGTTGACGGTTCACAAACTAAATTACCTCTTCTATTTCGGGATACATATCAACGCTGCAGCTCATCCAACGACAAATTTGATCTGTTCCCATTCAAATATTTAGTGGGTGTGGACGCCATCATTGTCCCCACCACGTGTTCGTGACCACCCCCACTTTGCTTAGTTTAGTCATGCTACGTTTACACTTTCTCTTGCAGCTTTCTTTACGCTCTTCCACATGGCAATATATATACTCTTGATTTGAATTCATTCATTACATCACTGCGTAGACTTCCTCTACATAGGAGGGAATGTAACCAAGTTGTCATACAAGATATACATATAGCATAGTTCTGCTAAATCATGTACAAGATCTTGGTTCAACCTAAAAAATCAGAAGCATCAGTTAATTTACATTGACAGATTTGACACACTCACAATAGTAAGAAATGGCATGTCTCCTTGATGTATTATGTGCATTGTGATTTCAAAAAGTGTTGAATCTTGTGCTGAATTTGAAGATAATGCACATACTATTTCGAGCAATTATTTTAAAGCCTGTTCTCTGGTGCTCATCGGTCTGCAATGTGACACTGCAAGTTTTGAGATTGTAGGCCTGGAAAACTGTTAGAGCTCAGGTTCCAGTGTTCACGAGTAGCAAACTTTGACAATTCTGAACCTTAATAGGGTGAACATCAGAATAGGAATAAAGGGAAATGTAAATCCAATATAACACACCTCTCAATTTGAGCACCCTCATCATTGAGGGATCCTCTTTCCAATCAGGCTCATATGGGGTGGTGCCAGAACAATTCTGACGAAGGCAATCACACCAAAAAGTGACTATACGAACATCATTAAGAAAAGAAAACAAACCATTTTTAGTCTCGAACAGCATAGCATACACAAATGATCATTCTACGTTCATCAATCTTGTTTTCTCATCTTTTCATCAGAAAGCCAGAAACCGTCTAATCTATACTACTTCGTTAGAAAAAAGTTTCGTCATGGGAGTATAATTACAACAGATGTCGCTAAGGAACATTGATCAGTCATCCTCCGCTCAATTCAGGAGCCACATATGGAGGATCAAGCCTTGAATGGCCATTTTGTATAAATGGGACAAAACCAATGCTAATGCAATAAAAATAGGAAAAGATGATCTTTAAACAATTAAAAGACATAGACTCCTTTAAATCCAGAATCAAAACAGTAAGCTATTGTGAACCAAGTTTGTAAATTATCCATACTGAGTAGCTGCATAAACACTAGAGAAGAAAAGTAAACAACATTAAGGTGATGGAAGTCATCCTTCCAACAGCAACAAACAGATTTCAGGAGAACATACAAGTAGCATAAATGCTTCACTTTATATCATTACAGTGTTGCCATGCCCTTTAAAGAAGTTATCGCCATCGCCTTTAAAGAAATATCGAGAAGTCTTCAGGGGGTTCGATCCAAATACTCTCAAAAGGATCTTGTTCTCCCCAATCATAACTCTGCTTGCGGGGATAGTATCTACCACTGGCCAGAGAGTATGACACGCACCTTTTTCCATAAAATCGAACTTTAGAGAAAAAAATGTTGTTTCTCATCATTCCAAGAAGATCCGACTTTGCATATGACGACAAGAAATTTGCAAAAAGAGTCATGCTTCCTAAATTTTCCATCTCGACCCACACTTTATTCACTTGATCTAACTTATATGTCACTGGGTTTACAACCGAGCATGTATATATAACAAAAATATCTCCATTATGTTCTGTCATAAATTTCCCTTTCCACCAATTCTTGACGAAAAAGCATCTGGGCGGAGGCACAGAATAAATACTCCAAGTACTGTTGTCAGGGTCGTAAACTCCCAACCATCCCGTTACACTCAAACAATAAAAACGACCATTGCAGAAAACCAGCTTATTCCAAATGCTGCTGACAAATGGCAGACGGCTTTGGTAATTGATGGTAGTCCATTCAGTTTCCCCAGGACGACACGTGCTAATCGCAACAACTGTAGGGCTGGTGTGCTTAACTGTAAATGCAATACAGCTGGAAGATGTCGGGGCAGCAGAAAAGGCAACTACTTGGTACGTCAGTTCTAGTCTAGGCAATTTGACCGACTCTTGAGTATACGGACAAAAAAAGAATATCCGTTTAGTCCGAGGCTTGTAAAAAAGCAACCAACCATCCTTGGCATAACAAATCCTACAGCCATTTAGCTCTGGCAAATCAAGCCAATATGATTTGCGCTGAGAAGGATCATAGAATTCATATAGGTCACCGAATTTCGGGAAAAACATAATCCACGGAGGTTTATCAGCCACTTGGACCGAGGTTGCAGCGGCACGCCATCTTTTGCAAACAGCAGAAGCACGGATATTATCTCTCAAGGATAACTGAGAAAGAATCAGTTCCAAAATCTCAGTCGGAAGCTGAAGTATCGGGCATTGATCATCTGACTGTCCATTTTTTGCAGCTATTTTGTCATCTTTGATCGCTTCAGGTAAGCTAAAAGCATCGAATCCCAGATGCAATTCATTTCAGCAACAAATAACAACGCATAAATCGGTTGATAACAGATTCAATCTATCAATTTAATGAACACTAGGAGTATGAATCATAGGAGAATGTAATAAAGAATTCATTGAAATGGCTCATAATTTCCTATGGATTATGAAGTCCAAACTGTATATACCATCAGGTTTAGAACTTAATCTTGAAATGCATTTAACTGAAGCCCTCAAATTCAAATGCACCCTCACAATTCAGATCTTCCTTTCACCGCTTTTTTTTTCCTTTTGCATAAATATAGAAATGGGCACATTTTAAATCAGCTAGAAGTAAGAACGCTGGCAACCATAAAACTAAAATTAACAAGAAATATACAAACTAGAATGCCACTAAAGACCTATCTAATGGGTTCCATCAAAAGCAATAGGTATCTATCCATCTCAATCTCTTCAGATCTTCAAATCTGATTGCATGAAAAATGAAACTAAAAAGCCTTTAGCCATTCAAAAACGAATTTTTCATCTAAAATTGAATTTTTCCTCAATGGGTAAACAAATTCAATCTCACCAACCCAACCAATTAGTACCACAAAATTAGATTAAATCAACACAATAAAAATCAATTTTCATTTCTAAAGCGAAAGCAAAAACGAAATTCAGATTTCATACAAAAACTTAAATAATTCATCAAAACAAAATCAAGAAACTTACAGTTTCGACTTTTTCTTTCTCCTTCCGGCCATGATATCGAAACCCAGAAGATTTTTATGGCAAAGCTATTATCTTTCTGAGAGTGCGGGTGAAAAAGATGAGTGTGAAGATGTATCATTGGCAACAAAAAGTGGGCGCTACCAAACCTATTAATATAACACGTGTGGTTTTATTGAATTATGTGTCGCAGCGGTCGTCTCAGTTCTAACAACAGATTGCCACGTACAAAATCAAAATAATTTTTATTTTATTTACATTTATAACAATTTTTTTTTTCATTGTTGTTTATAGGGCGACATGATTTTTTTTTTCTTTTTTTATTGAGGACCTTTGTCCAAGATATTAATTTAGAAAGTTAAATTGACTAGATATAAACTGATTGAAGTAAATCTTTTTGTATATTCGAATTGTAGTCAAACTGTTTCTATCGAACATATTTTGTTTTATAAAGGGCAGACATTAAAAATGAATAGTGCTATAAATGATTAGCCAACTTGCCTCACTTAGAACATTTTCTTCTTCTGTACGCATAGAAGGAGAAATGAAGGCAATGGAAAGGAAGGTGACAATATTAGCAATGAAAAAATTGATAAACACAATCAGCGGTGAGATATTATCAATTTTACTATCAACGAATATCACTATCGCTCTACATGTATGTACACATCTCTCTCTCTTTTAGATAGATGTATAGATACAAAGAACAATGCTACAAGTACAGATAAATTTCACAGAATGCACACAGGAATTTGAAATGGATGGAATGCATTCAAACATTCAGGAGGGAAAAAAACAGATACACGAACATGATTTTCCAATTCAAATTTCTGTAGGAAATCTGGCAATATTTCCTATACTTGGAGAATTATTCAGATACAAAAGTGTAAGAATGTATTATATATATATATATCTATATATATTATAAAGTGCTAGTTCAGCCCTAGTTAATTGGTGGGAGTTACTTGAAAGGTAATATTGATTTTGGATGTTGATAGCACTGAGCTTCAAAAGTGTAAATCAAAGTGGATAATACTACCACTTTGGGTATTGATACCATTCCCTTTACATTAACCTACTTCAGAAGATCTAAACTAAGTGGTTGCTATTTACAAAAATGCAGTATAACTTTTGAGTATTTACATTTTAGTCTTTAAAGTTTGGATCTTGCCATTTTTCACCATTTTTCATTTCTTTTCTCCTATTTTTCATCAAATATAAAGTTTTACTTACAAAAATGCAGTATGACATAAATTAGGTAAAATTTTATCGAAATGACAATAAAATATCATCATTTAGGGTCTCGATTAAGTGTAGAAACTACACTTATCAAGTACAAGTGTACATATATTTCAGTATAGAATGCAATAGATATCAAAATCACCATTTTGCCTTTAGTAGGGTTCGCTTTATATAGGTTTCGAAATACATTGACGTGTCAAAAAAGGTTATCACACGTATATGAGACACGTCTTAGGGTTTCCTAGATATCCACCAGGAATCGTGGCGATCTAAAGATCACAAAAGTCATTTAGGGTCTTTTGATGACGTAAATATTCATTTACTCATTAGTTTATTTGTCCTATTTTGTAGCTTCCTCCTAGTCGATCTACATAAATGAAGTCTATGATCGTATTATAGTTGCATGAGTCGAGATGACGAGGGAATCATTCTTGGTCCCTTGCCTGAATAAGAAAGTCTCGGATGGTGTGGTTGCTACTTGCTAAATAATCGAATATGGTTTTCTATCTGTCGTGGCACGATTAAAGTTTTACACTTGATGAGCTTTCTAATTCCATCAGTATCAACACGTGACCAACAACAAGGAAAAAAACATAATAGTTAAATGATGATGAGAAATATGCCAATAGTGCGTAACAATAAATCTTGCATTTATAGATGGAATATCTCAACAAGAGTTATAACGATGAAAAATGATGATGAGGGTGTAAAGCCGTGTGTACACGTAGCATCTCCCTATAACGATTATGGTAGTTGTCACCGGAAACACTTGAAAGTAGTGAGTTGAGTAAATATTGTCAACAACACTTTGCATAACTAAATATTAAAGCATTAATGTTCACTTCTATACTTTTCCACCATCAAAACAGGCATTTTCTTCTTGCGAACAAAGTGGCACATGAAAAATTCTACAATAGTTCGTCCAGAAGTTCACCATTACGAAGATGGAAAGAGGGAAGACTACTTTACATTTTTTCTCTTTTGTGGGTAGAAGAGAAGGAAAATGCAGAAAAGCTTCCCCGTGGGTCTTCTACCTCTACGGGGCATTTTTGCTTTTGCCTATTTTGAAAAATTTTCCACTGCTTTTCTAAAGACGAAAGGAGTATCTATGAAGTTTTAGATCTATCATCACCGACCCTCAATCCTTTTACGACCTTTTTCTTTCATTCCTTTCGAAAGAGGTGGCTCCCTCCTTTCTCCCATATTAAAACTCGCTCGAATAGCAAACAAAACGACGGGGATAATCACTTGTTAGATCATGGCTTGTAATCCTGGAGCCTTTCCCTTGACAACCGAGCTAGCTTAAGTATGGCGTAGAAGAAAAAAAAAGGCCACCACTCCTTGTACGTAAGCAAGCTACGTTTAGTCCAGTTAGAAATGGGAGCTTTTCCTTTGATCTTGATTTGATCGTCTAACCTGCAAGCCCGTTAACAACAGGTTTAATTAGATTCCTTCTCTTGCTTCTGCTTTCACTTTAAATATTGTGTTTCTGCTTTTTGTGAAAATAAGTTTATATTTTAGAAATATAAATCTTGTTAGAAAAATCTAACGTCAATATAAATTGTTGGGATTTTGGAGGCTATCTTTACCTTGGAATTAGTCTAGAATCTCAGCAATTCAAGATGCACCAGTAGAAGAAGAAGAAAAGGCAGAAGAACAGATAAAAATCAGCAGCAACAGGAATAAACCAGCAGTAAGAACACAATGAACGGATTTAACCAGGAAGAAAAACCTCTTCCTAACACTTTATTACCAAAGCAAAAACTTGATTTACAAACTTGAATTCTCCAGAAAGATTTTTTCCCAGATTTCTAAGAGTTTTACCACTATTAGACAATCTCACTTTCTCTTACTTTTTCACTCTCGAGAACCTCTCCTCTCATCCTTCTAACCAGGCTATTTATAGACACAGACACAGAATCATTTCAGTTATCAACCTACTAACTAACTAAGGCTCTAGTTGGTTGAAGATTCCAACAAAAAAACAGAAAACAAGACACAAGAAATAGGCTCCTATTTCAACAGATTTCTGATTGGCTAAGGTTGTCTAATCTTCTTCAAGGATCACTTTTCCTAACATAAATTTAATGAACTTTTAAACTCAAATATTCCTCCGTGCCAAGGGTTGCCACTTGCCATTGGCCACCCAACTTAAGCCATAACTAAATTGATGCTATGACCATATTATCAGAAGTAATAAGAAATCAAAAAACATGGCTAGTCATTTCGAGAGTTTTCCCTCATGCTCCAATGAATATGATTTACGACTACCTAAATCGACGACATTAATGGTTTCAAAATGGATTGGGTTGTTCAGGATGACTAATCTCGTTAAAAAATCAGATTGAAACTTGTGTGACTTGGTTCGAGCCATTTCACGAGATAACTCAACATAATGAATGGATTGTGCTGAATTTGCTGGTCTAACCCGAAAACACTTATTTTTCTTCTCATTTTTTATCCAATAACTCATCTATCGCAGAATATTTATTTTTTTCCAGTTATAAATTAATCTAAATCACATTCAATTCTCAAAGAAATGAAAAAAAAAAAAAAAAAGATGAATTGGACCATCACTGTTCGTAATTAGGGATGACAAAAAAATTCGACAAACTTGATGCCCATGGGGCCCTGCCCCGAATGGGGCGGGGATTACTCACTTAATCTGGTATTCGGGTTGCGGACAGGGCGGATATTTTTGCCCATGGGTGGGTTCGGGGCAGGGACGAGTTTTTTATTTTAGAATTCAATACTTTAAATGGAAAATTTCACGAAATTTTATTAGTTCTAATAGAAAATGGCAACTAAAATTATTTGTCTCAATCTAATAAATGAGGACAATAAAATAAATTATCAAAACTTTAAAAAAAAATTAAATGGGGTAGTAAATGGGGCGGGGAAGGTTGGCCCGACCCCGTCCCGTTGCCATCCCTATCGTAATATTGAAGGGTAGTAGACACATATGGGCTAGCTTGAACCATATTCTTTAAAATGGGTTTGAATTGAACCAGGAGCCGATAGCCCCAACCAAATGAAAGTTAAATGTGAAAAAAAAAAAATAAGCAAAAAAATTATATAACTACAAATGTTTTAAGATACATTTTCAAAATTAACAAACTTGTGATTTTTTTTTTTTCAAAAATCAGGTGGTCACATTTTGCAACCTCCAGTACAAGTTTGTGACCTATAATTTAATTAATCAGGCCATGGTTAAAATCACATATAATTTATGATCATAGTCATACTAGTCACAAATCGCTAGTCACAGTCATAAAAAAACAAAATTTATGTGTTACAATTACAAATTTAATCGCAAATTATATATTTTATTATGTCGCAAATTATTTTTTTATCATAAAATTTATGGTCACAATTGCATACTAGTCACAAATCACACAAAATCACATTCACAAAAATAAAATTGGTGAGTCACAATCACAAATTTAGCTGCAAATTACACATTTTATTAGGCACAATTGCCTATTGTATTGTTCACAATTACCAATAATGCTATTCGTAGTGAAAACTACCGTTGGTCTTCCTACGTGTCATATATGTGGCGGTTTATGATTTGGTGCATTAATGTAGTAATTTTTTATTGATTTTTGCATCAAATCACAAACTACCACATATATGCCACGTAGGAAGACTATCGATAGTCTTCACTGCGAATAGCATTACTCTAAATAATTGGTTATAATCGTTCTTTGTCCCACCCTAATCCACCTCACCACCACCATCACCAACACTACTCAAAACGATGCTGCTACTTCACCACTACCACCACCACGCAGATCTGTACATCGTACCAGCACCACACGGATATGTACAAAAAACCATTGGCACTTACCAGCACCATCACCATGCAAATATGTACACAAATATCGTTGCCACCTCACCAACAGCACATCAGCAACATTGCACCACCACCACAGCACCATGTCATGCAATGCTGTAGATTTGTACATCCACCGCACTAGCATCATCGTCACCACTACCTCAATTACACAAGTACCACCACACCCATAACCACCATCTCTTTTGTTCTTCATATGAACTCAATCATCCATGTGTGAATAGTATAATTGTAAAAAAAATTAGGAGAGCTATACTTTAAAAGTTAGTTATTGAAGTTGAAGAGCTCAAATCTATATAAACCACACAAATGAAGCCCATATTTTCGATGTGGGATTCAAAGCCCCATAACCTCCACTGGAACCATGACAAACCACCATACTTTCGACCTACACCAACCAAAGTCTCAAGACATGATGTTTGCTTTGATACCAATGTCACAGAACTTGGGAGAGCCATACCTCAAAAGTCATCTATTGAACTTGGATAACCCAAATCTATATAAATCACACTAAGGAAGTCCATACTTCCGATGTGGGATTCAAAGCCCAATAACCTCCACTGGAACCATGACGAAATCTCCATACTTCCATGCGTGACCCGGCCTAATTACAGAAATCTCCTACCCAAATTCTTCATGGGTTCGACAGTAAAAGAACCTTCAAAACGAGTTTCCTTCTAGAGACTAATACTCGAGAAGGAAACAATGATTAAATGGGTTGCGAGATTTAAGAAGATCTTGAAAAGTTGTGTAATTTTGAGGTTCGAAAATAGTGGCGTCGATACTTTAGTTGGAGATGTAGGAGTGCGCCCGTTGAGTGATAGTGAAGTACGTGTAGAGAGAGTGCGTTATGTGTTTGTATATGTAGAGAGAGAGAGAAAAATAGAGTTTGAAATGTAGAGAGAGAATAAGATGTTTTAAATGAAGGGATGTGTATGAGTGTGGTGGGTGGAGTGCACCTAATTTTTTGAAAAATAAATAAATAAAAAGTTCTTTACACCTGATTATTGAAATAAAAATTTAAAAAATAGGTGCGTATGTAATTGGGAAGAATTCATAAATCAGGGTTTAAGTTTCAACAATTCATAATTCAGGTTTTGAGTTTATAAAATACAAAAATTAGGTATTTAACTAATTAATTAAAAATATTTATTATTTAAATATAATAAATTCAATATATTAATTTATTAAATATATATTTTACCAATTAAATATAGTAAGGACACAATTATATGCAATTTGATCACAATTATTTAATTAATTAATCAAAAATTAATTTTTGATCACAATTTATTAAATTATTGGTCACAAATCAAAAATTTTATAAGTCACTGATTATTTCTCAAACACGAATCAAAATTTCATAGGCCACATATTATTCGTCGGTCACTAATCGAAAATTTTATGGTCACAACTCATTTATTCATTACAAATCAATCACAACTTATCAAATTATTGGTCCCAACTTATTTTTTGGTCACAAATCAAAAATTTTATAGGTCACAGGTTATTTCTCGGTCACGAATCGAAAATTTTATAAGTCACAAATTATTCATCGATCACAAAATCAAAATTTTTATTGGTCACAACTCAATTACGATTTAATAAATTGTGAGTCACAGTCACAATGTTTAGGTCACATATTATTTATTTGTCAAAAAATAACCAATTATTGGTCACAATCAATCAAATAATTGGTCACAGATGCCCACCCCATCTCATCCCACCCACGACCACCGTCGTCGCCTTCGTCACAACCGCCGCCACCATCACCATCACCACCTCACCGCACCGCCAACCACAAATCAGATCCAAAATAACCAACACTACACAAACCGACATCACCTCACAATCGTCGTCGCCGCCTCCACCATCACCGCATCAACGCAACCACCAGATCCGACATCACCGCAACCATACCTCACACAACCACCATCTTGCAGGTTGCTGCAGCGGCACCTCACTGCGACCACCATCTTACGGGTTGCGGCAGCGGCGACGGGTTGACAGTAGATGGTGGCGAATGTGGAGAGAATGGAGGGACAGTTTGGTTTGTGAATTAATTTTAGGTTTGGATGGGTAGATACCTTGTAGGGTGTATATATAGATTAATTTATAATAATAATAATAATAATAATAATAATAATAATAATAATAATAATAATAATAATAATAATATTATTATTATTATTATTATTAAAGTATTAATTTATAATATTTAATATGAAATATCTGATTTTTGAAAAATGAAACCTCAAATATGATTTCTGAAAAGCGATTTTGGAAAAGTAGGATTTTGTATAATTTCCACTATGTAATTTCTTAAAAAAAACAACCTCATGTTTAAGTTTAGCCCAATCAACTTCAATCACAGCCCAAGCTCAAGACCAATAATCAATTGCCCCAATTTAATTAAAAACTTCACAATAATTATATTTATCTAATTCAAATTTATGCAACGAGAAAAACTCGCTACCAAATTAAATATTTTATTTAATGTTATAAAGTTCACTTATAAATAAGTAAATTTTGCAATAAATTATTTTAATTGATCAAATTTTAAAAATAAATAACTTATTTTAACAGTAAGAAATGCTACATGTTTGGCTAAGGTTATAAGTAATTTAAATTTTCTTGTGTATATTTTTGCATATTACTTATGCATACTTAAAAGTAAAAAGTTTATCTATTTTGACCATGCTATAGTTGTTATTATCAACATAAGTAGCTTTTTTCTAATTAAATTTTGTGAATGAAAACAATGTTTGTTTAAAATTATTCTGATTATGAGTATGCTATTGAAGTGAATCAATGATGAAAGTGAAATAAATCCCTGTTCTTTGGACCCTTGATATTCGTCATCGTTTTTTTCCTCTTTAGATAGGATTATAATGTGCTAGTAGAGAAGACTAATGTTCATTTTGAATAATATTGAGAGCAATGACGTACAATCATGTAACATTTATTGTGTTTTGGTCGAAATTTTCAATTGTTTGGTGAATGACTAGTTGCCAATTTTTTTTGGGACTTCTATCCCAGAAGAGTATTCATTATAATTTTTCTTAGTTCTTGATTGATGAGACTATATATATCTTTAGGATTGGCACTGGAATTTTTGAGGTCCTAAATGACAAAGCATTATGAGACCCCTAAACATAATTTATTTTATAAGCATAACAATCTCTTTAGCATCAATATTGATCAATTCAAACACAATTTCTTTGTAGTTTTTAAAAAATGAAATTAGTCATTTTAAATGGCCTATAGCACCGTCAAAATATGCATATCTTCTATCTGTAAATATTTGCTTATTCCGTTAATAATATTTAACATTTCACACAAAATAGCTATCTATCTAAAGTAAGAATACAAAATTTTCGATTATTAAAATATATAACTTAATTTTATGCAAAATTAATTTAAAGAAACTTTATAAACTATACGAGAGTTTTCTTAATTTTTTTTTAAAAATGTTTGTGGATAGAAAAATATAGCACAAGGTAATCGTTTAAATTGTAGGCCCATTTTAATTCTTACTTAAACCAATGCGTGTGAACCGTTTAAAATACCCTTAAAATTAGGGGTGTTTTGAAAAATCATGTGAAAGATTTTTACGAAGTAAAAAATACTGTGTAAAATAAAAAAAGTGACACAATGTTTAAAAAAGTGACATAAACTCAAAAAAAGTGACATAATTCAAAAAAGTGACTCAAAAAAGTGACAAATACTTAAAAAAGCGATAAAACACTAATCAAAACTTATGTTTGTTATTCAAAAAAATGATAGAAATTTTTAAAAAGTAACAAACAATAAAAAATGAAAAAAAAATTCAGAAAAGTGGAGAAAAAAGTGACAGTTTACTATTTCAAAGAGTTAAATGCTTGTTTGGCCATCTATATTTTACTTTATTGTTTGTGTTTGCACAATGCTTCAGCCACCTCAAGTCCATCCCACCCACCAGCAGCCATCTCCACTACCAGCACTTCCACCGGCTGTACCTCCACCACCAGTAGTTTGTCACTTTTTTTTTAAGTTTGTTTAAAAAAGTGACACAAGCATAAAAAAGTGACACGAGTTCACATTGTATTCTTCTTAGAGGACATTCTACAAACACGATGGATACACTAAATCTTTTTCTCAATAAATTTGTGAATGTGAATTCTTTTTCGCTATTCCAATCTACCAAACAATGCTCACATTTGCAGCCAAAATTGGTTCAAAGATTTTTCCTAATAGCTCTCTTCAACAAGCTTAAACTGCGCTTAGAAATACGAACTGCGTTCTTGGAACCATAAAAGCAAAAATTCAACTAAAATCCCCAACCCATTCAGGTAATTTATCAAACACCTTGTGCCATATTCAAAATCTTACAAGAAGCTAGCAACAACACACTATGATTTCCTGAATGGCAAATTAGTAGCCACTGCTTAAACTAAAATTCAGCTATATCATGTGGAAACTAACATCTGTGATGTAGAAATACATAGCATTAAGAACACCTTCGAAGCAAAAAAGTACATGCAAAATAGTATAATCCAGCACCACTTTTTACGAGCTTCTTCAAGCATCTGAGCGAATTGTTGAGACTTAATTTGAGGGACAATGACCCCAATCCAGGGCATATAATCAAATACGTAATTTGCACTGCCACATCTTGTAGATTGTAGAAACCATGCCTACGAACCGACCTAAGAATCTCCAGCAAATTAAACAGTAATAGCAACAAAAGGCCAACAAACCTACAGATGATTCAATTCAAGTAAAATTAACAACCCAAGCTATAAGCATTTCATTAAATCATGAGAAAAATAAAGCATAATCAATATCCAAAAGTCTCCTAGTACGAAAATCTAACCAAAAATGAAGTAGCAACAACATAGTTTCACTCAATTCATCTCATCGATATGAACCAATTAAACCCAACAGTAAAATCGAGTGACAATACCCATATAGTCGAAGATTAAATTAATTAATCTACAGTTTGCATGATGTCGTCGGCGGTGAACTTTGTGCCCTTATCCTTGTCGATGGCGGTACGCCCCTTGGCTTTGCGCTCCAGAAGAGACTTGCGATCCTTATCAAGGTGCAGCTTGCTGATGACTACCTTAGATGGATGGATGAATCGTTTCTCTCTCTCTTTACGTTTTGGGACTAGAGTTTTGAACGTATAAGTTACGTTTTGAATTATTTTGGACGTATTATTCAATTTTGTTCCACATGGGCCGTACTGGGCCTAATTTCCCCAAATGTTTGTGGGAGAGACCATTGTCAATCAATTATTACGAAAAATTTGTTTACAAGACTTGTTTCAAGAAAGCTGTGAAGTAAGCATATCGTACTTCCATAAATTTTATTGGGCTTTTGTGAATTGTGAACGGAGGCCCAACTTAAAAGATAAAGGAAAATTCTTGTGGGGCTTTTGGGTTTCTAATTTTTCTTCGGCCCTCAAATCTAGATGCCCAAGGTCACAAGACACGACCTTGGGTCGGAGTTAAGGATTGCATGGTTCCATTTGGTTTTGGTTCCAAGAGCCATGAACAATTGATTTTTTTGATAATGTAACCAAATGATTTTTTTTTTAAGATATGGAACCAAATCGGAATCGAACTAATCGATTCTGGTTTGATTTGATTCGATTCTAGTTTCATTACTAATTGAGAAAAAAAGATAACATTTGAGGAAGAAGAATCGAAGGTTGAGGCTTCAATTTCATAAATGCATGTGACGATGGTAGATGAGTGTGACGGTAGACGACATGTAGTAGTTGTCGATCCTCATTTGTGAGTCGGTGTATAAATTGAAAATGAGAGAATGAAAAGCGAATTCGGGTTTGGGTCTCCAAAATGAATTAGGATCTCCAGTCTCCACATTGAAAAATGAGAAATCCAAGATACACGACTTTTTTTATCTTAAGTTTTAATTGATTTTTGAATTTTTTGGCGTGAATTGTAATTCTAATATATATATATATATATATATATATATATATATATATATATATATATATATATATATATATATAGTTAGGTTTTTAGTAACTTTCATATATAAAATAATGAAATTTAAATATTGAGTTTGGTTCTTGATTCTAAAACTAGAATCAAACCAAAATCAGAACCAAATGATTCTCAATTCTAAGAATTATAACAATTATTTTTTTCTAAAACCAAACAGAACCACTCGATTTAATTTGGTTTGGTTTGATTTGGTTATTTTGTCCACTCCTAATTAGAGCTGAACCTATGTATATCATTTACCCATCTTATCATGCTTCCTCCACTTTATATTTTTTTAGGGAAGAAGCCGATTTCTATTTGCTAAGGAAAGTTACGAAAATCTAATAAGGCATCTTAGAGCATCTCTAGGAGACCCTTTATTTATAAAGAACATTTTTAAATTTTGAGAGTCAAAAATTTTATACACTGCAACAAGTTCTCTATTTTGACTCTTGACTTTACTTTTCTCAAGAAATATTTATTGATATCTCTTCATATTTTATCAAACATAATTTTTTATATATTAATTGACCAATTAATTTAAATGTGGTTTGAATAGTTTAAGAAGTAAAATATTGAAATATGTGATTTATTAGATGTAAACTGGATCTCCTGTGGTGTAGAACATCTCTTATGGCGTGATTTCATTGATTTTATTTATTTATTTTAAATTTCAACTCACTTGATCATCTTTTTCTGTCTCCATTCCTGAATCAGATCAAATTACAAGAATGCAGGGCCAAACCGAGTAGTACATCGTACCATAACACCACCATCATTTTTCAATATTACAAAAGGAGTACATCGTAACACTACAAAAACAACATATGTGCTATCTTGTTTTCATTGTTCACGTCTCTCGCTGAGTAGTACACGATCTGTACAAGATAACGACTGTACTGTCATTCTGCACTACGTAAAATAGCTGGAATGTCGTTTTGTACTGTAGACCGTCTAATAGTTACACACACTACAGAAATACACCAACTGTGGAAAAAAAAAATCAGCTAAAATATCATTTAATACTATTCAACAATAAAAAGACCAATGTACACGAGATTCCCAAAAATACATTTCTTTTTTCTTCAAATATTTAGAGATTTCAATGTAGATAATATAGAAACCAAAATTCTTATTCAAATACTCAAAATGTAGGAAAATATAGGTGAGTAATATAATAAATAACAAAATTTTGTGGGGGAAGCAAGCACAGGAGACGGAGAGCTCGTGAATTGGATTAGAGATGAATTGAGAAATTTAATTGGATTGAAAGGGTATTTATGTCTTTTCATGATATGGATATTTTAGACATTTTACACCATTTATTTATTGTATTTTTTAATGGAAGTCATTTTACTAATAAACATTGAGAAAATGCTCTTTATCCAAATACATTGTTTGACCATGCCTTTTAACAAAGAATCCCTTTCAACTGTAACAAGGTAGCTTATAAATGGGTGTTCTTGGCCAGTCCAAGGGGCCAAATTCAACTTTAACTTTTCCACTATTGAATATTTCACAATTGGCCTAATGATGTTCAAAAGACAAAAATGCCCTTAAGTGAATAAAACAATTATAAAATATGGTTTTATTAAAAAGACAATACTACCCTTTTACTTAACAAATAAAAACCAAACACCCCTACATAAAATTACAAATTCAGTTCAAACACGGATAAAAACTCTCATCTTCTTCATTCTGGAAATTTCAAAAATGTCGATAGCAGAAGGAAAAAATTGTTTTCTGTTAATTACTACGAATCGGTAAGTATATTTTTATATGTTTAATTTCGTTATACTGAAATGTGTATATTTTTTACTCGATAAATTAAGATTCGATATAGGTAACAGGTATAAATTTTTTTTTTAGTTGATCTATATAGTATTTTTAAGTGAATGGGAAAAAAATTCATCTGCATAATTTTTCGACTTAATGTTAAGAAAACAACGGGCGAAATCGCATGTTAACGGCGAATTCGCCTGTTAACAAGCGAAATTTTCGCCGCCACTGTTTTGTTTTTTAGTTTCTATTCCCAATTTAATCTGAATTTTCGAATGTTCGTTTACAAATTCTGTTTTGCCATACACATATATGAGGCTTGTGTTCCTGATTTGTTATTTTAGTGATTTTGAATTGGATGAAAATGATCAATGGTTATGGAAATGGACGTATAACATAAAAGGTAGCATACTAACACATACAACATAGTCTACATCATACGAAGAATTGTACCATGATATACAGAACAAGTTGAACGTCGATTCATCTCAATACAATATGGTACTGAGATATCAATACGGTGAGAATTTGCCATATTTAACTCCACCATCAAATGTTACATTTAATATTGACGTGAATTATCTGTATGACTTGAACAAAATGTGCACCATGTCCTCAAAGCATCTCCGGGCCCACAGATATGTGTTGAAGACATCAAGATCGTCGATGATCTGCAGATGGAATAGGTCAATCCCAGTCCTCCTATGGTGACATTGCAACACGCTCTCGAGAATGTAGACTAGGCCGAGCTTCAGTCTATCCAACATATGGTCACATCTCCTGATCGCGTCCATTAGATCTGACAATACACCGTCCTCTGTCCCTGGAAGTAAGTCTTATACAACCTGGTGCCTCTCTGAGTATTGGCACGAGGTGCATCATCACCTGTAACCTCCAGTCCAGTGATTAGGGCAAACTCGAACATGCGATAATAAGAGTGCTATTCAAATTGCACGTAATTCGGAATTTCATGAGCGGACCAAACATATTGA
Source organism: Fraxinus americana (assembly GCA_035079005.1). Classification (NCBI taxonomy): domain Eukaryota; kingdom Viridiplantae; phylum Streptophyta; class Magnoliopsida; order Lamiales; family Oleaceae; genus Fraxinus; species Fraxinus americana. The sequence goes on from CM068708.1 coordinate 38,344,165, forward strand.
GAGTGATTGTCACGTTGCTCGACATCATTTTCAACTTGGCACCATCACATTGCCTTTCATTTTTTCTTCCGTGCAAATTGCTGACATGTTTACCAAGGCGCACTCCATTTCGCATTTTCGTTTCTTATTTGGCAAACTCTCCATGCTTCTAGCAGTAGTATCGTGAGTTTGAGGGGGGATGTTAGATTATTTTATTATTTATTTACTTGTTTCCTGTTGTTAGTAGGTTTCCTATTATTGATAGGTTTCATGTTTTCTATATTTTCTAGTGAGTCTATATATACACTTTTATTATGTAATTTCATTATTCAGTTTTAATTGGAATAAGAAGCCCTAGTTTTCTTAATTTCTACAAAGTGTAGGAATCTGCAGGTTTGTAAGCACTTGTTTCATTTAGAATGTATAGATAGCTGGCTTGAGAGAAAGTTTACCTGCCCCTTTTCACAATCTTTGTTGACATTTCTATCTTCTTTAAATTTTTCGATTCGATTTGATTTGACCTTGATACTTAATGAGATTGCAATTGCATGCAGAATGAGATGCTGGCGAAGTAGTTTTTATCCAAATTTGGCTCTCATTTCACTTTTAATTAAACATTTGATGGTATTCACAACTTTTCAACTATATATTTCACCAATTTTTATTAAAATGTATTAAAAATCTAAATTTTATTAAAACCTAACATGGACTTAGTGAGTTGGCTGCTTTTCTCACATGGATACGCTATTAAAAGCGTCTCGTTGATATACTAAAATGAATAAAAATAAAAGGATAAAAAATTGATACTTTAGAAAAAAATTTCATTTGTCATAACTTTCATTGTTTGATGTAGTTAAAACCATTTTTCCGTTAGTAGTAATGTAAGAGTCCAAGACCACATGTCTCCATTTCTCTCTCTCTTTTAATTGTCGCACAAATCAAAATTTGACAAATTAGCTATAATTTCGAAGTGTCAAAATTTAAGTAACCCCATTTTTAGTCAAAATATGCCGAATTTCTTACTTTTCGTGGAGGATTAGATCGAGCAACTGGGGGTCTATGGCTGATCTTACTGTAACCGATTTGTCTGAAAATATACGGACCCAGATTTTTCCACCACGGCATGCATTTCGTGTCATTGCTCATCGACCTGCTTCGATTTGTCTAGATGTGATCCAAGCATGTTTGTGAACTCCCAGCCATTTATACGCTGGAGAGATTGTTTCTTATTTTGTGTCAAAGCAATTTATAAATCAAAGGCTAAAACAGATGAAATCAAAGGGCATTGCTTACACAATTCAACATTAAAAAACATAAAAAAAATATATATATATATATATATATATATATATATATATATATATATATATATATATATATATATATATATATATATATATACACACACTAGGTGCAAACACTGTGCAATGCACGTTTGCGTAGTTTATATTTAATAGTTTTGTTTAAGAATTCATTTGTTATTAATAAAGATGTAATTTTTTTGCTTAATTAAATAATTAATGATGTAATGTTTATGTAATTGATAAATAATTAGATGTGTGATTTTGATGTTGTGATGTAAGTTGGTGAGATCGAAGAAAATAAGCAAAAGTTGACAAATTTGAAAAAATTGCTGAATTGTAAGGGATCCAAAGTTCGGGGACTAAAATGTAAATACTCAAAAGTTGTGCCGAACCTCACGATGAAGATTTGAGAATGCTCAGAGTCAATTGGATAAAGGAAGACGTCAATGGAATCAAATTTAGGCAAAAGATGATCACAAATCAATTTCCAACCGAAAAGTTATGCTCCAATGTTTTAGTCTCATATTGAGACCTATTGTTGGCATAGAAAGTGATCGAATTGGAAAATGATGTCCGAATCAAAGTTGTAGTCAGATGAGTTAGCTTTCCAACGCATTTTGAATCACCTCAATCGGATATCAGAATACAAAGTTATGATAAAAACACTGAAAGAAGGAGTAGCTGCCTGTTTAAAACAAAAAATTCCGTTACATAGCCACTTTTAATATATAGAAGATATATATTATGTCCCACTCAAATTTTAACACTTTAAATTATAATAATATATCAAATTTCTTTTTGTTACTCAGTTAGCCTGCAACTATTGAATTATCAATAACTCTATTATTTAGCCCTTAGATAAAAATTAAATTTTTAATAATTATTAATAAAAGTTGATGAAATATAAGGCTAAAAGTTATGAATTTTTATGAAACATGTAATAAAAATTAATATATTTTTGAAAAAAAGAGTGAATAATCTTGGAAAAATTAGTGGAAAAAGTGCTTATACCTCACTTCAAAAAGCAGGTCTACTAGAGAACTTTTGCATCTAAAATAGACAAGACAAAGGAAAATTCACTACATGTAGGACCGGATAGTTCAATGATCGTTATTGATTATTTTACGGTCAACTTTGGAATTCAATGATTACTTCAGAGTCAACATTAATAGTGCAACACGTCTTTACAAATTATTGCTACAAGAAATCTCTAATCTATTGGTTTATTAGTTAGTTTAGCTTCTGATCTTTTAAAAGATGCAAATTGGTCCTAGAGATTTCATTACAATTGCAAACCAAATCATTAATGATGGACCATTCGAATATCTATTAATAATTCTCACAGAGTATATTTTAAAAATATTATAAATTACTTATATTTTTTTATTAAAATCGAACTTTAATTTTAATCATACAGTCGCTATGTCAACGGGGCGGGGCGGGGCGGGGCCCCGTCCCGTTCTGGCCACGTTACCCGTTTAAGGTAGGGCTCTTGCCCCGTTTACTACCAGATAGTTCAATGATCGTATTGATTATTTTACAGTCAACTTTGGAATTCAATAATCTCATTGATTACTTCACTTCAGAGTTAACATTGTCTCTACAAATTATTGCTACAAAAAATCTCTAATCTATTGGTTTATTAGTTAGTTTAGCTTTTAATCTTTTAAAAGATGCAAATTGGTCCTGAAGATTTCATTACAATTGCAAATCAAATCGTTAATGATGGACCGTTCGAATATCCGTTAATAGTTCCCACATATCTAATTTATAAAATTGAGAGTATATTTTAAAAAAATATTATAAACTACTTATAATTTTTTATTAAAATCGAACTTTAATTTTGATCATACAGTCACTACGTCCGTGAGTGCATTGTTTTGCAAAGGTATATTTCTACTAATGAGATAAGATGCGCGTAAAGAAACAAACAAATTCTACTTAAAATCCGCAGTCAATGTTGAAAAATGAAACCTTGTTATAAATAATAAATAATAAAAAATAAAAGCAATTTAGAATTTAATTAATTTGGTTTTTGAAAGATATTTTTTTTCTTCTGTCATCACGCAAGCAGATCCTTTTAATTCTTCGATTCCCACCACGATCTTACTTATGTATCTCTCTCTTATTACTAAAATTGTTAACTTTCTCTCTCTAGAAAACTAGATCATTTCTATATTTCTATATGCCTCAGGTTGATCTCGAAACCTTAGTTACAGCCTGCACACTTGGAGGCAATGATAGCAGAATAACATGCGAAACGCTCGCCGTCACCGGTGCCGGCGAAGATCTACGAAAGGATGACACAGTCGAAGGGCCATCCGACTACCCTCCGGAATCGTTTTGGCTATCGAAAGACGCTGAATACGATTGGTTCGACCGCAACGCGTTTTACGAGCGCAAAGATTCCACCAAAGGCAACTCAAATTCAACCAATTTGAACTCGAATTCTCAGCGTTCCGTTAAGTTGAAATCCAAGGCATTGATTATTGGGTTGCCTAAGACTCAGAAAACTACTTATGTCGATTCCAGGAGGAGGAGTTGTAAACTTGCTAACGCGAGACTGTTTCCAAATCGATCCGTGTCGGCAGGGAAGTCGACAGTGGCAGTGGTTGAACCGTCTTCGCCGAAGGTTTCATGTATTGGAAGAGTCCGGTCAAAGCGCTGCCGGCGAAGGAATAATTCGTCGAGAAAGAATGAAGCACAGGCTGAGAAGTCAAGAACCGGTGGTGAAAAACGAAAAACCGGGTTTTACGCTAAAGTAATGGGTATGTTCCGGTCTAAAAAGGGTAATAAAAAACATATCCGGTCGGGGAGTCGAAAAGTGAAAGAGGCAATTGTGGTTGAGCCGCAAAGGAAGAGCGTGAGCATAAAATTGCGGGAAATTCCGGTAAGTGTTGAAATTGTTTCTGAGCCTCCCGGTTTGGGAGGGATGAAGCGGTTCTCATCGGGCCGACATTCAGAATCTTGGACCGCCGAAGATCTTAGGACGGCGATTTCCGAGTCACTGGATTTGAATCGGTCCGGACGAAAGCAAGGACCGTAAAAGTCTTACGTGGTGGGTGACGACATGGCGTGTTAAATTAATTTTCTCCTCGTTGACTCCGAGGTAAAAGATATACAGCAGCATTTTTACAGTTAAGAAAACTTTTCCTTTTAATTTATAAGGTAATTTCCCTTTATGTAAATATTTATAATATTACATTAGTGCTTTTTGGAACTGATTTTCTATTTTATATAATTAACCGTTTGATAGGCAAATGTGGAAAAAAAAATTCTAATTTCATATTAGTTGAAAAATAAAAGCTCACGAAAACCCATATAAATTTATTTTCCATGAAAACATAGAAAATGCAGTTTAAAGTGGTTGTATTTTAAAATTCGATTTTCATTTTTACGTTGCAATCAAACGGTCAAAATGAAATTCGTTTTTTTCAGATGTGACATTTTCTATGAAAAATATGGCAATCAAACATGCTATTTAAATGATAAGAGTATATAATCCAAATTTGACTCAAGCTACCTAACAGAGACGAACAACATTTTAATAGCATTATCCTTTTAAAAAGGAAACTTGATATACGTTTCTATTTCCAAGTTGTCTCCATTTTTTAATAAATAATACTATCTAGTACCAGTAATGTTAGAACATCAGTCTACAATCTACATGACATTATGCAACATGTTCAATAAAAGATAAAATTATGTAATTCATTTAATTGAACATGTAATTTAATGTACTAATATTGTCACATAAATTGGTGTTAAACATCGATGATGATAAATAACATTATTTTTTTAATAATAAATTTAATATTCGACATAGGGATCCACTAAAAATAGAAAATTACCCTTTTCCCACCGCAAGAGACAGCTAATTAATTTATTATGAGCTTAGTGGAAGTGATTATTTGATAAATATGTGATTAAAAAATAAAGATAAATAATAAAAAATTATGAAAAATATTTTATTTTTGTATAGTTGAAGATGAGTGGTTCAACGTGATGTCACGCATGAAGTGGTTCAACGTTTTAAATGTAGAAATCAATTGAGGCAGTGCTTATCGATACATCAACCGACCACTTTTTCCTTTAATTGTCAATATAAGAATTGCAATTTTAACGATGATAGTTTCTATCTTTGTTTTTTTTTTGGTAAAAAATTATTTTCGAGTAGTTTCATCGTAAAAGTGTCATGGCTAGATGTTTCGAGATAATAAATTTAGCCTCTCTTCGATAGAGAATAAAATTAATTTTTTAAGAAAATTTAACAAAAGTTAATGAAATATGTAGTTGAAAAGTTGTAGATTTCATTAAATATGTGATTAAAATTAATTCTTAATTTTGATTTTGATTTTAATTTCTGCCAAACAAGATAAAAATGAAATTCCTCGTAAAAGTGTTTATTGACACGTGTGATATTCATCATGTCTAGCACCCAATTAAATAGTAATAACAACTATTTAATAAGTATGTCAATTAAATAATGACAGAAAATAACGAGTACTCGACACTCAGACAGTACTAGAATCTTTTTTTTTAAATAATTTGACTAAGAGTGTTTAACCAATTTCTCGAGGGAAATGTCATTAGTTGTTTTCAGATAGTGATGAATAAGTAGTTATGTAGTATAACAATTATTAAAGAAACTTCTTGGCAGCATCAAATAAATCGTGAAATGAGTTTGCAATCTCTCTTAAGAGCATGTTCGATATAGAATTTTTAGAATACATTAAAATAATATTTTTGAAGAATGTGCGATTAAAAGTAAGAAAATTTAATGAGTATACGTGAAAAATTATTTTATTAAAAATAAATTTTTAAAAATGTTTACCAAACATGAACTTAATTAGCAGTCAAAATGCCTATAAACATGGGTAAATCTGCTCCATTCAAGTTAGTTTACAATCTAAACTAAGCCCTTGTTTGAGAGCCGTTTTGGTGATAAAATGTATTTTGAAATAGTATTTTTGGGAGAATGTGTGGTTAAAAAATAATGTAAAAATTTTCAATTTAAGTGTAAAATTATTTTATTGGAAAACGTGTCATTGAAAATGAGTTTTTTAAAAAATGATTTTTTTTATTTTATAAAATGGATCTCAAACAAGGACTAAATGTCTCATAATAATGCTATTAATAGAATAATCTTATCTAGCACAGATATTACAACATCAGTTTAAGTGATGCTAACTGATACTCCCTCCGTCCCAATTATATAGGTTGAATTTCCTTTTTCTCTTGTCCCAAATATATATGCATGTTTCCTAATGTAGAATATTTTATTATTTTCCTTTACCAATATACTTTTATTAAATTTTCCCCACTTAATATGTCAATTTCTTGAAATCATCTAAATACACACATTTTCCATTTCCTGAAAACATAGAACAAGTCTTATTTCTTCTTCAAATTCTTTATTAATTCAAATAATAATTTAGTTTTACATATCGAAAATTAAATAGGGGTAAATTAGAAAAGGTCTTGACAAAAATTAATTTTCCAATGACATTAAAGAAATTTTCTTAATCCGTGTGAAAAATTAAATAAGCTTATATAATTGGGACAGATGGAATATGATAAATGAGAGGTTTAATTAAATAATTTTCATTTAATGCTACATTAATGCCGACTAGACGGGTGTTTTAAAATCAGTTGTGTTAAATAACATTACCCTATTTAATATTATTGTTGTTTAACATCTGTCCAGATGTTGCAACAATGACATTAAATTATAAATTCAATTAAATACAATAATTTATGACATAATAACAGAACCTATAATATGCTGACATTTAGATCGGTGCTTAATATAACTGATGTTAAATATCATTATTCCATGTCTCACAACCTTCTAAACTAGTTGAACGACGTGTTGATATATATTGCGATCACTTTATCATTCAATATGTGACAAATTTTCGTTTTGAATTCGTCTTAAATTGACTTGAACTTTGTCAAGTTTGTCACCTGATTTTTTTTTTAATTATCACTCTTTACTTTTCTCTCTTTTCTAATTTAGTCGAATCGATCACGCTCTTACGTTCATTCAATCTTGTAGGTCCATCAACCTACACCGCTTTGAAAGTGTAATAGATGTAAAATTAAATATATTAGCCAAAGTAGAATTCTAAATGACTAGTCATATAATAAGTAAATGAATATAAATTTAATATTAGACCCTTGTTTGATTCATATAAAAATCAAATTCTTAACAGATTTTGATAAAAGTTGATTAAATATATGATCGAACAGTTATGATTCCCATAAAATATGTGATTATTATTTATTTTTTTAATTTTGGGTTAGATTTTTATTTACTTTTTAAGCTGTATCGAATAGTGATTAAATAACATATATATATAATATACTGTACATAGAGTAGTAAGTAACATCAAGTTAGAACGTCAAAACACGTTATATCTTTATTTTGACTAATATTTCGAGTGGGAAAAAGAAAGCAACGACCAAATCAAATATTTGTTTCCTTGGACCTCCAGACTTAGCCACCAAAGGTGACTCCTTAGAATCAAATTGCAATACCCCTCCTTTCTCTCATCTGATACTGACTTCCAGCCTACTGCCCAAGACCGCAACCAGTTTTTAATTTATAAAATTTCACATTAGTCCCCTTTCATGAAATTATTGGATTCAGTTTTCAAATATTTATTATGGAATTTTTGGAATTTGTAACTGAATGTCAAATGGGTTGCTTTCATTTGTTGAATCCAGTGGTTTGACGAGTTGATTTGGTTGCATCGAGACAATATCATTTATAATATAGTTGATTTAGGAGCGGGGTTCTTGGCATTAGCAGAACCAAGGTGAGGCATGGTGGATCACATGCCCCCGCCAATTTTTTTAAAGAGAGTTTTATATTTTTCTTTACTCAATTTATTTTTTCTTTTTTAGATGTTTGCTTCGTGATGTTTACTTTTTCTTTGAGGCCACAAATTATGTAACAAGCCTCCAATGAAAGAAACATATATCATTTTAATATCTTAGATTCTTAGTTCGTCCATCATTTAATTTTCATTTTCCGTTTTCCTTTATTTTGTTAAGAAAAAATCTAGTCATCAATTTCAATTTTAAACGAATTAAATGAGATGATTTTATATGTCAATCTTTCTAACTTGCTCTTACAAAATCAAAGTCGGAAATATTGAAAAAATCAATCATTTACGATCATTAATAAAAATCTTTTTCGAATTGTTAAGAATTAGTAAATTTTTTTTTAACAATTCCTCTATTTTTTAAGAAATAGTCTATACGATTTATATAGTACCTTGAATTTAAAAATTATATGTGGAGAAATGGTATCATGATGAGAGTTTCTTTAGTTAATTATCTCTTTATTATTAATTTTTTCAGGTTGTGAGTGTTGTTGGTACTGAATTATCTCATTTCACAGTTAAAATTATTAGATTTTACACCTATTTATTTAAATTATATTTTCAATTCACTCCTTCAAGTTCAAATCTATTTTGTTTTTCTTCATGATTACAGTCATACATAGTTCAATCATGCTACACTACCAGCTTGGTTGACAGCTTGGTTGACATTCTCTAATAAAAAGACATAAATGCCCTACTTCTATTATCTACTCAAGTCAATGTTCTCTATTCCTATTATAGGATAAGTTTGGTTTATTTCTCCTAATAAATGAAAAGGCCAATTATGCTCGTATTTATCAATATATTTTTTATCAAAATAATCGTTTAATATTCTAATTTTATTTTCTACTTTATTAATTTCTTTATTAATTCTAAATATATTTTCTGTAAAATATAAAGGCACGGGTAGATTTCTACTATTTTTCAGAAAATAATCAAGCACAGTATAAAATGATTTAATTTCTTCTCTTTTCCTTTCGCAATCAATTTCTAAACATTGAATGATAGTAACTAAAACTTCATAAATATCATAAGTGCAAATATTAATGCAAGTATTCAACATAAATAAGAAAGATCTTACAATATTGAAGCGAGAAGGTAAATGCAGAATAATATCAACGAGATTTCCCTCGAGCTTGCTCCCATATATTTGTATACTCAGATATAAGTGATCGATGTTATTTGAGTTTAAGAAAGTGGGTTATGGTCCAACACGACTTCCGCACTCTTATTATTTTTCTCTCGACTCTTTTGCATATCTCACAATGGATCACACGGAATCACGCTTTTCCTTTCAACTCCTTGTTAAAACATCACCTTTGAAAGATAACAGGGTTCTAATGGCTTTCTCTAACAACGCCTCAAATGCCAACACACGGCTAAACAGCAACAAGATACTAGCACAACCCTCAAGGTTCTCACCGTTGGAGTATAAGTAAGATAAGAGTTTTTGAGAAAATAATAAGAATAGAAAGACAGTATTTTCAAACAACTTGGATTTCATAAACACATCACACTAATATCTCTTATATAAGAGTATACATACATATTTCGGCTACACTCTTGGTACTTTCTCTAAAGAGATTAGAACTCCATAGAGATTACCTTATTACAAACTTCAAATGAAAGAGAGAAACTGAAATGGTTACACGATTCGAAAAACTAGAGAGAAAGATAGTTTTTTGCTTAAGGATGGGATGCCTTCTTCTGAGAATTAGTCTTCCTTTTATAGACTTGAAAAAGCTCTCCAAATTTGGTCTTCATTATTGTTGTGTTACTGTGTAAGATAATGAGAATCTTACTGTGGCCTAAAGTTCTTTGTCTTAACATGGAAAATAATGTAGGTGAAACCCCACAGTTTTTCTTTATCAAAGTAACTTTGACAAAGTAGTGATAAAGGGGGTCCATTACTTTTCCATATGAGATTCAAACCACTCATCCGGAAATTCCTCTGGATCAAGTGAGATTGGTGAACCATCTTCTTCATTGCTACAGTACTCGCACTTATAGTTTGGATAACGCCAAAACTGTTTACACAGTTCATTTTTTGTCTTCTGTGTTCCACTAGCGTTTCCTCCAAAAATATGATCACACCAAATATCGAGATAGTGCCAATCTTCTTGTTTAGTGGGTGCCACAGCTTTACTGTAAATCAAGTGGTCTTGTGATTCATACACCCAAATATTTTGATTTTCTTCAATAACTTTCTGGATATGCTCAAATTGCTCCTTATATCCTTTGGCTCTACGGAAGGTTGTCATCTTGATAACATCTTACGGTGTAGTTTCATGGACTTCACTCTTCTCAAATTTGAAGATGCTTGGAAGTAGTGGCAATCCTAATGACATGGCTAGCTGGCGGTAGCCTATCTTCTTCATTATCCCATTCGGACGATGAGAGAAAAACACGATATATATGTTCTTATGTTTAAGAACTTGGCAATATCTTTAAATAGCTCGGTCTACTTCTTTTGGTAACTTATAAATTTCTTTTAAAGATTATTATTGGTAAATACAAATTATATTTACCATTTCTTATAGAGCAATAACCCAATAAGCTGGGGCTCCTGGATAGAGGTTAACTTTATTATAGGGTCCATATGTTAAGGTTTTCATCCAACCTCCAATCTTGGTAAACCGACAAAGGCGAGATTAAACAATACATATGCCAAAATAAAATCGTTTTTACTTTTGTTGTCCATAACACCATGAGTGTTGCAGGCTTTGATGATATTAGAGCTATTAAGATATGGTATGGAGATACTATCATTTGTAAATATTTTCTCGTGTGAGGGAGACAAAGTAGTATTCTCTCTAGCGAAAGTTTATGAAGCTTTAATGCTTACGGTTCAATATTGGCACCGAGGCCTTGATTTATTGGCACTAGGGCCTTCGGATAATATAGCCATGTTGGCCTTCTCCGAATCTTGGCTTAACAGCAGCCATCTCCATTAGAGTTATCTTGGATTCTATTGTAGCAATCTTCATGTTCATTTCGAACTTCAATATTTCTAGCTCCTTCCTGATTAGCTCCATTCCTGGTTAAGAAATCTGGAATAAAATTGTCTTTCCCTTTAATATGGACAATATCAAATTTAAATGGTGCAAACCACATTTGCATTCTAATAAGTGGTCTTTCAGCTGCACTTGTTCCAAGTTTATTTGTTAATAATGGTTTTACCTGAGTATTATCTGTCCTAATAAGAAATTTTCTAGGTAGCAAGTATGGTTCAAATTTTGCTACTCCTTTCTTAACTGCTAAACATTCTTTACGATTAATATCATACCTGGTTTCGGCATCTTTGAATGTGCCTGAAGTATAAGCAACCAGCTCTTCTGGGCATTTACACAATGGATTACAAAGAAACTCTTTATGATTTTCTTTTCTTTTAAGTATTGCTCCCCAGTGTAATAAAGAGGCATCAGTTTCCAAAATAAAGAAATCTTCTTCATTTGGAATATTTAATTCAGGAAGATTTTCACATATTTTCTTAATTTTATTTACCATTTCTACATCTTCTTGTGTCCATTCCCTTACAACTCCTTTCTTCAATTTTTTGGTAAAGTGGACTTTATATTTAGCACAATTTTTTATAAATTTTTCGGAATAATTTAATAATCCAATAAAGCTTTGTAATTCTTTCTTGTCTCTAATTTCTTCTGGAAATTCTATAATCTTCTTACCAATATGAGGTTGTTGGAGTATTTTTTCTTCGATAAAAATATATCCTAAGAATTCAATTTCAGTTTTAGCTATTTCTGCTTTTCTTTCTGATAAGGCTAATCCATACTTATTAGCAATATAGTTGAACTTCTTAAGATGTTCAATATGTTCTTTTAAGTTTTTACTATGAATAAGAATATCATCTACATAAACAATGCAGAAATTCTTTATTGGTCTAATAATCTTATCCATTCTTTGTTGAAATATTGCAGGTGCATTCATTAATCCAAATGGCATAACATTCCATTCGAATTGTCCTAATGGATTAGGGGTAGTAAAACTAGTTAAAGGCTTTGAGGCTTCATCTAGTTTTATTTGCCAATATCCTGATTTACAATCAAATTTAGAATATATTTTACTTCCTTGTATTTGTTTTATTAACAAATCTTTTATTGGTAGTTTATAAATATTTGGTATTGTTTTAGAATTTAGATCTCTATAATCAATTACCATTCTAGCCTTTCCTCTTTTAATTTCACTATGATTTCTAACCATAAATGCTGGATTATTATATGGACTAGTTGATTCTCTTATCACTCCTAATTGTAAGAGTTCTTTAATTTGTATTTCAAATTCTTTTTTATCTTCTTCGCTATAAGGAAATTGTTTTCCTGATATCTTTGCATCTGAGTCTTTTAGTTCAATGGTTGCCATAAGTTTATCTTTATCCCATTTAGCTAAAGGATGCTCATGATAACATTCTTTTAGTTCTAATTTAACATTTTCTAATTCTTCTTCTAAATTTTCAATTCTTAATACTGGAATTTTTTGTTTTTGATGAATTTCTGTATAACATCCACCACGATTACCTGCAGAACTCTGATGTCTAGGTCTATGATGAATTGGTTGATGTGCAATTCCAATAGCTTTGTAGATTTTTGGTGTTTTAATTTTGTGATTACAAGGTGTAGTAAATTCAAAACTATCCTTATATTGTGTAAAGGGGCTATATGTATAGATAAAATTTTCTCCTAAAAGGATATCACATCCAATTTTATCTGTTGCATATATTCGTGGAATAAAACATTCTCTATTACCTATAATTATAGGAACATTTTCTACAAAATCTCTATAGATTTCTACAATATCGCTTATTTGTTTGACCATAAGTTGTTTTCTTATAATCTCTTTTATAATAATGTTAGGGAACACATTTCTTTTACATAGGCAAAGACCCGATCCAGTATCAATTATGGCATGAAATTTTATCATACAATAGTCTGGTAAATTGAGAGTTATCTCAATATATGGACTAAGTATACTAGTTTTGATTGATCTAATTCCTTGTATCATATAAATTGGTTCTTTGGTTTTAGTAACTCTAGGAATCATTTTTTGTTTGCCTTCTATAGTTATTTGTAGAGTATTCTTTTGTATATGAAATGGTGAGACTTTCTCAAGAAAGTTCATTCCAAGTAATATTGGACTAGAATCCTTTCCTTTTCTATAGTCTTTATGAATTTTAAGATTTAATTTAAATTGTTCTCCTTCAATATCTGTAAAACTTAGTTCTAAATTAACAAATGTTTTAATTTCATATTTAATTCCATGATAGTCTGTAAGAGTTATTCCTTGTGGTAGGTTTTCTTCTAATAAATGATCAACTAAGTCTGCTCTTATATGACTAGTACTAGCTCCTGTATTAACAAGGGCTATAATTTCTTCGTAGTTATTTTGATTATTGATATATTCTGTTAAGATAAGGAAATTATCTTCCTCACATTTTCTAAGATCAATATCAATGCTATTTCTAGGCATTATTGGGTAATTTCTACTTGTAGATGTTCTACTAGAGCTTGCAAGTTCTCTAGTACTGATACTTCTTTCTATTCTTCTACTAGGCATTCTGGCTATAAGTTGTCCAGAGGTATTCAAGGTAACTAATCCTTGATTTCTTACATTATTATCTATTCTTCTAGATTGCTGATGAAAATCAAGCAATATATCTTGTGGTAAGGAAATGTTATTATTACTCAACATTCTTGGTGGAGTAAATTGTGCTAAGTCTTTAAAATCTTCATGGATTTGTATGAAGTCTCCGAGACTTTATTGATTTCCTTTTGGTGTGTAGTAGTAAATGCATATAGAGCTTTACAATGTAAGGTTACTGACTTTACTTCTTGGTGGCATAATTAATCTATCAATTCTATGATATAGATTTAATCCCATACTTAAATTTTCGTCTAGTAAGGACATGGCAAATCCAGGTCTTATAGTAAATATAATTTTCTTATATACAAGATTTCCAGAGACTACTCCTAATAGAGCATCCATAGGATCATGAAGTATTACATTATCCATCAAATACATTTGTATAGGAATATCCATTCCTTCTCTAAAATATCCTTTCACCATAATTTGGATTCCTCCTATCACAATATTTTTTAATCTTTCTCTAGTGGATCTATTTATTTTTGCTAATTCTCGATTAACCCATTCTTTAGTTACCAGAGGTATAGTAGTATTGCCTTTAACATTTTCGATATTAATAGGTACTTCATCATATTTTGTAATATATATGGTTTTGTTAAACCAAGGTAATATTGGTCTTACAAAAACGTCTCTATCTTTTAAAGATATTTGTTTTTCTTTTATTGCTCCATATCTTTCTTCATCAAATACTACTGTTTGTGAAGTCCCTTCTTCATTATCTAAGGTAGTTTCTATAGTATCAATAATTTCTTGGTTCATATAAATTTGTTCAAATTCTGGTTTTTCAATTTCTTCTATATCTAGCTCATAGATTGAGTCTGTTTCAGATAATTCATCTAAATCTTCGATTATTTCATAGTTTGAGTCAGATTCTATTTCTTCCATTATTCTAATGGCTTTAACATTTTCTCTTTTATTTCTATTAGGACAGTTGGAAGATATGTGTCCTATTTCATTACATGTAAAACATTTACATTTTTTATAAAATTCTTCCTTAGATCTCTTCTGAGGTTTTTTATGTTGGTTATATTCCTTTTTCCAAGGTTTTTTCTTCTTAAAATACTTCTTATGGCTCTTAAATCCTTTGTTTCTCTTCCAGGGTTTAAGATATTTCTTAAATTTCCTTTTATAGTATGGTTTCCTAGGTGGTTGGTGACAACCAAATTGTGCTTATTCTTGCTATCTCTCCATAGCAACATAAACTTGCTTTCTTACCATGTTTCCTAAATAGGTGTTGATACATAGATTTTCTACACCATTCTGATAGTTTTCTTTTAGTGAATGAAGTTCTCATTCCTAAGGTATCAGCTCTATGATTAGGATCTTCCCATTCTATTTTATTCCAATAAGTTTGGTAATCTTCAAATAATTTCTGACCCCATGGCCAAGGTAGTTTAAGAAAATATCTATTAAGTATTTTTTTTATCTTCTTCTGATAGATTCCATTCTTTTATGGATTTAGATGCTTTGATATATATCTTTTCGAATTTCTTAGTATATTCGTTTAATTCACACATATCACAGATTTTTAATAATTCCATTTCTCTCTCTGCTTGTAAGGCTTCTTGAGTGATCATATCTATTTTAGTTTCTGGTATAACTTCTCCTAAGAGTAAGTGTCTAAAGAAATTTTCCATTCGTTTTAAAATTTCCTTAAAGTTTTCAGCATCTAAGCTTTCATTGCTATCAATAGTAGTTGTAGATTTTTCTCCATATTTAATTTGATTTTTAGTTTCTTCAGAAGTTCTTCTCCAGATATCTGAAGTGATTCCTCTAAAGGTGTGGATTATAAAGTTGTATGATTGAGTAGTATTCCATTTATGAAAAGCAACAGCTAAATCAGTAGCTTTTGCCCATGAGTCAATAATTTCACTTTTATTATTGCTATCATCAACATCTAGCCATATTCTGTTGTGGGAATTTGTTCAGTAAATAATTTAACTGGATTATTATCCCTAAGGTGTATAGGCTTGGTTGATGTAGTTCTAGCTCCTTTTCTAAAATTATAATTTTCTCGTTCTTCTGTTATTCCATGTTCTTTCATCCATTCAAAATTCCAGTCATCAGACTCGACTTGAATCCAATCATTAGTTCTACTTGTTTCTCCAACTAATGTTTGTGGTTCAACTTGTTGATTTAAAGGTGGAGTATTAATTTCAGTAGTTTCTTCTTTAGGTGGATCATTCATATAAATATTTTCAGTTTGAATAGCTAATTGTTCTAAACTCTGTTTATAAGCTTCTAATTCTTCTCCTGTGGCTTCATAGAATTTAGTTTCTAATTTTTCTATAACATATGCCGGTAAAGGTGGTTCAATTGATATATAAGAATCCTTAAATTTTGATTCTTTAAATTTAGATTCAATTTGTTTATATAGGATTTTTGGTCCTATTTTAATATTGTCATTAACAATTTCCAAATTAGATTCGATATTTTTTATATGAGTTAAAACATCTTGGTTTAAAATATCCGTTTCTCCTAAAGGTTGAGCAAAATTATCATACTATTCTAAAAATTGATTTATAATAATATCTTCTTCTTCATTTTCAGAAAATTCATCTACTAATATTTGTAATCCTTTATTTTTTATTTCTGCTAAATGTTGAGAACTATTTACTTGTTTTATTTCTTCACTTAGAGATTTATATTTAATACTTAAATTTGTTGCTAAATCTTGTAATTTAAGTCGATTAGTATTAGTTAAAATACTAATATTTTGTAATTCTTCTAAAATCATTTTATCTTTTCTATTCATTTTAAAAATTTTCTTTAGGTTCGTTACTAGACTCTGATACCAGTTATAGGGTCAAAATACGGAAAACAATTAAAATATAGAGATAAGGGTATAATAGACAATACTCACACAAAATGACAAAAAGGTGTGAAACTTGATGTGAAACTTAATGGCAAAGTAGTATAATCCTACATAGTTTTTATTATGGGTGGCACCAAAATCCAATTTCAAGATCTTTGTTTACTTTAATATTATATTGAATTATCTCATTTAAATATTAAAAATAAATAAATTTATTTATATTATATGTTTAACAAGAGTTATTTTAGTAACAAATTATGAAATTCTGATGGAAATATATAAATTAAATGATTCAATCATGTCAACATAAAATCCAAACAACCGATACAATAATTATCAACTTTTATTGTATATTAACCCTGATTTTCATAATTTTTTTTGTAAATTTGATTGTGCCCCCACTAATTTAAAGTATCTACGTTCATCACTGATTCTTGGTTTTGTTTTTATCGATTAGTATAATTTTGGATGATTGAACTGGACATTGGTCAGTGGTGATGGTTCGTGGGAGGTAATGGTGGTGGCGACGTGAAAGTGGGAGGGGAAGGGAGGAGTGGTGCTGGTGAAAGGGTCCAATTGGGCATGATTTTCTTTTTCTTTTTCTTCTTTCAAGTAATACTTTAGTATCATTGTTATTTAACACATGTCGATTTTACAACATTAGTAAGATTAAAGGGAAGTCTGCATAAATCAGTTTTTTATTTATTATCATTTCTAAATTAAGGTTAGATGTTTTAAATTTCAAAAATCAGATTTTTATTTAAATTAATTAATGAATTACTTAATTAATTATATGTTTTATTAATAAATATATAGCGGTCACAGATATATACAATTTGGTCACAATTCGAAATTTTTCAGGTCACAATTCGAAAAATTTCATAGATCACAATTTGTTCATTGGTCACAACTTAAAAATTTAAAAGTCACAATTTTTTCATCGGTCACAAATCACAAAATTTGTAAGTCACAATACTTATTTACGGTCACAAACATCCTATTAATTGAACATATATTATATTTTAGGTCACAATTTATTAAATTATTGGTCACAAATTAATAATTTCTAAGTCACAAAGCATTTATTGGTCACCGTTTATATAACTCATTGGTCACATATTGTTTACAGGTCACAAACTAACCAAATTCTTGGTCACAAACAACCTAATCAATTTGTGACCACCCCGAATCATTTGTGACCACCACTTCACCACGACCACGACCACGACCTCCAAAACCACCACCGCCAACACAACCACAGCACACTACAATCGTACCGCCGCCTCACGCACCTGAGACACCTAACCATCGCACCCACAAACACACACCCAAACTGCACATCCAACAAAACTCACCCAACCACCTCCACCACTACACCAAACTGTCCCACCACCACCTTCACTGCGCCACCGCGCCTGATCCATCACCAAAATCTGAAAACACGACGCACGCAATCACCACAATCACCACCCAAACAAGCACCACCCAAACACGTACCACCCAAACACCGCATCCACAACTGAAAACAAAGCCAAAAAACCCAAATCACAGCCCACATCACACCGCCGCACGACGCACGCACACACAACCTTCACACCGCAACCACCACCCAATTCCACTTCACCAGTAAAAAAAAAAACAATAAAAATGAAACACAACAGAATAAAAAATCAGATCTGAACACCCCCACCGTACCCCGCCGCCGCATCAACGCATACACACTGGAGTGGAGATGAGAGAGAGAGAGAGAGAGGATAGAAGGGGAAGAAGATCCACGGAGACGGCGGGCGGCGGCGTGGTGCAGAGAGACGGGCGGCGGCGTGGTGCAGAGGTTGAGAGAAGATTTGATTTAGGGTATGGGAGTTAGGGTAGGGTTATATAAATGAATTTATTGTAAATAAATTTTAAAATGAAAATAAAAAAATATATTTTTTTAATTCCTTTAAAACCTGATTAGTGAAATATCAAACTTAAATCAGGAATTATGAAAATGGATATCTAATAACAGGTGTGGGTGTAATTTCCTCAAGATTAAATTATTGGTTCCATTAAATGAATTACATAATTTTACCTTTAATTGAATTTATTACATAATGTCACGTAGACTGCTGCTCTAACACCATTGGTGTTAGATGATATTATTTTTTAAATATATATTTCTACTTTTTTAAAGTGGGACGCATTCGAAAACTGATTTTGAAATCTAACTGCAATTATTATTTTTTATTTAATTAAAGATAATGATAAATTCGTTATTTTACGAGGTTTCAATAGAGAAATGGATTGTATGAATTTTTTGCACAAAAATGTCAAAATTGAAACGATATAAATAATTTGTACAATGAAGGCAAACTATAAGGTATTTTACGTCAATTACCCTATAATAATTGCACTTTATATTTAATCCTATTTTACGGACATGCTATAGAATTATTAGCTCATCAAGTTTGGTGCCGGCAACGGATAACAAGCAATTCTCTTCTACTACTTTTAAAAATTTAAATATAAAATTAATTTTATTAATTTATAGCTTCGACCGGCAACTTAAGGACTACAAAACCATAGAAACTCTATGCGTGCTTCAACTGCTCGTAAAGCTCCAAAAGGTATTTGTTGCTTTCCTCTGCAAGTCTATTACTATTATTATTATTATTATTATTATTATTATTATTATTATTATTATTGCATCTCGTGTCGAGTAGATTTTTAGTAATTTTGATAAAATTTATGAATTTCATGAAATATGTGATTTAAAAACGAGTTTGAGAAAAAATAATGTTTTAAAAATCGATATGGATATCGATCCGAAAAATGATGAGTGCAATGGTCAAATAATCAAACCGAACACCAAAAATAAATAAATAAATACACAAACAATAAAATATCATAAAAACAATAGTTTTTTAATTTTAGTACTACTAATTCGAAGTAAATATAAATTCATGTTTGTCAATTAAATTTATTATCTTATAATTTTTTTAAAATTTCAAAAACTAACCATTAATATGTGCAAAATAATTTTCTTTGTTCCATTGAAACTGTTTGTACTTCCGAGGCCATGATTTGTTAAGGTAGGGAATTAAGTAAACAATTAAATATTTAGAATTTTAATTGGTCACAGTTTACAGCTTTTATCCCACATTGGAGGATAAATAAAAATTTGTAGGATGAGTCTCTTTTAAAAGCAAAATAGCACTTTCCAGGTAACCTGAGTTGGGTCTGCCAACGCATTTGAGCCCAATGAAGACAATCGAAATATTTTGTCAAAAAATTAAAAATAAAATTTAATCGGTTAGTTCTTGGTTTATTTACAGATTTTTTATTTGTGCAATTCCTTACTTTTGGAGATCTAAATTTAAAAATCAGATGTCAGGTTTTAATTTTAAAAAATCAGATATTTTATATATAGAAACATATTTTTTTATATTTAATTAAATATTAACAATAATATTATAAAAATTAATATATATACACCCCACCCACCATCCCTATCCTTAAATTAATTTTCAAACCCTAAATCACGTCTCTCTCTCCGTCTCTCACTCCTCTCTCACCCTCTCTCCGTCTCACTCCTCTCCTCTTCCTCAGCCGCTGTCTTCGCCCATTGTTGGAGACCACTCTCCTTCCCATCGTCTTCGCTCATTGTCGGCAGGTGGTGGAGGTGGCCGTGACGAGCTTCAATGCACCTCTTCTGGCCGCGACGAGCTTTGATGCCACGACTGTTGCGAAGTCATCACATCGTCGATCTGAGTGTCGGTAGGTGGTGGAGGTGGCTGATTTGTGTTATTTGTGTGTACTGATTTGTATAATGTGTGGTGGTGCTGATTTGTGTTATTTGGCCACCAATTGCAATTAACGGAACTGCCCTAGTTGCAACTTTGGGGATCAAATTTCAAGGCAAATGAGTAGCAATTGGATCAATTAAATGTGTACCCACTATCATTTGAGCATCATTGGTGTTGATGGTGGTGGCACCGTGTGGAGTGAAGTGGGGGTTGCGGGATGGTGGAGTATGGGTTAGGCTTTGTTGATAGGTTGTTGTTGGCGATGTGTAGTGATGGTGGTGGTGCCTTTTTGTTGTTGGTGGGGGTTCGTTTTTGTTGGTGGTGGAGGTGGTTGTTGGTGGTGGCGGTCACGGTTGTGCATTTCTGTTGGTGGTGGAAACCCGTGGTGGTGAGGTGAGGGTGCGCAAGTGGCAGTGGTGGTGGTGATGTTGGTCGTGGTGGTTGTCGTGGAGGCGGTGGTTGTGACCTAAAAATTATATAATTCGTGATCGTGAAAAAATTTGTAACCAACATAATTTGAAAATCTGTATTCGTGTGACCTTCTGTGACTAAAAATGTAATCTATGACCTTAAAATTCGATAATCCATGACTAAAAATATAATCCGTGACCAACAATTTTGTTATCAGTGACCTAAAAATTATATAATCTGTGACCGTGAAAAAATCTGTGACCAACTAATTTGGAAATCTATGACCGTGTAACTTATGAATTTTGATCCGTGACCAACTAATTTTGAAATTTGTGACCTACAAAATTTTTGAACTGTGACCCTATAATAGTGGCTGGAATCGGTCATCGAAATAGTCGTCGGAATCGGAGCAGTCGTCGGAACGGTCATCGGAATCGGAATAATCGTCGGAACGGTTATCGGAGCTGTAGAGGTGGTGGAGGTGGGGTGGGTTAAATATCTTTATATATATATATATATATATATATATTAAAATATCTGATTTTAGAAATTTAAAAGTTATTTTCTTATTTTTGAAATGGTATGTAGGGTAGATCTTATATATGAATTTTTCCCTTTTTATTTTTTGGATAGTATATTATGATTGTACTGGATTTGAGGCCAATTTTCAATCTTTCTTGTTGAACAGATCGGTCCTATTTTATTTTCAAGAAGTGGAAATTATAGACTATGTTAGTTTTAAACTTTATTTCAAAATTAAGTTTTACAATTTTTTTTCCAAAAATCAGATGATAATTAAAATTTTAAATATTAATAATTATATTACAAAATTAAATATACATGTTCATCCCACCCAACCCATATCCAACCACCAACACCAACACCACCCATCTTCATTATCTTTATTTTCTCTATCCCACCTTCTCCTCTCTCTAACCATCGTTGAAAAACGTCGTTGACGACGCTGCGAGAGGTACTTTGGAGATCCGACAACAACAACAACGTTCATCCTCGTTGAGCACCTAGGCAACAACAACAGCAAGCGCCTCTCTGTCCCAGCTTTTCTCTTCTTGTTTTGGATTTGATTTGCTGGCTTTCTTCCTCATCGAGTGACATTTTGTAGGGTGCAGCAGTTTGGGATTTGATTTATTGATGGTGTTTGGGTGGTGGTGCCTTTGTTGTATCTGGCGATTGTGGTGGTTTTGTTGGATTTGGTGGTGGCTGTGATTTTTGTTGGTGGCGACGGCGGTAGATCTGGCGATTGGAGTGGTGAAGACTGGGGACAGGACCCATGAAAAGAGAATCGGATGCTTTGATTATTTGAATTATCAAGAGGCCTGATTTAATGTTTTTTATTTTAGAGTAGTTTCACACTCTTGGTTTATTCTCTTTCATCAAAATTATTTTCCAACTTTCCCAAAATGGTTTCAAACTTGGTTTGAATATTTTGGTCTTAACTAGACTATTTTACCTTGTCTTACTAGTCAATGTTCAAATTCTTCAAAAATGAGGTAAAATCTTTTCTGAAACCTCAAGAAAATGTTTTGTTTCAATTTGCTCATAATCTCAAAGTCTCCTAGATATTTTATTGGGACTTTCAATTTGTTCAAAAACCTGGCTTCGAATATAATGTCAAAGAGATAGTTCAGAGATTTAAAATCAAATGGTGGTCAAACTTTCATGAACCAAATTGCTGTCCCAAAGCAGTTAATTCATGGATTGAAGAACAAAAAGAATGTCGGAGTACCAAAATTATCAAAAAATGAATTAGACAAACAATCCGACTTTTTGGTTGAAAAATCAAGGCTTATGGCAATGTTTAGTCAATAAACTCTAGAAGAATTACAAGTTGTCTCCGAGAAAATTGCTTCTCTTGTTGAAAACTCCTAAAAAGGTCAGACTCAAAACATGATTCTTCTTAATCTGATTCAACGGACTATGAACAAAGTAACGAAGATATGTGTTTTGGTCTAGATCATATTGATATCTTGATTGAAGGAGAAGAAACTCAAAGAAATACCACTTCAAAATAATTATATGTACCCAGTTTCCTTGATGAATTAAGAATTTACAAGGTCAAGACATCAAAGAATTTACTTTTCTCTTGCAACCCTTACCGACAATAAAAAATGGACAAAAAACTTTAGAGACTTTAATAAAGTAATGGTTCATTATTCAACAAGCTGGGTGGAAAATGACAACCATTCAGAGTATGGAGGACAAAGACAAACAAAGGACATATTTTGTTGCTCCAAAAATCGTCCTTCAAGATTCCTTTATCAAATTCAAGAAGTCTTAAAGTCCAAAGTTTCATCTATATGAGGAAGCACAAGGTAGAAGACTTATTCAAGTGCTATTTGGCAGGAGATAAATCATCTACAAGAAATTTTTAGATTATCTTTGTAATTTTAAATCTTTCTTTTAAAAATATTTTTCAATTTTAGATTTCAATTTTAGTTCTCATCCTGTAATATCAAATTTTTATATCAAGGCCCTGTTTGTTTCTGATTCTCAAATCAATTCTCATTTTCAACCACACATTCTTCAATAAAATAATATTTTCCATCACATCTATACTTTTTTCTTCTTTTTCAACCACACATTTCCCATCATATCACTATTCAAAATCAATTCTTCCCCCAAAAATCCCTACCAAACAGGCTCCAAATAAATTAAAGTTTCTTTATTCTTACCTTGTCTTTATACTCTTGCACATTTCTCCCGTTCCTAGGCCTCTTTTGTATCAGAGCCCTAAGACTTTAGAGTGAGTGAATAGTGTCAAGCTATTTTGGATACTATGCCAAAGGAAAACCTGGTGTAAGCATGGACGTCTACTGAAGCGTTGGTTAGCCATGCTGTCGAAGTTGGCATTTAGGTGGTCCCGTTGTAGGCTTTGCATATTATCGGTCAATTAATTCATGAAATAATAAATAGATCGGTGGTTTGCCAAAAACGTTTCGAGGCTTGGTTCAAGGTAAACCAAAGGTTTGTACGATTTGGACTGCAGGAGTTTGCATTAATCACCGGCCTGAAGTACAGTCCAGTGCCTATAGGTACTAAAGTCGACAAAATCCTTGAAAAAACCTGTCTATGGGACAAAATGTTCACTAATAGAAACCGGGTAACTTTTAGCAACCTGGAGAAAGTTTTCTTGAAATGTGCCAATCGGAACAATCGTTACAAGCTTGGGTTGGCACTCATTATTGAAGGTGTATTCAATTCAAGAGACCAAAATGTAGGGATACATCCTGACACTCTCTCCATTGTTGACGACTTGGATTTCTTCAACGCCTACTCATGGGGGACAGTATGCTTTCAACTTCTATTGAAATCACTGCTACGTGGATGGGGAAGAAAGGCGGACTTGGTAGAAGTTAACGATAGTGACAAGATGACTTACACGTTGTACGTATTCCCTCTTGCCTTTCAGGTATCCATGTGTCTGTATTCATTTTCTTTCTTTTCATCGCACGTTGTTACATACCTCTGTATACGATTGATCATTTTTATAAATGTCATGCAGTTGGGGTATACGAGGCAATCCCGAAGTTGGGAGTGCGATTCTCGACTAAGATTGGTGATGATGTTCCGAGGATGTTGCGATGGTCTGGCATGAGAACACCTCACTCAACAACGTATTCAGATTTCTTTGAGAAGACACATGTGAGCAATTTACATACATAATTGCGCTTACCTTTCACTTTTACATTATGTAATATTTCTTCTCCCCTTCTAGGTGCACTTGTGGACGATACTGCGCGCAACGCCTGCAGAAGAATCGCAGCCTTACTTCACTAATTTGGTTCCGCAGGAAGATGCAGTAGACCCTTTCTAGACGATCTCGTTGCTTAGTCAATAGAAATACAATATTGTCCACCTGGTGATGAAGTTATAGGGAACAACGAAAACACCAATAGAGGAAATAAATATCGAAAAGGGAACACAGGTGGACTTCGACTTTGAAATTTGCATAACGCAGATGGTGGAGAAGAAGAACATGCTGACGTAAAGCTTGCATCGGTAGATGAGATAAGAGCTCTCTTGAATAAAAAACAAGAGGCATTTGAGAGCAGGTTGGGTGAGTTAAGAGATGAAATGAACATGATATTTTCTAGTATCGAAAATGAATTAGGAGGTCATGTCTACGATTTGAGGAAGCATGTGAATGATCAGACAAATTTCAACCGACGTATATTTGATGAAGCTGCTACAGAAATTGGAGTACAAAATTTTGCCTACGAGTATGGTGGTTTTGGTCATGATGACTTTGATGGAGATGTGGCCCAACATAATGTTAACGAGCACATTTCAACTCCCAATATATCGGCGGACAAACATCAGCCCGTAGAGGCAACCGAAGCAGTAGTTGGCAACATCAATGATGTGTCCAGATTGTCTGTGGACGGGGTTGGAGTACAAAGGTCAATTGTCGGTTGTGATAGTGTGAGAGAGGCAAAAAACATCGTAACTATAGTTCATGTCTCAATTGATAAGACTATGATTTTTGATGGTATTATCGCTGAATCGTCAAAGATTGCTGATCCATCTACATGCAAATATTGATCATTGAGGCTGAAGATGCCTTGTGCGAACAAGAAAACACCGTTCACCCTATTCGATCGCAAGAGAGGTAAGCGAAATGCATAATATGTGTACAATATCTGGTCCGATATTTTCGTTGATGGAACATAATGGTGATTGGATATGTTTTCGAACATGAAATTTATGTATAAGTGGTATGTCCATGTAGTTCGAGTATTTAACCGTTGCTATGATTTTGTTGCCTATCCATTTTTGTGAGGCTGACCGTCAACTTCTACTGTAAAGGATGGTGATTGGATTTGAACTTTAAGTCTATGCACGCTTATGGTGTACATTTTAGTAGCATGTTATGTTTTTTGATTATGTGAACGAAGATTACTAGTGAAATCTCCTTTTTTCGTCCAAATGTCGTTCTAGACATTTGAAATGTCTAGCGTCGAGATTCGCAGGTGCTCAATGTCGAGAACGACACTCCAAGTGTCTGTGAATGTATAAAATGTAGAGAATTTTTCTGTTTTCGTCCAAATGTCGTAGACAAATAGAAATGCTTAAATATCCAGATTGTCTGAATGCAAATGTCGATAACAATTTACAGATCTCGAGAACGATGTAAAGTTACATATTCCCGTCGGTTGCACGCAAAGGGTCTGAAAATGTGTAAGATTATTTCACTGTTTAATGAAATGTAGTGAATTCATTAGGTTCAATCTTAATGGTTCTTTTATGACTCCAACCATTAGTCCACTCCGTACAGTATGTGATGTGATAAAGTATCAATCAGGCGTAAATACAAACTAGTTGAGTTGGTGTGAACACTTCTAATGCATTGAATAATGTCTAAAAGTCTACTATAAAAGAATGGCATTGACTTCAAATTGCACACCTGGTTTTTCTCAACAACGTACTAGCGTTAAATTTGTTCTTCCATCCATTATGTCTTCTCCAACAACACAAACTCCTCCTCATATGGATGTTCCTGTTACCTTATCCCCCCCTGGTCGTCCGCGGACAACCCAATAGTCATAGACTCGGATGACGATGACAAAATCAATGTCTTCGTTCCATATATCCCTCAACCGGGGAATCGCTCTTGTATGATTTACCTCCATCCAATTCCTTTTCCAGATCTGATCGACGATGATGAGCCAGTTGAAGTTGAAGTTGGTGAGCATATCGTTGATCATGAGAACCTCCCACCCGAAACACACAATGTCTTGTTGGACGATAATGTTGAAGCGAATCCTGCTGGAAATGAAGATGTGATCATCATAAGCTCCGACGACGAGGATGGCAGTGATATATCCTCTTTGTCCGTTGTGGAGGATATATAGAAGATTCGATCATCGTAAATGAAATAAAAGCATATGTATGGACTTATAAAAATCCGACTGATGACGGATATGTTTTGTGGTGATCACCATTTTGTATTTGGATTCCTACAACATGGAGATAGTTCTCGCATGCTTGTGTAGTGATTACCAATTATGTATGTCCATTGACTTATGAAAACAAGTCAGTTATGGATTGCTTTTGTATCCATTATCACGTTTTGTGTTCAATGAATATAACAATATTCCACTCATAAAGCAGATATACACAGGTTGACTTATGTAATACATGATAAAGCATTTTAAATTTCAATTGAATTTGGACCTTCATTCTATCAACATTCAGCTTCTCGAATAATTTAAGTACAAGCTCTTCATATCTAATATCATGTCGAATAACAATTGATGTTGTTCGGTTCCCTAACCACTTCCACTCGTCATCAATGTTGACGAATGTACCACCATACGATACAATAAATCTCATAACATCTCCCATATCTGCAGTTCAATAAACAAATAAATAATATCAGCTAATAACGAATACCTAAAATGAATATACTACCTGCATGTATTATATGAAACGCTATAAACAAAATTTCCCCAGCGTCATCAAGTTTTTAATTTTATTCTCGACATTTTATAGTGTCGAGAATTACATTTAAACCATCATTCTCGATGTTTATAAAATGTCAGGAATTATATTTAAACGTATATTCTCGATGTTTATATAATGTCGATAATTACATGACGGGATTCCATTTGACCATATGTATTTATCATCTTCTTCAACTTCAACTACCATTTTTTCAAAGAATTTATTTCACCATTAATGACATTCTAAATATAGAAGTATGTTACATTATTAGTTAACTAAGTTATGGAAGAACATTGTTACTAGGGGTGGGCGTGGGTTGGGTTGGGTCGGTTTTTGCCCCAACCCAACCCAACACAATCGGTTTGATTAAAATTCAACCCAACCCAACCCACGTAAAGATTGAAACCCAACCCAACCCAACCCAACCAAATGTCGGTCGGGTTAGGTTGGGTTGGTCGGGTTGGAACAACCTTTCAACAAGAGAAAATAACGATACTAAAAATGCTAGCATGGCATAAGGGGTTACAGTTTCATCCCCTTTGATTGCCTTATTCGACTCTCTACCATTAGTAGCAGTGTAGCACTGCCATTTAAAAGAGGTTCTTGAAGAAGGCCATTTAAAACACTCATCACAATGGAAATTATATCATATACCCAGAACAAAGTTGATAAAGTTGGGTGCTTTTTGTAATAAATAAGGTCTATCACTAAACAATAACAAGAAATTAAGAATCAAAGTACCCACCAGAGCCTTAAACTGAGTGGGTACTTATGTAATGTACCCACGAATAAAAATAATCCAACAGGCATAAAACAAGATTGAACAATGAAAGAACCAAACCTGAAAGGAGTGTTGGTTTGTAATGTCAGAGCCTATTGTGCCTAACACTCTGCTTCTGCCTTTCATCGTCATTACTCTTGATTTTCTTGCAAACACATTATATGAATACAATAAATAGCAAAACTAGGTGCAGAAAGCCAGTGAAGAAACGCGAGAAAATTGGGATGATATTGAAACAGAGACATACCCCCTTAAACAATTCTTTTGGGCGAGGATTTGGGTATATCACTAGTTGAAGAAAAGATCTGCGTACCTTTTCCCATACAATAAATCAATAGACAAGAAACGATCTGCGTACCTTTTCCCATACAATTAAATGTTAAGGTTCCACCTTACTAGCCCAGTCGACGATTTTAGGGGGGCCGCTGGCTGCGGCCTGTGGAGAGGAGAGATTTTCTAGGGTTTGTATCGATTTTGCCTTTGGACTGGAGCTTTGATTTCGAATTTCAGGAAATGAGCTGTGAGCCTAGGAGTCTGGGAGACTGAGACTGCGTAGTGTTAATGACTTGTGTTTCTTTTTTTTTTTTTTTCCTTGGCGGGTCGGGTCGATCGGGTTTGGGCGGTTTTTGTGACCCAACCCGTGACCCGACCCAACCCGACCCGCCTGATCACAAAAAAACCCAACCCAATCAAAAAAATAAAAAAAGTTGGGCGGGTTTTTGCCCACCCCTAATTGTTACAACAAATATCTAATGCTTGTTTGGATAATCTAAACCATCGATGACAAATATATACAACTAAACACAACTTATGAAAACTATCAAGGATTGAAAGAAAAATACCTGCAACTGAAAAATGAGTAGAGCCTATTCAACTTCAAATTTAAACGACATTAAATTTCCAAACATCAAATAAAATGATTTATTTAGGTTTGAATCATATACGTATTTGTACATAATTTCTGCTTCTTCTTCTTCTTCATTTTTTTCTACATAATTGATTAAGCTCATGGTAATAGCAACATTATTGTGGTTTCTCTTGGAAGCCACTTGCTCCTCGAAATTGGTGTAAAATTGAGAAAGAAAAACATAAAATTGATTAATCTTTTCATGAAGGGTAGAGTAGACATTTTGATATCAAAAGTGGACATTTTTGCAAGAATTATGAAAAGAAGAAATTATTCAATTCACACGCATAAATGTGGACATTTTTCAAAATGCCCCTTAGAAATACAATCAAAAGCCAGTATAAAGATGATATTACATATGCAGATCTTATATATGGAGAAATTATTCATTTTGTCAATAAAGAAGGAATTGCCCTCTGCGATGATGTGAAACTCAAAGCTAAATTGAAGTCAGAAAGATCTGGGAGTCAGAAAGAACTTGAATAATTTTGTGAACAATATGGTTTTGAAAAGATTTATCATCCTTTTTCAAAATCAAAAAGAGAAAATTTTCCTTCATATATATGAAAAATAAATTTCAAAAAAGGAAAGAATTTTCAAAAACCCTCATATTCAATTTTTTTTCTTTCTAAAAACCAATTTTTAAAGAAATTTTTTTCAAAAAATTTCTAATATTACTTGTTGGAAGTGTAAACAGATAGGACAATATTCCTATAAATGTCCTATGAAAGGCAAGCTTAATAATCTTCAAATAGATGAAAATATTAAACTTGAACTTCTTAATTTAATCAATTCTCCAGAAGAATATTCTTTCGATTCAGAGTTGGAAATGGTTTATCAACATCAAGAGGATTCTAATGTTGAAACCAGCTCTAATTCTTTATCCTCGTATTCAAACCAATCTAAAAAAAATTGTCATTGTAAAACTATAAATGTTCTTGCAAAAGAGGAAGAACTTATTCAAGAAACAGTTGAGAAAATTGATAATCCTCAACTTAAGAAACAGTTCAATTCTCTTTTACCTTTAAAATCAAAAATATTTTTAGATGAGCCATATAGTATTAAAAATATTATGAATAGGTTCAAAGCTAAATCTTCAAAATCGTCTAGTTATGATTTAAGGTCAGAAATCAATGAGATGAGATCTCAAATTTCTATTCTACAAAATTAGATGAAAGATGTGCATATGAAAGTAGTTCTCTTAAAAACAAAACAAAAGGAATCAAACCATTACTGAATTTGACTCTTCTGATGAAGAAGAGATTGTTTCTCATTCTTCAAAAAATTCTATTATTCCGCAAACTGAAGAAGAAAATGTTAATGTTATTAGTCGAATTCAACTACAAAAGTGTACCCTGAAATATGACTAGTGTAGTTAACGAATAATTTAAATTCTATACTAGAGTTTTAATCGATTCTGGTGCTGATCAAAATTGCATTAAGGAATGATTGTTCCTTACAAAATATTTTGAAAAAATCACTGAACGTCTTTATGGTGCCAGCGGTAAAAACTCAATATTCAATACAAGTTTTCAAAAGCCCATGTTTGTAATTCAAATATTTGTTTCAAAAATGTATTTTATCTTGTAAAAGATTTAGACAAGAGTATAGAGACAAGGTAAGAATAAAGAAAACTTTAATTTATTGGATATAAATATTTGATATTACAAGATTGAAAATTACAATCGAAAAATATTTTTTAAAAGAAAGTTTTAAAATTATAAAGATAATCCAAACTTTTTTGAAGATGATATATCTCCCACTAAATCACATTTGAAGGAGTCTTTTGCCTTTTGCTTTGCTATATAAATGAAATTTCGGACTTCAAATCTTCTTGAATTTGATAAAGGAATCTTGAAGGACGATTTAGGGAGCAACAAAATCTGTCCTTTGTTTGTCTTTGTCGGTCCTACATCAAAGGACGTCTTGCAAGCGGATGTAAAAAACTTTGTTTCAAAGCAAATTTTTGCAAGATGGGAAGCAATTCTATCTTGCTTTGATTTTGAAATTCTATATATACAAGGATCATCAAACTTTCATGCAGACTTCCTTACAGGAGAGTTCTTACAAAATAAGGAAAGAAATTGTGACTTATTAGAGAGACCTTCAAATCGAGTGATATCTTCAAAGAAATGGATTATTCTTCCACCAAAAAGAAGAATAGTAAAAAACCTTCAATCCCTATACTTTCAATAGAAGACTATATTCAAAATTCCTTCCAATGATCAAAATATGTAGAGCATAAGTGCTTCTATTCTCAAAAAACTACATTAGCCTCAAAATCTCCGTACTTACAAACTACTCAAGGTGAAAAAAACCTTAATGAAAAGCCATCAAATTTCAAAAAAGCCCTCCAAATTAGATCTAGTAAATTACTAGATTTTAATCCTCCTCCATCATTTCAATATTTCATCAAACCCATTCAAGTTCCTGTTTTTGACATGGAAACATCTTGGATCAATAGGTATTATTCTCTAGAAGAATGTCTTGACAATATTTTTCCAAAAATCTTCCATTTCATGCCAAAATCCATCAAAAAATCCAGATCTTACTATGAAGCCATCCTTGTTAAGTCCGGATTGGTCATAATAACGCATACTCCAAATCCTCAAAAAAAAAAAAAAAAAAGTCATATTTATTTTTTGAAAATTTCAATTCAATAGATATTGTCATGCGGTGACCGGGGACACGACCCATTGAAAGAGAAGTGGATGCATCTCTCAAAAGATGATTCATTTGAATCTCTTTACAATTATTTGAATTATCAAGAGGCCTAGTTTAAATTTTTTTTTTTTTAAATTTTAGACTAGTTTCATATTGATTTATTCTCTTTCATCAAAATTGTTTTCCAAATTTCCCAAAATGCTTTCAAACTTGGTTCAAACATTTTGGTTATATATATAGTGTCTTATTGTTATAGGTACTATGTCAAGGAAGATATTGGTGTTAGCTTGGATGTCTATTGAATAGCGTTGGTCAGCCATGAAGTCGGGTTAGGCGTTGGTGGTCCCGTTGTAGGCTTAATGAAGCATCGGTCTATCATGTAGCACCGTGTCTATAGTGGTATGTTATTGTAATTTTATTTTATTCAATTATGTCTTTAATGTCTAATTGGTTTAGGAAATGTAGTAGTAGAAACAGTATAAATGATATTTTTTCAAACAATTTTTAAAACAATGAAGAAGAATTAAGTCAAGATTATGCATCTGCATTATATGATTTCTTAACTTCAAATTGCTTAAATTGAATAAAAACTTCAAAACTGGACTATTCCAAAGGTAGATAAAAAATCTATCTATGGAATAGGAAAGTTCGATTTTCATCAAGATTATGTTATCAAATCTTAAACAAACTATTGCTATAAAAAATTAAAATGTTTCAATAAATTTATTTTCAAAAGAAACTATTCAAACTCATAGGAAGAAATTTAAGTATCTTCATGTGGGGCTTATTCAAATTGTTGTCAAACCTTTGTTTAGACTTGGTCTGGACATTCCTATTCTTTTAACTCTCATAGATAAGAGACTTCTTAGATTGGAACATTCATTATTATCCATGATGGAGTCAAATCTCAAAAGTGGTCCTATATCTTCGAATTGTTATCCAAAATTTTCTATTAGTCTTCAAGATGGCGCTACTCTTAAAGCTCTAAATCTTCAAATTCAAACTAAGAATTTTGATGTTGATGATTGTTCAAAAGCATTTAGTTTAATATATAGAATATATTATAAGCTTATGAACACACAACTCAATATTCGTGCTGTTAGATCTTCTCCTAAAGATGAAAGTCTTTTAGTGGAAGTTAATCCTCTTCATTCAAACATTATGGTTCCTAAGAGAATAACTTGGAATCTTCAATCCAAAGAACTTGAATGCGATTTTGAAAATGCTCAAAATCCAGTTCCAACTCTTACTAGAAAAATTTCAGATCAAATTATTTCATTTCCCGATGGACTTGTTAAGGTGATGTTTGATAAAGATTCTACATCAAATAATCTCTGAAGGTATTACTATTCTAGATCCGAAGTTAGATCTGATAATCAGTTTCAATTTTCAAGATTTTCCACTTCCTCTGGTAAGCTCAAAGGTGTAAATTTTAATCCAAGAATTCCAAAAACTCATCACCATTCTAATAAAGATGAAGAATGAGAACAACCTGAATCTCCAACTTTTATCTGATATGCTTCCATCTGAGAAATTAGATCAGCAGCGTAATGTCATTTCCTCTATTATTAGAAAAAATGAATTCAAAATAGATCAAACTCCTATAAAATTTTTTAGACATACTCTCAAAAGGATGTTTTCAAAAGATGAGATTGAATATTTATGGGAAGAATTTTATAATTCTCTAGAAGATTTTAATTTTTATGAATGGGCATATTTCAAAGTTTTTGGTAAACTAATTTCCAAACAAAAAATATATTCAAAATACTCATTTTACCAAGAAAACATGGAAAACTTCATTTGATCAAACTCTTCAATCTGAACATCCTCCGATGCAAGAAATTGTTGTTTCTCATGGAAGTACTGGAATTATTGCATCTCCTCTCAAGAAATTACCTTATTTAACTATATGGACGGAATATTCTAATCCTACAGTTAAAGATGTCAAAAACATTATGTCCCAGAACAATTATACTAAGATTGTTCTTCAATCGGTTTGTTCTCAATTATCTAGAATTGAGAATAATTCTAAGTCTGAGGCATCCTCATCCAAAAGGGAGGGGAAAAAGCCTATTGATTTGAATATTATTGCGAAAAATCTTATTTTCAAACCCATTGATTTGAAAATGCTTCCAAAATTAAATAAAGATAATCTTTCATCTGAATCAAGTATTTTACAAGAACTTGTAAATCAAATTTCTAAACTAGGAAACTCTAAGAATATCAATACTATTGATAATCTTGAAAAACTTGAATCACAATTTATTTAGGATGAACATCTTCAAATTAATAAATTGAGAGACAACATTCAAAGCTTCCAACCTATTTCAATAGTCTCTCTTATCCTAATATGTTATATGAGGAAAATGGAAAACCTAAAAAAAATCATATTATGGTGATGAGATCATTGAATGGAATATTGAAAACATGGTTGTATGCTAAATGCATATCTCAGACGTGATGTTCCTCCTTCAACTGCCTATGTAAATTAAATTCTGGGTTTACTGGATAAAATTAAATTTTGGTGGAATAACTATCTCAATGATGAAGATAGGTCAAAATTCATAATGCTACCAATGAGTTACATCAAAATGATAGTTATACTTTAATATATTGAATATTAAAGCATTACATTGGTACTCCTACTCTCCTTCAAGAAAGTTCATCAAAGGTTTTATTAAACCAAAGTTGTTCTAAACATCATGACTTTCGCTGGTATAAGGATATGTTCCTCACCAGAGAATTGATTAGAGATGACTACAATCAATCTTTTTGGAAAGAATGACTTATTTTCAAATTTCCAAAACTCTTTGCCGAAAGGGTTAGATGTTCCATTAAACTCAAATATAATGATTCAATAACTTATGCTGCACTTTCTTATAGTGAAATTATTAATTTTGTCAATAAGGAAGGATTATCATTGTGCAGTGATCTTAATCTCAAAGCCAAATTGAAAGCAAAAAGATCTTATAGTCGAAAAGAATGAGGATCTTTTTGTAAACAATATGTATTTGAAAAGATCATCCTTCCATCCACAAAATCTAAAAATAAAAACCTTCCTTCTCATTTGAGAAAAAGATCTTTTTCAAAACATTTTCAAAAGAAAAATATTTTTCAAAATTACCCTAAAAAAGCTCAAAAGGAAAGTTGTTAAAGAAAAGATTTTCAACTCCGTCTAATATTACTTGCTGGAAATGCAATCAGTTTGACCATTATTCAAATAAATGTCCAATGACGGAAAAGATTAAAAATCTTCAAATTAATGAAGAAGTTAAGTTTGAACTTTTCAATTTACTCAACTCTAGTTCAGATGAAGAAAATTCTGATTCTGAACTTGAAATGGTCTATCAACATCAAGATTCGGATATTGAAACTAGTTCAAATTCCTTTTTTACATCAAGCCAAGGTAAAAGGTTTGTGGTTGTATAACTATAAACGTTCTTACTAAGTAAGAACAGTTTATTCAAAAATAATTGAGAAAATAGAAAATCCTCAATTAAAGAATAAGTTCTCTCTTTTACCTTCAAAACCTTCTATTGCTCCCTTTAATATGAATAACATATTAAACCGATTCAAAGAAGAAAGTTCTTCAAGGTCGCTTTATTCAAAATCTTCCCTCCTCAATTGTGTTTTAGCGGGAGATAAAACATTTACAAGAAAGATTTAGAATTATCCTTGTGTTCTAAAGTTTTCTTTATCTTTCAATATTGTAATTTTCAATCTTGATTCGTTCTCTAAATTTTATCATTCTCTATCACTCTCGAACTATTTCCCTGTACTTGGGCCAATTTTGGTATTAGAGCCATAAGCATCTAAAGTGAAGTTATAGTGTTTTACTGTTATAGGTAATGTGTCAAGGGAGAAATTGGTGTTAGCCTAGATATCTACTGAATAGTGTTGGTCAGCTTTGAAATCAGGGTAGGCATTGGTGGTCCCATTGTGGGCTTGGTTAAGCATTAGTCTATCATGTAGTACCGTGTCTACAGTGGTATGTTACTCTAATTTCATTTTATTCAATTATGTCTTTAATGTCCAATTGGTTTGGGAAATATAGTAGTTCAAACAGTAGAAATGATAATTTTCTACACACTTTTTAAAATAATGAAGAAGAAATTAAGTCAAGATCATACATCAGCATTAGATAATTTCAATTCTCATGAACTTCAAATTCAACAAAAACTTAAAAATTGGACTATTCCAAAGGTAAATAAAAAATCTATCTATGAAATAGGAAATTTTGATTTTCATCAAGATTTTGTTATCCAAACACTTGAGCAAACTATTGCTATCAAAAATCAAACTGCTTCAATAAATTTATTTTCAAAAGAAGTTATGCAAGCTCATATGAAGAAATTTAAGTATATTCATGTGGGGCCTATTCAAATTGCTGCCAAACATTTGTTTAGAGTTGGTCTAGACATCCCTATTCTTTCAACTCTCAGAAATAAAAGACTTCTTAGATTTGAACATTCATTCTTATCCACGATGGAGTCAAATCTCAAAAGTGGTCCTATATTTTCAAACTGTTATCCAATTTTTTCTATTAGTCTTCAAGATGACACTATTCTTAACGCTCTAAATCTTCAAATTCAAACTAAGAATTTTGAAGTTGATGATCATTCAAAACCATTTATTAATATATAGAATATATTATAAGCTTATGAACACATAACTCAATATTCGTGCTCTTAGATCTTCTCATAAAGATAAAAGTCTTTTAGTAGAAATTAATCCTCTTCATTCAAACATTATGATGCCTAAGAGAATAACTTGGAATCTTCAATCCGGAGGACTTGAATGAGATTTTGAAAATGCTCAAAATCCAATTCATATTCCTACTAGAAAATTTTTAGATCAAATTATTTTATTTCCTGATGGACATGTTAATGTGATATTTGATAAAGCTTCTACATCAAATAATCTCTTAAGGTCCTACTATTCTAGATCTGATAATCAGTTTCAATCTTCAAGATTTTCTACTTCCTATGATAAGCTCAAAGGTGTAGATCTTGATAAGCTCCAAGAATTCCAAAAACTCATTCCCATTCTGATAAAGATGAAGAATTGGAACATCCTGAATCTCCAACTTTGTCTTACATGCTGCATCTGAGAAATCAGATCAGTAGTGTAA
Organism: Fraxinus americana; assembly: GCA_035079005.1. Taxonomy (NCBI): domain Eukaryota; kingdom Viridiplantae; phylum Streptophyta; class Magnoliopsida; order Lamiales; family Oleaceae; genus Fraxinus; species Fraxinus americana. The sequence continues at coordinate 38,380,952 of CM068708.1, forward strand.
TATCATTTCCTCTATTATTGATAGAAAAAATGATTTCAAAACAGATCAAACTCTTGTAAAAAATTTTAGACATACTCTCAAAATAATGTTTTCAAAAGATGAGATTGAACATTTATGGGAAGAATTTTATAATTCTCCGGAAGATTTTAGTTGCTATGAATGAGCATATTTCAAATTTTTTGGTAAAAGAATTTCCAAACAAAAATCTAGTCAAAATACTCATTTTAACAAGAAAACATGGAAAACTTCATCTGGTCAAACTCTTCAATCTAACATTATCCGATGCAAGAAATTGTTGTTTCTCATGGAAACATTGAAACTATTACATATCCTCTTAATAAATTACCTGATTTATTTGTACATGCGGAAGATTCTAATCCTACCGTTAAAATGTCAAAAACATTATGTGCTAGAATAATCATACTAATATTGTTCTTCAATCCGTTTGTTCTCAGTTATCTAGAATTGAGAATAATTTTGAGTCTGAGGCATCCTCATCCAAAAGGGACGGGAAGAAGCCTATTATTAAAATATTATTGTGACAAATCATATTTTCAAACCCACCTATTCGAAAATGCTTACAAAATTAAAGAAAGGTACTCTTTCATCCGAATCAAGTATTTTACAAGAACGTATAAATCAAAATTCTAAAATAGGAAACTCTAAGAATATCAATACTATTGATAATCTTGAAAACCTTGAATCTCAATTTATTGAGGTTGAACCTCTTTAAATTAATAAATTGAGAGAACAACATTCAAAGCTTCTAACTTATTACAATCGTCTCTCTTATGCTGATATGTTATATGAGGAAAAGGGAAAACCTTAAAAATCATATTCTGGTAATGAGATCATTGAATGGAATATTGATGGTCTTATAGAATTTCAAATTATTAGAACTATTGAAAACATGGTTGTATGCTATAATACATATCGTAGTCGTGATGTTCCTCCTTCAACTGCCTATGTAAATTTAATTACTGGGTTTACTGGACGTTAAATTTTGGTAGAATAACTATTTCAATGATAAAGATAGGTAAAATTTTCATAACGCTGCCAATGAGTTAGATCAAAATGACAGCTTTAATACTTTAATATATTCAATATTAAAGCACTTCACTGGTACTCCTACCCTCTTTCAAGAAAGGTCATCAGAGGTTTTATTAAACCAAGTTGTCCTAAACTTCATGACTTTCGTTAGTATAAGGTTATGTTCCTTACCAGAGTAATGATTAGAGATGACTGCAATCAATCTTTTTGGAAAAAAAGATTTAATTTTGAACTTCCAAAACTCTTTGCCAAAAGGGTTAGAAGTTGCATTAAACTAAAATATAATGATTCAATTCCTTATGCTACACTTACTTATGGTGAAATTATTGATTATGTCAATAAGGAAGGATTAACATTGTGCAATGATCTTAATCTAAAAACCAAATTGAAAGCAGAAAGATTTGATAGTCGAAAAGAACTAGGATCTTTTTGTAAATAATATGGATTTGAAAAGATCGTCCCTCCAACCTCAAAATCTAAAAAGAAAAACCTTCCTTCTCATTTGAGAAAAAGATCTATTTCAAAACATGTTGAAAAGAAAAATACTTTTCAAAATTACCCTCAGAAAAGCTCAAAAGGAAAGTTGTTAAAGAAAAGATTTTCAAAACCGTCTAATATTACTTGCTGGAAATGAAATCAATTTGACCATTATTCAAATAAATGTCCTATAAAGGAAAATATTAAAAATCGTGAAATTAATGAAGAAGTTAAGCTTGAACTACTCAACTCTAGTTCGAATGAAGAAAATTCTAATTCTGAATTTGAAATGGTCTATCAACATCAAGATTATGATATTGAAACTAGTTCAAATTCCTCTTTTACCTCAAGCCAAGGTAAAAATTTGTGGTTGTAAAATTGTAAACATTCTTAATAAATAAGAAGAACTTATTCAAGAAATAATTGAGAAAATAGAAAATCATCAATTAAAGAGTAAGTTCTCCTCTCTTTTACCTTCAAAACCTTATATTGCTCCGTTTAATATGAATAACATATTAAACGGATACAAATTAGAAGGTTTTTCATCCTCTTATTCAAAATCTTCCTGTTCTGAATTAAAACACGAAGTCCATGAAATGAAATCTCATAATGCTTCGTTAGAAAAGAAAATGAAAGATGTCAAAATGAAACTTGTTTTCTTAAAGACTAAAGGTCTAGAACAAGCAAACAATCATTTTCATGAGATGAAGATACTATTCATGATTTTCATGAAAATTCTCAAACTAAAAAAGAAAAGATTAATGTTATTAATAAAATTCAACTTCAAAAATGGTATTGCAATATGACTTTTATAGTCAACAGAGAATTCAAGCTTCATACAAGAACCTTAATTGATTTTGGAGTTGATCAAAATTGCATTAGAGAATGATTGATTACTACCAAATATTTTGAAAAAATTACTGAACGACTTTATGGTCCTAGTGGTAAAAAAAATTCAATATTCAGTACAAACTTTGAAAAGCTTGTGTTTGTAATTCAAATATTTGTTTTAAAAATATATTTTACTTAGTCAAAGATTTAGACCAAGAAGTTATTCTTGGAACTCTTTTCATTATTCAATTTATCATTTTCAAGCCAATTCAAAAGGTTTTATTATCAATATTTTGGGACAAGAAATATTTTTTGAATTTACAAATCCTCCATCATATAAAGATGTGAATACTTTGAAAGAAGCATCAATATCAAAATTAATTTATAATATTAATTTTAAAGGGAAACATATTCAATTTTTTAAAGAAGAAATCAGGTTTCAAAGAACTGAAGAACAATTAAAAGATTCTTCAATTATTGAAAAGATTTATTTGCTTCAAAAGAAAATTGAAAGAAATATGTTCTACTATTCCGAATACTTTTTGGAATAGAAAGAAACATGTTGTTTCTTTTCCTTACAATTCTGATTTTCATGAATCCAACTTTGCAACAAAATCCCGTCCTACTCAAATGAATAAAGAATTACTTGACCATTGTAGTGATACTATGCACCCCTCTTTTCAAAAGATTACTAGAGAATCCAGCCCCTAAGAATCATGAGCATACTTTATCTGTAAGAAAAGATAAAGATGCTGTTAAAAATATACCTTGTCTATTAATACTAGACCCCACTATCTCCATTATTGTAGAAACTTATGCGTCAGATATGGACTTTGGTGGAGTTTTGAAACAAATCCCTATCACAGACAAGAATAGCTGGTTAGATTCCATTATGGTGTTTGGATTGGTCCTCAAAGAAATTATTCTACCATCAAAAAAGAAATTTTAGTACTTGTTTTATGTATTTCCAAATTTCAAGTAATTGGACAATAAAACAAACAGATCAAAAAGACTAGAACTTATTATGAAGCTATTTTAATCAAATCAGGATCAGTCATGATAACTCATACTCAAAATTATGCTTATTTCAATTATTTTGATTATCAAAATGCTTGGTTCAATACCTTTCATTTTAGATCGGTGACACATTTCTGGTTTATCATTTTCAACCAATCCTGTGTTACAATATTTTCAAAATACTTTCAAAATTGTTTCGAACATTTTGGACTCGGTGAGACGATTTTACCTAGTCTTATCCGTCAAGGGTTCGAACACTTCAAAAAAGAGGTAAAATCATTTTTTAAGTTTTAAGAAAATATTTTATATCAATTCGCTCACAACCTTAAAGTCTCGTAGAATTTCTGTTAGGACTATCAAGTTGTTCAAAATACAAGCTCTGAATTCAATGTCAAAAGAATAGTTAGAAGGCTCAAAGTTAAATGGTGGTCAAACTTCCAAGAGACAAAGTGTTGCATTAAGGCTATGAACCCATGGATTCAAGAACAAAGAAATATTGGTGTTCCAAAACTGTCAAATAAAGAACTAGATAAACACACTAATTTTCTTGTCGAAAAATCAAGACTTATGGTCATGATCAATCAATGCAAAACTCCAAAAGAATTACAAATTATTTCGAAAAAAATTGCTTCATTGGCAAAAGCCTCTTCAAAGAAATCAAAAATCAAATGAGATGATTATTCTCAATCAGAATCAACAGACTATGGTTAAAGCAACGAAGACATATGTTTTCGGTTAGATAATGTTGATGATTTGATTGAACAAGAAACTCAAAGAAATTAAAATTGACTACATGGACCCAATTTTTTAAATGAGTATCGAAATTACCGAGTTCAAGGTTCAAGAGATTGCTCTTTCAAATGTGTTTGCTACCACAATAGCTATTCCTACCAACTTTACCGACACTAAAAAATGGACAAAAAATTTATTAAAAACCTTTAATAAAGTAGATTTCGTAATTCAAATGACCGGGAGGAAATGGATAAAAATTCAAAAGTTATGGCAGACAATGAAAAACAAGGACGGATATTATTGCTCTCCATATCATCCTTCAAAGATTCTTCAATTCAATTCAAGATAGTTTCAAGTTCGAAACTTCAAGTATAAAAGAAGATGAAGACCCAAAACATCGACAAGTGTGTTTTAGTGAGAGATAAAACATCTACAAGAAAGTTTTAGAATTATCCTTATATTCCAAAGTTTTCTTTATCTGTCAATATCGTAATTATCAATTTTATTCATCAAATAAAAATTTCTTCATTTGTACTCTAATTTTTTTCATTCTCTATCACTCTCAAAATATTCCTGTGTACCTAGTCCTTGAAATTATCTTGAATTGAATTGAAGAATCTTCGAAGGACGTTATGGGGAGCAATAATATCTATCCTTGTTTTTCTTTGGCAGTGCCACTTTTTCTGCCGTATCTTTCGATTTTTTGTCCATTTCCTCCTAGTTTTTTTATTTATGGACTCTATTTAATTTGCTTTAATAAAGTTTTTGTCCATTTTTTAATGTCGATAAAGTTGGTAGGAATAGCTTTTGTGGTGGGAAACACATTTGAAAAGCTTTAGTAATTTCGATACTCATTTAAAAAACTGGGTCCATGTAATGATTTTGAATTTTTTGAGTTTCTTTCTCAATCAAATCATTAATGTTATCTATCCCAAAACACATGTCATCATTGCTTTGATCATAGTCTGTTAATTCTGATTGAGAATAATCATCGTCATTTGATTTTGATATCTTTAAGGAGGCCTGCCAATGAAGCATTTTTTTTATAAATAATTTGTAATTCTTCCGGAGTTTTGTATTGATTGAACATGGCCATAAGTCTTGATTTTTCGAGGAGAAAATCGGTGTGTTTATCTGGTTCTTTCTTTGACAGTTTTGGAATATCAATATTTATTTGTTCTTGAATCCATGAGTTTACAGCCCTAGGGCAACAATTTGTCTCATAAAATTTTGACCACCATTTAACTTTAAGCCTTCTAACTATGCTTTTGATATTGAATTCGGAGCTTGTATTTTGAAGAACTTGATAGTCCTAGGAGAAAATCTAAGAGACTTTACGGTTGTGAACAAATTGAAATAAAAGATTTTCTTGAGACTTTAAAAATGGTTTTGCCTCTGTTTTTAAGTGTTCGAACACTAGGCGATTAAGACTGGGTAAAATCGTCTCATCGAGTCCAAAATGCTCGTACCAATTTTGAAACTATTTTGGAAAATTTGTAACACGTGCTTGGTTGAAAAGGATAAACTAAGAATGTGTCACTGGTCTAAAATAAAAGGTATTGAATCAAGTATCTTGATAATCAAAATAATTTAAATGAGTTTCAAATAAGCCATCCTTAGACGCATTTTTTTCTCATTCTATGGGTTTTGCCCTCAGACTTCAAAAAACTATTTTTGAATTGAAATTTTTGAAAAATCAGCATAATTTTTCTTTTTAGGATTTTGAGTATGAGTTTTTAGGATAGCTTCATAGTAAACTCTAGTCCTTTTGATATTTCTTGACATGAAATGAAAATGTGGGAGAAATAAATTTTGGACATCTTCAAGAGAAGAATACTTATGGATCCAAGAGTTTTCCATTTCAAAAATAGGAATTTGAATAGGTTTAGTAAAGTAATGAAAGGATGTTGAGGGGTTGATATCTAATATTTTTTCAATCCAATTTGAACGGCTTTTTGTAGTTTGAGGGTTTGTTTTCTTTTAGAGATCTTTTTACGTGGAGGTGTTTGTATAAATGGGTTTTTTGAAGCAAGAGTAGTTTTTTGAGAAGTAGAAGAACTTTGTCCTTCATTCTTTGAACCATGAAAATATTTTTGTATGTAATCTTCAATTAAAAGGATATGAATTGAAGATTTTTATTATTCTTCTTTGAAGAAGAATCCATAACTCTCGACTATTTCTCTCAATTTTGTTTTGGAGAAACTCTCTACTTAAGAAATATGCACGAAAGTTTGATTTACCTTGTATATATAGAATTTTGAAATCAAAACATGATAAGATGGCTTGTCATTTTGCGAAAACTTGTTTTGAAACAAGGTTTTTTTTTTTTTCTACGTCTTTTTGTAAAAAATCTTTTCATGCTTTGCAATTTGCTTTTAAAATAAATTCTTTATTGATTAAATCATCTTGAAATTTTGAAATACATAAAAAAAATTACTAAAATTTCTTTTTTGATGGTAGAATAATTTCTTTGAGGGCGAATCCAAACAACAAAATGGAATTTAACGAGCTGTTCTTGACTAAACTTGATAGGGATTTGTTTCAAGACTCCACCAAATCCTATATCTAATGCATCAGTTCCTACAATAATGGAGGTAGTGGGGTCAAGTATTGATAGACAGGGTATACTTTTGATAGCATCTTTAACTTTTCGTATATCTAAAGTATGCTCATGACTCCAAGAGACGGGAATCTTTTGTAATTTTTTGAAAAGACGGGCGCAAAGTATCATTATCTCTTAATAAAGTCAGACACATAATTAACAAACCCTAAGAATCTTTGCGGACTAGCTTTATCTAGTTGGTGAAATCAAGACTTTTTTGAATTGGAGTAATGGTTCCTAAATGAATGTTATGGTCTTGGAACCTAATGCTTGTTTGACAAAGAACATTTTTTTAGCAGAGACTGCTAAACCATTATTCTTGACAAGATTAATGAATGTATTGATATGTTCAAAATGTTGTTCTATACTTTTTGAAAATATAAAAATATCAATATAAACAATAATGAAGTTTTGAAAAGGATTAAAAATATTTTTGAGATTTTGAAGGGGCATATTTTAGACCAAACGGCTTAACATTTCATTCGTTTTATATCTATTTTCTTCTTTAATTTGAATATGCCAAAATCATAACTTCATATCAAATTTTGAGAAGATAACAGCATTGAATAATCTGTTTAACAAATCTTTTTTTAGGTAATGGACATCTTATCCATTGAAGAGAACTACTGAGAGGTTTATAATTGATAACAAGTCGCAGAGCTCCTCGTTCGATCTCGGCAAAATTATTAACAAAAAAAGTTGATCAACTCCAAGGTGATTTGCTAGGCCAAATCAAATTCTTTTTCAATAAATCTTAGATCTCCTTCATACAATGATAAAGTAATTCTTTATTTATTTGAATAGGACGAGATTTTGTTGGAAGGTTGGATTTCAGAAAAATCAAAATTGCAATGAAGAGAAACAACATGTTTATTTCTATTCCAAAAAGCATTTGGAATAGTAGAACATATTTCAATTTTCTTTTGAAAAAAATAAATCTTTTCAATAATTGAAGGATCTTTTAATTGTTTTTCAATTCTTTGAAACCTGATTTCTTCTTTAAGAAATAAAATATGTTTCCTTTTAAAATTAATATTATTAATTAATTTTGATATTGATCCTTCTTTCAAATCATTCACATCTTTATATGATGGAGGAATTGTAAATACAAAAAATATTTTTTGTCCCAAAATATTGGTAATAAGATATTTTGAATTGGCTTGAAAATGATAGATTTGAAAAATGAAAGGAGTACCAAGAATAACTTATTGGTCTAAATCTTTGATTAAGTAAAATATATTTTTCAAATAAATATTTTAATTGCGAGCATGAGATTTTGAAAGTTTGTACTGAATATTGAGTTTTTTACCACTAGCACTATAAAGACGCTCAGTATTTTTTCAAAATATTTGGTAGGAATTAATTATTCTCTAATGCAATTTTGATATGCTCCAGAATCAATTAAGATTCTGGTATGAAGCTTGAATTCTTTGTTGGCTATAAAAGTCATATTGCAATACCATTTTTGAAGCTCAATTAGATTAATAACATTAATCCGTTCTTCTTTGGTTTGAGGATTTTCATGAAAATCTTGAATAGTATCTTCGTCTTCTGGCAAATCATGAAAATGATTGTTTTGTTGTTCTAGACTCTTAGTCTTTAAGAAAACAAGTTCTGTTTTGACATCTTTCATTTGCTTTTCTAATGAAGCAATTTGAGATTTGATGTTTCGGACTTGAAACTATCTTGAATTGAATACAAAAATCTTTCAAGGACGATATGAGGAGCAATATATACATGTATGTATGTATGTGTGTGTGTGTGTGTGTGTGTGTATAAGTATTCGTTGACTTGGGCTAGGTATTTTGTAGTCGATTCCACTTCGTATAAAATGTAGAAACCATTTGTTTTAATTTTTGGAACTATATAAATGAGTTTTATGGCTTAGTATTGGTCAAGTGCATGTCTTTACTTTCGTAGAACACATTTATGGCTGTGAAGTACATTCAGGCTCAAGTTACTTACAAATTGTCTTGAGTGTGAATCATGTCAAGTTTGAATGAGAAGAAGAAATGAAAAAGTTGTGGTGATGGATTTAGGAGGGTTTTGAAAGGGATTAAATAGTATAATGAAGTTTTAGAGAAGAAGATGAAGTGGGGTGGGGTGGAAAATAACGTTTTAAAAGTTTGAGATTGTGGGTGGTACATAAAAAAAATATTGGGTATAATTTGTTAAAAAATAAAAAGTTCGGATACTGAAATTGCAATTATTACTTTTTAATTTTGACATTTTTACTGTTTTTAACGACAAATTAGGCAGTAGAGATTTTTTGCACAAAATGTTTCGAATAGGTAGGTTTTCTGCGATTTCAATATATATGGGGCATATCGCAAATGGACACGTTTCTAGGAGGTTTTCTACTATTAATCCAAGAAATAGCGTTACAATGACAATTCAATCTTTCTAATCGATTAGGCAACATATCAAACAAAGTTGGAGAATCGGGTTGTCCTGGTTCATTATATTTGTTAGATGTCTATTGAGTCTTTGGAATGTTTGGAGTAAAATCAACTTCTTCGAGTTTGTCAGAAAAAGTTGAAAATCTGGATGGTTGTAAAGGAATTTCAGATCTATTTTCAGATATGGAAGAATAGGACCTACGAAGATCTTTTGATGTTTCTCTATCAAAGATCATCTTGACATGTCCATCAAAAAGGAAATGATTTGATTTGGAGTCGTGTGAACAGGAAGAAGAATTTGGTTTTGACCATTTTCAAAATTTCATTCAAGTCCTCTAGATTGAAAATTCCATGATATCCTTTTTGGAATCATGGTATTGGAATGAAGATGATTGACCTCCACAAGAAAGCTTTCTTATCTAGGAGATGATCGAAGAGCTCGAATATTGAGTTGAGTATCATAAGCTTGTAATACCTCCATCATTGAGATTGATAGTAAAGTTTGGATAACTATTTGAAAAAATTGGACTGTTTTCAAGATTTGATCCTAAAACGGATAATAATGAATTTTCAAAATTTGAGAATCTTATCTCTAAGAGTTAAGAGAATAGGAATGTCTAGACCAAATCTAAACAATGGTTTAATAGTAATTTGAATAAATCTCACGTGAAGATATTTAAATCTCTTTCAATAGGTTTGAATAGTATCTTTGAAAATAGATTTATTTGAGTTGTTTGATTTTTTATCGTAAGAGTTCACTTAAAAGGCATGATAACATAATCTTGACGAAAATCAAACTTTCCTATTTCATAGATAGAACTCTTATCTACTTTTGGAATAGTCCAGTTAAGAAGTTTTTGATCAATTTGAGCAATTTGAAGTTCATGAGAATTGAAAGTATCAATTGGTGATGAAGATGCATGATCTTGATCAATTTCTTCTTTATCATGAAAAGTGTTTGAAAGATTATCTTTTCTATTTCTAGAACCATCAAATCTTCTAAACCAATTTGAAATAGAAGGGATGATTGATTATAATGAAATTATGATGACATACCACTGTAGATGCAATGCTACAGAATAGACTGAATCCAACCCAGCCTACAACGGACCGCCCAATGCACTCTTGACTTCACAGGCTGACCAACACTATTCAGTAGGCTCCAACGTAACCAACTTCTCCCTTGACACTATACCTAAAACAGTAAAATCACAATAACCCCACCTAATCACTCGTGGCTCTGATACCAACCTCTAAAATGCTTATTCTGAATTTTAAAAAATCATGAACGATATTTTTAATCCTTATCAAAATTTTATCATTGTTTACATTGATGATGTTCTAATCTATTCTTAAAGTTTATAACAACATTTCAAACATATCAAAGCATTTATTCATGTTATCAAAAATAACAAATAAGCTGTTTTAGCTAAGAAAGTTATTCTTTTTCAAACTCGCATTAGGTTCTTAGGCCATTACATCCATCTAGGAAACATTACCCCCATTCAAAAAAGTCTAGAATTTACGGATAAATTTCCTAATGAAATTCTAGATAAGACAAGTTTACACCATTTTTAGGCTATGTCAATTATATATCCAATTTTGTTAAAAATATACGTCTGCTTTGTGCTCCATTTTTTCAAAGGTCACAAAAGTATCCACTACTTGGGACCTAGAGCATACTTTAGCCGTCTAAAAAGTTAAAACTGCCTTCAAAAGTATTCCATATCTTTCAATTATTGACCATCTAGCCACCATTATGGTCGAAACTGATGCATCAGGCATAGAATATGGTAGGGTGATAAAGCAGATTCGAAAAGAGTCTAGTCAAGAACAGCTAGTGAGATTCCATTCAGTAGTGTGGACCAGCTCTCAAAAGAACTATTCAACTATCAAAAGAAAATTTATCAGTAGTTTTATGTATTTCAAAATTCCAAGATGATTTAATCGATAAAAAAATTATTTTAAAAACTAATTGCAAAGTTTCAAAAGATATTTCACAAGAAGATTTCAAAAATCTTGTTTCTAAGCAAAATTTTTGCAAGATGGTAGACTATTTTGTCCTATTTTGATTTTAAAATTCTTTATATACAAGGAATATCAAAAGTTCTTGTAGACTTCTTAACAAGAGAGTTTATACAAAAAAAAAAAAAAAAGGTCTTCTTAGAGAGATTGTGAGAATATCAATGGATTCTTCTTCAAAGAAGAACAAAAAGAAAGCTTCAATTCCTCTACTTTCAATTGAAAACTATATTTAAGGATTACAAAAGAGAGAACAGAGTTCCCCAACTTTTCAAAAAACAACCCTAGCCTCAAAAACTTTATCCTTCTCTACTTTCCAAACACTAGGAAAGATTCAAAATAAGGAAATTTTTGATTTACCAAAACCTTCAAATTTCAAAAGAGTCGTTCCACATAGTTCTATCAAGTTACCAGAAATCAATCATTCAAAAACCTTTCATTATTTTACAAAACCACTTCAATAACCTGTTTTCGAAATGGAAATATCACGTGCATATAGGTATTCTTCTCTAAATGAATGCCTTCATGATCTTTTCCTTCCTTAATTTTATTTCATGTCCAGAAATATCAAAAAATAAGAGTCTTTTATAAAGCCATCCTTATTAAAACTGGATCGGCTATCATAACCCATTCTTCAAACCTTCAAAAACCAAATTAATTTTTCAAAATTAAATATCCAAAGGATTTTATCTTATGAAGGCTGGGGATAGAACCCATGGGATAAGAAACGAACGCGTTTGTCTAATGATGAAATGTTCGAATCTGATTTCAATTATTTAAACTATAAAGATGCTTGGTACCATGTTTTTTACTTTAGACTAGTGACTCATACCTGATTTATGCTTTTTAACCAAGCATGCCCTTCAAATTTTTCAAAATGATTTCAAATATAGTTCAAATATTTTGGATTTGATGAGAAAGTTTTACCAATCTCACTCATCGAGGATTCAACACTTCAAACCAGAGGCAAAACAATTTCTAAAGCCTCAAGAGAATATTTTGCTCTAGATCTCCTTCAATCTCAAAGTCTCATGGATATTCTGTTAGGATTTCAATATTGTTCAAAGACCATGCTTCGAATATAATGTAAAAAGTATAGTTTGTAGATTCAAAATTAAATGGTGATCCAAATTCATGAAACCAACTACTATCCCACTGTTGTTAATTCATGGATTCAATAATAAATGAATATTGGCATTCCAAAAGTCTCTAAAAAAAGATAAAGAAAATCATGTCAATTTCCTTGCAGAAAAGTCAAGACTACTATCAATGTTTCATCAATGCAAGATACCAGAAGAATCAACAATTATTTTTGAAAAAATTGCTTCTATGGCTGAATCAACTTCAAAGAAATCCAATTCCATTCAAGAAATTTTTTCTCCAACGAGTTCAAAAACAGATTATGCTCAAAGCAATGAAGATGATTGCTCTGTGATAAATATTGATGAATTAATTGAAGAAAAAGAGTCAAAGAAATGCGAAAGATTCAAATGAATACATGGACCCAATTATTTGAATGAATATTGACGATACAAGGTTCATAATTCAAGAAATACTTTCTTTCAACTGTCTTCCACCTCAAAAGTTATTCTTGCTGGCATTGCTATCAATCAAAATAAATAATGACAAAGAAACTTTAATAAAGGAAAATTTAATAAAAGAGATTCTATTTTAATCGATTTTATTAAAACCACTTTATAAAAGTTGACGCATTATTTCAGAGAGAAGGCGCCAACAATGGACAGGTGGCAGCCGTCATTGTCCTTCAATTATAAATCAAGATTAAGGTTGAAGATCTCCTCAAAAGTTTTTAGCCGAAGAAATATTTTTTCAAGAAATTTAGAAATTCCTTATAATTTTTAATTTTCTGTATCTTCAAAACTTTCTATTCAAATTACCGTATCTTTATCATTTCTTCTATAAATTCTTATTTTTCAACAAAAAATTTGTTTGATTTCAATTTTCAAGTTCTATTTCCTCCAACTACCCGTCAATATATATATATAATTAATTATTTCATAAATAAAATTTAATTAATATCTGATTTTTAATGTTTTAAACTTTGTTTCTTAATTTTGAGATATGATATACTTCATCTCTTGGATATGAAAATTCCCCTTTTAAGAAACGAAGGTAAAATAGGAGCTACGTTTGGTGCCTGAATCCAATTAATATATTTAACACACCATTTTCTTCTACTATTTTTAAAAATGTAAATATTTGAAAACATTAATTTTATTAATTTATATCTTCGACGGACAATTAATAGATTACAAAACCATAGAAACTCTATACGTGGTTCACCTGCTCCTCGTAAAGCTCCACAAGGCGTCCGTTGCATTCCTGCACAGGTCTATTATTATTCTTGCATCCGGTGTCGAGTGGAGCTTTTAGAGCCTCTACCTGTATCTTCGACATTGACCTCACCTTACAAAAATATTATACAATCTCAGTTGTATTCATTCCGATTTACCAAACATGTCATAATTCTCAAAATTGAAATGATTTCTTACCTTTTCAAGGATGATCCATGTAACGTTTTCAGTGCATGGAGGAGTGGTAAAAGAACCTACATATTTGTAATACTTGTGCCCATTTTTCCTCAGTTCTGTGGGATGGAAAGGTCCTACTGTAACTGGAGCTTCTTCATTACTTGTATGAACCTCCTTTGCCAATTCACTTAATTTGTTCTGTATCTGTAAATCGAGAAACACTTCAAATGTTAGAATGCTTTTTTCGATCCTTATTTGGTAAAGTTGTGAGTTGTCTAGTCGAGTCCAATACAATTCTGTACGTTACAAAACATGTAGAAATTGCTCGAAATATACCTTCTCGATAACTGGATCGGGGCGTCCTAACTGGAAAAGGATGCCCACAACTGAAACGCTGCCATCATCGGCTACGTGCACCAGATGAAGCTCTGCAGCAAATCTGAAATATGATACATGCGATAGATAAGGTTTTACTTGCAAAGTTATTATGCAATCTACAGATTGTATTTGCAATGTGTGCCTCAGAATGTGTGTATGAGGGTAGAGCTGTAGATGTGTCAAAATGTGTCGAGTGGCATAATTTAGCTTGTGACATGACATGCTATTGGTCCGCCCACCTCTATAGCCAGGATGTGCGATCTGGGCTGTAGAGGCCCAACCTGGCTAAAAATGGGACCGTGCCAGGCCAAAACCGGCCGTGGTGGGTGAGAGAGAAGGAAACAGGGAGAGGATTTACTGCTGGCCATCGATTCGGTGCTCTGAAGGAGAATGCCAGTGCATTTGCTTCAAGGAATACTTCTTGCCATCCACAATCAACTTTCCACAATTGCTAGGGTAAACCACCTGCATTAGGAGTTCGATTAAGACTCGAACAATCAGTATTAATGATAATATTTAAATGATATAAATGTGATCCCAAGTAATTTTTAAATCAATTCACTAAATATGGAGACAAATGTTCTGAGTTCAAGTCTCGCTGTCACCCATTTCGATTCCTTCCCACTTTTCAGCTATTCTAAATAAATACTCGTGTTCTTTTTGTTCTTATATTACTATTTCCAAAAGAAGATCAAGAACTAAATCTAGAAGTAGACCTAAATTTCCAGCACAAATACCCAACATAAAACTTTTGGATGAACAAGAAAACTAGCTAAGTGTTTCAAAAGGAAAACTAACCGCGACATTGAATTTATTATTGACCAAAGTAACATTTGCTGAACTATATTCTCTGATCAATGGCTTCAACTTCTTGTCAACTACAACTTTAGCTTTCACAATGTTAATTGGAGACTGTGATTTCCCATTTGCACACATGGTGAATTTCGGGTCTAGGCTTCCCCACTTGTCCGGTCCAGTGCCACCCGAGTAAGTGAATTGCATATGTTCATAAACTTCTGCAAGAATTCAAAAAGAATAACCGTAAAAATCGTGATTGAAGGCAAGAATTTAGGGGGAAAAAAGGCTAGTATAGAGCGTACGTTTTGTATCAGCAGCATGAGAGTTAACAAGGAAAAATGTGAGTGTGACGATGAAAAAAGCAGTGGTTATAGCAGCCATGGAAGAGTTGAGTCTTGTTCTCCAACACGAACAAACTATTCTAATTTGATCAAATAATACTGCAACTTGCTTCTAAAATTTGGAGTGCATATATAAATTATTAGTCCTCTGTGTCAGTGTCCACCACCACCACTGTTTCTTCTCAATTTTTCTAACTCCCTTGAACTTATTTGTGTCTCTCTACATATGCACACCTTATCTCTTTAGCTTTTACTTTCCCTCCTTTTTTTTTTATTTTTTAAAAAAGCTGGCTTTTTTTTTGAAAATAAGTTCGTTTTTTGAAATTTCCGTACAATAGGCGACGAGTTTGCTTAGCTTTTGGTTAAATGAAGAACAGTTCACTCATATGATTGAGATTGGCACTTTGTATAGTGCATCTTTGCATGTACCTAAAAAATATTTGAATTTTGCTACTTGTACATCACAATGTATATCGAGGTATACACCCCCCTCACAGGGGGGTGGGACCCGCTTAAGTAAAAACATATTTTATGCAGTGGGTCTCATCCCCCATGGGAGGGAGGTGTAGCCACTTATGTACAAAAGTTGATGTACAAGTAGAATTTTCCAAAATATTTTCACTTGCAAATATATCTATATTCTTGTAGAATAATTCCATGTACAGAAACAGCAACTGTCATCGTGTTTTAATTCTGTGAGAATATTTTTGCAAGTGTAGCATAGAGGTGTCAAGACGGACGGGCCGACCATGACCCGTAAAAACTGGTCCGTGAAAACCGGGACCGCGGGCCGACCCGTGACCCGTGCGGGCGGTTCACGGGCCAAGGAGGTGTAACCCGCGGGCTTCGCGGGTTGCACCCCCACGGGCCGCGGTTAACCCGTGGCCCGTAAAAAAAATTAAAAAAAAGGGGAGAGATTATTTTTACAATACCCTCTCATTAGTTATTATACATTTATACTTTATAGTTCATACTTGTTACTACCTTACTACAATTACAATTATTCAATTGCAAATATCATCATCATCTTGATTATATTTCTTTCTTCTCGATTCTCACTAGTCACTACTAAATTTTTTAATCCTACTATATTATAGATTCTCACGATTCTTTTTCTCAAAATCCTATTTTCAATAATAGTTGCTCTCCACTAAATTTAGAAGATGATAATGTTGTAGAAGTTTGCAAAGTTATAAATAATTCATGTAACATTAAATTTGAATTCTATGTAAGAATTTCTTGATATAATCATGAATTTATCATTTTGTTCAATTCTTAGTTTACATTTAATAAAAAAAAATATTTTTTGCTATAAATATGAAAAATTCTATATTTTTATAATTTTATTTATACAATCATACGGGCCAAAATTGGAACGAACCGCGACCCGCGCGACCCGTGACCCGCATGGGCTCGACCCGGATGGGTCAGCGGGCGGGCCTGGGTTGTAGTCCAAAATTGTGGGCCGACCCGTAACCGGCCCGGAACCCGCAGCGGGCGGGCTTTTTTTCACGCGGGCCGTTACCGGGCTCACATGTTGGCGGGCCGACCCGGCCCGGACCACCCGGATTGACACCTCTAGTGTAGCATTGCTCCTTTTTGTATGATGACGAGATAAAGACAATTATCTCACAAGTACCTAAATGTCAAAGAGGGATACATTTAGACAATGTTTAGGCCTCGTTTCTTAAAACTCATTTTTGTTTTTATTTTTTAAATTCATTTTTAGTCTTGTATTTGGACTCACAACTTTTCTACCAAAAATTTCATTAATTTTTATCGAAATCTACTAAAAAATATTTTTTTTAATCCAAATCAAACAGTGATTTAGTTATTTATATATTATACTTCGAGTCACTCTAAGTGGATGTTGAGATTCATTGAAGAGTAATGTTACTTAGTATCACTGGTATTTAACACTAGTTTAGATGGTAATACTTGTGACATTAAATTATAGGTTCAATTAAATGAATCACATAATTTTGCCTTTAATTTAACCCATCACATAATTTCATATAAACTGGTGTTCTACCATCACTGGTAATAGACATCATTATTCTTCATTTAAAGGACTATCACGAAAAAAAAGTGAAATCCATCATCGACCACTAGAATCAAGTAGGGGCCATTAGAGGTGTTGGTTTAGCATGCTTTACAATCAATTCTCCAAAAGTACTTCAATAATTGATTAAAACCACAAGGGAAAAAACATAAGTATTAATGAAACTTGCATGGGGGTATATATGTTATTTGTCAACTGGACAAGACATAACTTAAACTTTCAAATCAAATAGTTGAACATGATTTCAAACAATGCAAAATTGCAAACTTTGAAAGTTCAAATTTTCCTACTACCCATATAATGAATTATGCACATGTTAGACTTTGATTAAAAAATAAATAAATTCTGCGTGTGCACGTGAGAGGACGTATTGATAATTTAAACTTTAAATGCAAAACGACCTAACAATTATTACGTATGATACACTATTACGAAAAAAAATTAAGGTGGGAAAGTCAACTTATAAATAGGTATTTTAGGTTGTTCTTGGAGATATACCAAATGTTTTATTCCAGTGACAAGATTTTACTGTCTGAGCTATTTTCAAACAAATTTCTTATCTTATACTCAGTCAGTATACTAGTTTTATGGGAGTTGAACAAAGAGAGATTTATTTTGTAACAAATGAGGTTGCCCTGCCCAATGTCCACAATTTTCAAGGACAGAGATGGAGCATTGAATGTAGAAATAAAATCAACCACATATTACAACATTGATTGTTCGATATCAATAGAAAAAAGTGCAAAGAATGTTTACTATGTGGCTTGGTTTAACAATGTTGGATATCTTCTATTCAATTTAGAGTACGAAAAATATGTGAGTATCAAGCATAGATATAGTTTGTTAAGTCGTGAAACCTAATTATTGTCATTTTGCGAAGTCTGTATGAGGATCGACTTTTGTAATTTCGATTTTGCCCTATTTTTTCTTATAAATAGGAACCATCTTTAGGATTTCGTAATCATCATCAAGAGAGATGTTTCAGAGAATAGGGTGTGTGAATTTTTTTTTTTTTTAAAAAAAAACTTATTTTCATCATAGTGAATTATTGTAGTGACGAACGAAGACATAATCTCATATTGAGACAAACCTCTATAAATCTTACGTGTATTTTTATGTCTTTATTTCCTTACTATAATTTTATTATTCTTGGTGATATAAAATTAGGATTTCTAATTTTCAGTACAACATTCTCTAGTTATACGTAATTTTATTTATTTATTTATTTTGTGTGTGTGGGGAGAGGGGTTTAGGGGTTGCAATAGATTGGAACCAACGGCACTGAAAATTATCTTTAGTCATCTATCAATATTAAATGTTGACTTCCAATTTTTTGTCATAACAAGAAAAACCACTACCTCACCCTTTCTTCTTTCATAAAGTTGACATTTACTAGAGCAATAACTTCGGGGACCGCCTTTCAGTCATTCTCATGTTTGGTATTCTCGACTACACATAATAGGATGGAGCAAGTAGCATTTTACCAGATAGCTTTCTTTCTTGCGCACAATTTTATATTGTTTATCAAACATGACTTCAATGTCAAGCATATCTCGAGTTAGAGGCTACTAAACTTTTTTAGATGAGCCGAGAGGCTGAGCATAGAATCAACCAAATATGAAGTGATCATAGATTCCACTCCACCATCATCATTACAAAAAGAGTGGACAAACTTTGACAGATCAGTGGAGGGGGCTCTTGGACTTTGGCCAGTTTGGAGCACATCGCAGTTTACCTGGTTTGTGTCTTGAGGGGCAAAGGTGTAGACCACATGATTAGTCGCCGAAGATGGACACCTGAGTATCAAAAAAAAAAAAAGATTGGACAAAACACAATATATTGTTCACCCCACCTCCACATATAATGGCTTGGAGCTTAGAATGTGAGGACTCTTTTAGCATAAGCCCCTAAATATGCCAGGATCTAATATACCCTATCTCCACTGTGAGAGAACCACAAAGTACTTGGCCTGTGAATTTTCATCGAAATGTTTGGTATACAGTTTTGAATATTGTAAGTACCATCTAATTCTCACTTACCGTCAAGTTATTCTTAGCTCTTTCATCTATGGCTTTGACTCTCTTCTAAGACGAGTATAAACTATCTTGACTCGTCCCTTCCAATGTCGCAATAAATTCAAGTCAATTGTCTTTTTATGTATATGTTTAATTTAACAATTTGGTCCTCAATGTCTTTTTTCCCCTCCCAAGCTATATATGTACATGTTTAATTGAACAATTTGGCAAATACAAGCCCAATGCCCACAAAAGGGAGATTACTTAAGCAATAAGTTTAGTTTTAAATTCACAGCAATGACAGAAAAAATGAACAGTAAATGATGGAAGCATACTTTCAATATTTATTTTTTTTCTTGTAAAAACTTTCAATATAACGGTTATTTTTTCTTCTCAGTGTTATTTGTGTCAGTTCCAAAAATGGGAAAAGAGGGTTTAAAAACTTAAAATTAAGCTTCAAACAAGCAAACATATCCGTCGTAGTGCTATTTGTGTCAGTTCTACATAAGCTTAGAGCCCAATTTGTTGGAGGAGAGGGCAAGTAAAACGAACCCAAAAATATGTTTTATTTTTGTGTGTATAGTATCCCCATTAAAAAACATGTATGGGTGTAGTTTTCCCATTCCTTGTATTAATGTATCGTGTTTGGTTTTGTTAAAAGAATAAGATTTTTCGTAAATTGTAATAAAAGTTTATGAAATATTTGGTTGAAAAATTAATAAAAGTTGTGAATTTCATTAAATGTGTGGTTAAAATTAATTATTGACTTTGACTTGTATTTTTATCAACTTTTTTAACTAAACCATAGTTGTTGTTCCCATTTAATGAGTTTGAAAAGAGTGCTGCATTTTATTTTGTTGATTTTGTTTTTTTCGAGGTTGGAATTTTGTGACTCTCCCGGATTGAAAAATACTCGTCCTTGAATCCTAGTTGTCTTTGTCACGATAATGAAAAATGTACTCATGACATAGGACGAGATCGCTCAATTTTGTGTGTTTTTCCAATTTGTTGAATAACTTCAAAAGGGACATCGGGTTTGAAGCTTAGCGTACTTCTCCCAAGGAAACCACTCTTTTTGAAGATGAATACAAACTTTTCTTTCTTTAGAAAATAACCTGTCATCGATTAAAATTGAAGTAGAGTCTGTTTGTGTCATTCTTCTTTTATTGGATTAAACTCGATCTAGAATCATTTTTGCTCCTCTAAAGAGAATGCCATCAACTTATCTTCGAAGCTCCTTAAACTTCTTAATACTCATGCTATACGATGACTTGTTTAGAGTAAAAGGAATCCAATTATGACTCTAATTGATGGAATATATGATGAGATCTCTACAAGTAGAGCAATACATGTCTTTTATAAGATGTTCATCACCTTGAAGAAACCCTGATGCTTTGTAGTTTTGATACAAAAAACATTCATCAACACGGAGAAGCAAGAACGTAACAATTTGATAACGAACAAGAAGGGGAACAATAAAAGAAAGGGATCAAAGGAGAAAAAATTAGAACAAAGATGAAACAAATTTATTCATATATGCAATCAATAGAATGTATAATAAACCAGAACTTTGTCAAAATATCAAAAGTAACGTAATCTAATTTATCTATTTCAAATTCCTATTTAAATCTTATCCTTATTCAATCTCTATCTCCATCACATGGCCAACATAGAAGCTAGGACGATTGAAAAGATATTCACCATAGTCTTCATAAATGATTTCTTTGTATCCTCCTGAGTCATGTTTTAGGGTAAGCACGGAATATCTTGAATCTCAAGATCAAAAGATTTACTTCATCAACAACTTCAGGAGCACGACAAGCACTAAATTTAATGATGCTGCTAAAGTCGAAGTCTTGACTCTTTAATGATCCCCTTGAACTTGTGCAAATGTGGATACACGGAACTTGTGTAAATGTTGACACGAGACTTGTGGACACGAGACATGTGGCTGCATCACAAGTGGGAACCCATTTTCCGTGGCCATTGAATAGGAAGAATATCAAAATTCTTGACTTGAGAATACGCCCCCAACAGCTTTACTTTGAGTTAAGATGCTCAAATTCCATATTCTTCTAGAATCCCACTTTTCTTCCCCACCCAACCCTCAAAACAAGAAAGAAAATAAAAGAAAAGAGAGAGGAAAAATCTATTTGGAACAGCATTCCTTGGTAACTTCTCTTTCTATAATTCAGCCAATACAGTCAGATAGTAGTCAATAAACCACGTCCAATGAGTGTTATGCGTGAGTCCTAGCTAATGATTGAATTGCTCACAAATTGATTCTCAATTCTCAAATGCTAACCTATAAGATTCTTTAATATGAAATTAAGTTATCAAACACAAAAGCCTCAATAAAAAGTAAATTTTAATTATAAGAAAGAATAACAGGCCATGTTCTCTCTTCTAAAGTGGAGAATATATAATATACTTGCACTATACATATACAAGTAAAAGATAAGAAATGCAAAGGTAAAGCCAAAGTGCTTCGCATAGTCATTTGCACAGAGAAGAGAAGTTATGGCTTTATGGCAACATCAAGGAAAGGCGACTAAATGTGCCATTTCTGAAGAGATTATTGGATCCTACAAAGAGACATGCAGTTGTGTTAATTATGCCCAGAATCTCTGATACCAATTGTTGGAAATCCAAAGATCACGTAACTCTCGATACTACTTAATATGAAACCAACTAGCGAATTGAGATGTTGAAGTTATATGGTACAATAATGAAGTATTTGATCACAAGTAAAAGAATAAAAGAAGACAGGAAAATATGGCAAGAAATTAGGAGATTTTAGTGCACTAATAATAATTGAGAAATATACAATTGATCATAAAGTTCTAGTAATCTCTTTTCTCACATTATTCTCATACATCATTAAATTGTGTAAAAGAACTTAATATTTATAGGAAAATATAGGGGACGTTCAAACCCTCCTAGTAGAGTTGTTGATGAAGTAGGGTGCCAAAAAACTGAGTCGAAGACGAAAAATGAAAGAAAAACGCAAAAACTCAGAACGGGTACAAGTGGTGCCGGGTGTTCTGACCAATTTTTTTTTGTTCCAAGTTGTTTTCTTCATCCCAAACTCTTTTTCAAATCCAATACTAATTTTCAATTTCCAATGGGCTTCCAAAATAGAATTTCGACTTGACATAGGACTCCAATAGCATTCCAAACTGAATTCTTCTTGACGTGCACTTCAATTAGAATTCTTCAATTACTCCAACAAGGAACTCGGGTCACACCAAATTCTAACAATCTCCACCTTGACACGAATGCTACTGCAACGAACAAAACTCCAAAATATTCTCAACTTGGAAAAGAAAATTCGTCTGTAAGGAATGAACTAACTCTTCAACAATAACCAAAATTGATTTCTCCAACCAAACACCAAATATTTCACATCTTCCAATGAATCCAAGCACTACTCTACAGAATTATTTCAAATTCCCAAAAAATCTTAATGATTTTAAAATTCACCAAACTGGACTGTAACACACCCCAAAGCAGAATTAAACTCAAATGCTTTTAAAAAGGGCCTTTGCTAGATTGTGCACATTCTACTATGCTAAAAGCATGCTAAACAAAATCAGCATCCATATACCTTTTACCACTGGGTTCGTCCCTAGCAATTGAATACAATGGCACTGCAGGTAATGGTGACAAATCGACATTATCTATATCTCCTAAACTCCACTAAGCAGTATTCTTCAAATTCGACAATTTACGAGCTTCTAAAGGTATTGTACTAAACTGAATGTTCACACGGTACTGAACTTGTGCTGATTGACTTTTCTAGATTCTACATGACCCTGCAAGATGTAAAAGTGAGACCTTATATGTCCCTCCAATACAATCGGACATCCTTACAAACCTTCAAAACTCCACATCCATCAAAGAACTTATAACCCTTTGAATCAAGGTTAGATAACGAGATGAAATTCTTCTTCAAATTCGAAACACGTCAAACATGACCAAGTGTTCTAATTGTCCCATCCAATAGCTTCAATCTGACCATACCAATTTCAGCAACCTGACAAGGCGTGTTGTCTCACATAACCACGATACCTTTGGAAACGATTTCATATGTAGTAAACAAATCATTATTAGAACACATGAAACACACACGCTGAATCCAGAATCTAATCCTCCTCTAGTTTAGACTCGATGTTAGAAATAGCCAAGAGATCTCCCTTACTTACAATGTTCTCTACAAGGTTTGCTTCACCTGAAATCTTTGATTGCTTCCCATATCGACTTACAACCAACGTTTCTTTATTCTGCAATTTGTAGCAATCCTTCTTCAAGTGTCCCTTCTTCTTGCAGAAGTTACAAATCTGATTACTGAATTTAGATTTCGATCTACCCCTTCCAGAACCATCATAAGCAAAAATGCCTTCCCTATCTCTCGCCTCAGACACCAGATGCTTCATCTTCTCTTTTGAAAACAAAGTATCATACACATCCTCCATGGTGAGAGTATCACGACTATACAAGATCGTGTCTCTAAATGAAGAAAACAAAGTGGACAACGAACACAATAGGATCAAGGCCAAATCTTATTCATCATACTTTACTTCCAAAGTTTCCAAATCAACAACAATCTCTTTAAATACAACCAGGTGATCTTCCAATGATCATCATTCTGTTATTCAATGAAAGTATAAACGCTACTTGAGATGTAACTTGCTTGTAAGACTTAGTCATGCACAACTGCTCCAACTTCAACCATAAAGCAGTTGCTGAACCCTCCATCAAGACGTCCTGAAGAATGGTATTTTATAGATGAAGATGAATGTGAGAAATTGTCTTCTTATCCTTCCGTAATTTCTCATCCGCGGTCAAAGTTGCAGGCATCTTGTCAATTCCCAACAACGCATCATCCAAATCCAACTGTGCGAGTACTGCACGCATATTAACCTGCCACAGAGAAAATCTAGTACTCCTATCCAAAAGCGGAATGTCATACTTCATGGAATCCATCATGAACAAAAAATTCCGAACAAATCAAATCATGCGCTCTTGCGAAACTGTTGAATCTGGTGCTCTGATACCACTTGTTGTGTTAATTATACCCAAAATCTTTGATACCAATTATTGGAAATTCAAGTATCACGTATCGCTCGATACCACTTGGTATGAAATCAACCACCAGATTGAGATGTTAAAGTTTTATGTTACAATAATGAAGTATTTGATCACAATCAAAATAATAAACTAAGACAAGAAAATATGGCATAAGAATTATGAGTTTTAGTGCACCAATAATAATGGAGAAATATACAATTGATCTTAAAATTCTAGTAATTTCTTTTCTCACATTATTCTCACACACCATTAAATTGTATAAAATAGACTGATATTTATAAGGAACATTTATGAGACATCTAAATCCTCCCAGTAGAGTTGTTGATGAAGTAGGATGCCAAAAAATCGAGTTCAAATCGAAAAATGAGAGAAAAATGCGAAAAACCGGAATAGGGGCGCCACCTCCGGGCGCCCCGGCGCCTCAATTTTTTTTCCAAGTTATTTTTTTCATCCCAAAATTTCTTCAAGTCCAATATCAATTTCCAACTCCCAATGGACTTCCAAAATAAAACATCAACTTGACGGCGCCTCAATTTTATTTTCCAAGTTATTTTTTTCATCCCAAACTTTTCTTCAAGTCCAATACCAATTTCTAACTCCCAATGGACTTCCAAAATAGAACATCAACTCGACATATGACTCAAATAACATTCCAAACTGAATTCTTCTTTACGTGTACTACAATTAGAATTCTTCAATTACTTCAACAAGTAATTCGGGCCACACCCAAATTCTAACAGAGACATGAAATGAAAGGTTAATATAAATAGTTATTCTATATATAGCTTGTCCAAAGATCTGTGTATAATGAAAAAAGTGAAAATGTTAAAATATGGGCAAGCAATTTAGTTGATCAAATGTCATAGTTGTAACTCATATAGTCATATTACCGTCTGGTCTGGAATTAAAGTGGTAATAGAAGTCGTATGAGTTAAGATGACATATATTTGGCCTTCAAAATTATGTGTGCAAAAATAAACAAAACGAGCTGCATCCAAGGAGGAACAAATTGTTCTGGAAGTAGGAAACAATTCCATTATTTCAACCTGAATCAAGCAGAAAGAGATGAGAACAAGAAAGAAACATAAAACAACAAATGAGAATAAAAAAAAAACCCTTTGACACACCCCACCAAAGAAAAAGCAGATACACAGACAGAGGGAAAAATAACATAGACAGCAAATTAGTAAGTTCTTTCGCTCTTACATACAAACCCTTTACAAGTTGGGCATATTTGTTTACATCATACAATATCGATAATACATGTTTAAGCTATTGTAAAGAACCAAAAACTCCTTAATAAGAATACTGGCTATCTTTGTCAGGAGTCATTTAATAATAAGAATACTGGCACCATATCATTCCCATATGCAATGCAATCCCATCCGCATGCAAGCAAGACTGTTTAGGAATTTAACTTTAACCCTTTACATAAAGGGTTCTAAAGATTCCTCCAAACTGCATAAAATATCCTTACATATCAGAATCAAATGATCTTTCTAGAAAGAATAGTGTTATTTAACATCATTGGTGTTACAACACTAATTTAGGTGGCATTAAGTGTCATTAAATGAAATGTACAATTAAATAAATTACATAATTTCACATTTAATTGAACTTATCATATAAATATTATGGTATCACATGTGCTAAATAACATTATTTTTTTCAGAAAATTGGAACTAATGCACAAGGACAGCACTAAATATATGCCACATCTACAAGTTTAATTTTCCATCTTAGTAGAGCATCAATTAGTTGGCATAGTCAATATTGTATAAAAGACAAACTTTAAAAAAAAAAAAAAATCAGCAATTTATCATGTCGTCATAGTTCACTATATTTCTTATCTTCATTTAAGCATACTTTTTGCTTTTAAAATATTCTATAATTTCAGCATAGGAATTAAATAATACTCACCCTTGATGATCATAAGGTGAAGGGTTAAATTCACCGGTGGCCACCCATTTGATTTTGTTTCATCATGATCATTCGTCTTTATATTTAATGTCATCATGGACATCCAATTTGATTTTATTTCACCAAGGTTTTATTTTAACACAACGTTTCACTATGACCACCCGATTTTACGTAACATTTCACCATAACTACTCAACTTATTTTTATCATTTTTGTTAATTTTAAAAGGGGGTAAAATGGTAACTTTGCATTATATATAAAAGATAAATTTGAAAAAAACTTAAAACGTTTATTTTAAAATAAGTTTTTTTTTTTAAAGAACGTTTTTTTAAATAACTTTTTATTTTATTTTATTTTTATGAGTTTTTATTTTATTTTTAATTTTTTTAAAATAATTTTTTATTTTATTTTATTTTTAAATTTGTTTTATATATATAATGCAAAGGTACCGTTTTATCTCTTTTAAAATTAATAAAAATGGTATAAAGAAGTTGAGTAACCATAGTGAAATATTATATGAAATTGGGTGGTTATAGTGAAACGTTATATGAAATTGGATAGTCTTGGTAAAATAAAATCAATTTGGGTGGTCATGGTGATAGTAAGTATAAAGTTGAGTGGTCATGGTGAAACAAAATTAAATTAGGTTATCATGATGACCAAATATAAAGTTAAGTGACCAACCAATGAATTTAGCCCTAAGATGAAAGATGTACAGTTGAATCCAACATGAGTGTACCATGTACATGAGATGACATGCAAGACTTCTTTCTTAGAATGAATATTTTACGTTCTAGCACTTTAACAAAAGCATTCAAAAACATATTTTAATCGAGGTTTGCAAATAGAGAACGTGCATTTAGGAATTTATATTTATGTCTTAAGGTGACATATATTTTGAACAACTCATGTAAAAGTTTAAGTTGTCAGAAAGAATAAATTATTTAAGTTATGCCTTATCATGCCCCTTGCCCCTCACGTGCAAGTCAAATCCAAGTTTTCATCAAAGGTCTAATGCGTGTACAATTTTCATAAATATGTGGTCACGAGACTTGAACTTGGGACCATTGTTTGATCATATACAATTTTGAACCGCGGCACGTAAAAGTTTAACTGTTAGAGATGACAAATTTATTTCTATTGAATTATATCTTCAACAATATCTAGAAATACATAGATGTCCTGAAAACCCACTAACACTAGAGATTAGAAAAGGTCATAATTGCCCCCAGGGCATATCTCCCAGTGGCAAAGGGGAGGGCGGTTAGGGCTCAGCGCGGTAGTGTGCAGAGTTCGATTCCCCGCAAGGTGGAATTGGCTTTGTTGCAAGCGGGAGTTACCATAGGGTTAATAGCCCAGGCCTATCCATAAGCTCTCCACCCTGGCTCCTGGGAGGCACATCCTGCGATTTACCTCCTCCACAATGGTCCAGGGCAGGGTCGGTGGGGGCCCTCAAGGTTGGGGTTCAACCTTTTAGAAAAGGTCATAATTTGCACCAAAAATATGTAGATTTATGCCCAAGTATCTGCAAAGCTGGTTGAAGTCTCAAGTCAGGGGAAAGGAAGTGGTCCTCTTCTGGCAATGATTTGTTAAGCTTTCTATATAGAAGTAAGTACAATACTTTATTTTCTTTTTGAAGCGCCCAATTCTTTATACCATTTGAAGAATTTTAAAGATCACACTGGCACCTCTCATCTCTCTTTATTAATTCCATCCAGGCTGAATAAGTACCAAACTTACTGAAGGAGACAAAAAGGAATGCATTCGTTATGCCATTCCTAGCCTTCAAACAAAGCCAAGCAGAAGCATTTATTCCCCCCTTTTATAAAAAATGTTATTAAAAGATAAATACTAAGCCCCGTTTGGCCCCCATTATTTGAGTATTTTTTTTTTTCTTTTAAGAATTCGTGGTTAAAAAAAATATATATATTTGGGTTTACATGCAATATTATTTTATTGGATAATGTGTAGTTAATAAGAAAAATGAATTATAATTTTAATTGGAACCGGAGCTAAGATAAAAAGAAGAAAGTGTTGGAAATATGTAATAAAATCTGGAAAAAATTAATGAACTCTAAGGCACGAAAAACGTTATCTTTTAAGAGATGTTTCTCCCCTTTCCAATAAAGTCACGACAGGGGTATGATAAAAAATCTCTCTCAGGATACAATGGAGGCGTTTGATTCAAATTGTGACTATTTGATCAAACCAAGAAAACACTTTATAAAGAAACTGATGATGCCAAGAGAAAAGAGAGAAGAATAGAAAATAACGAATTTTTTTAATGTATCTTGCAAATGAGAATTCGCCCAGAATAACGAAAACATAAACACGCAAAAGATGAAAAATATCTAACAGAAAGTGCATGATAAAATTCAGTGACAGAATATCAAAGATAAAATAGGTGCAATAATGTACTGTAGGTTACAATGTGATGCTCCAGAAAAAATCTATAGAACACAGCAATGTCTCCTCACCGTTAAAAAAATTCCATAACTAAAAGAATCTCTAGCCTGTATTGAAAAGGCTAAATCTCAAGCACAAGTGTGTGCTTGTGTGGAATATGGATAGCAACTAAGATTATCTAAAAAATATGAAAAATAATAAAAGCTTTAATTTATTAAATATGTTTGAATAATTTAACTTTTAAAAATTAATAAAGATTAAAAAATATATTATTATCTCGCTCCAATGACTGCGATCGATAAAATGAATTATAAAAAATTTTAAAAAATAATAATAAATGGGATAGTAAACGGGCCCGGCTCGGCCCGTCCCGTCCCGCCTTGCCTTAAACTGGGAATGGGATGGGACGAGGTGGGAAATTGCTTGGCAGGGCAGGGGCGAGAAAGGTTGCCCCGACCCTGATCCATCCCATTGCCATCCCGAACGTGAAAAAATTTGTTTGAGGCAATATTATATACAAAGGAATTAGAGTGGAAAAATTCAAATCAAGTCCGTGCACTCCAATAGCTAAGATCATTTTGTAAATCAGACTAGAGATCAAGATGAAAGGTCATTTGCAACCTCCCCTTATTCTAGTGCACACCATAGTTGTTATTATTAAGCCGTTCTCGTACCCTGGCCTGTTGAAACACATACCGCGATTTACCTCCTTCACAGCGGGCCGGGCCCTCGAGGTTGGGGTTCAACCTTTTTTTTATTAAGTCGCTCCATTCTTTAAAAATTTATTTTTTTTCACATTCATTTTCAGTTATACATTCTTTTAATAAAATAATTTTACACGTAAACCCAAAAAATTTCCCTACTTTTTAATCACACATTTTCCCAAAAAAAAAATAAAACACGATTACAAAACTATTTTTTTTTTCCTTCAAAAATTGGGCTCAAACAAAAGCTAAATTAAATAAAATAGGGGGAAATAAAAGGGAAGAATATTTGTTACCCAAACTCGCCATTTCAACAACCCTGAGATGAAGCATATATTCACCGTCTCATACTCTCACCACCTTCTTTTCTGTGTATGATATAATGCTATATTAAATTCCAGTCAACAGAATCTTCTTTGGTAAAAAATAAAGGCTTTGAAGGTTCCAAGGCATCGTCTGTAGTGGGTTCCTCCAATAAACATCAGAACAAAAAATTCCACCATTCATTCTGGGAATATGGTTCCTAAAATTTAACAAATGACAAATGTAAGTGCACAGGGAAAGAAAGACTCAGGTGGATCAATTCTTGTACCTAGTGTAAGGTGTCAAGTTCGTCAAGATTCATAGTGCAGAGGAATTTTTAGTGGGTAGTGCAGCTGTCGGATAATGGAAAGGGCAGTTGCATGAGAGGGGACCCACAGATGTGTGAGATTGGAACAGCAAGATCTCTTTTCGAGTGCTGTGAAGATTGGATTGGATTGGATCTAATGTTTTGTTTGCCCTGTTCAATATTCTCTGCCTCACTTGTAACCCCGCCTCTCCTCATTCACTTATAAGACATCCCTGAGCACACCTTTAGAACATGAAAATTGATCAAAGAAAACAAGAAATAGATAAGGGCTGTAGTAGACAACATCTGTATACCAAATTATCAGGAATGCAGAATTACAGTGTGCAGAATATAGCAGAATCATAATTCTCATATAAGGGTGGGTGAAAGCAGATTGAAACGGGAGCCTTTCACCATTTCAGGTACAAATATTATTTGTTCATAATCCATAGATCTTATCCTTTCGCTCTTAATATGAAGCTAATTTGTTTCGAACACACGATGAAGACAACAAAATGTATCATCACCACCACCAAGGAAAAAACCTTCAGCCCTCTGCAAGAATGTTCACTCCATCTGAAAGGCACTTGTTCCACCAAGGTGCAAATGGAACCGGAGATTCAGGACTTGTACTTTCCACCGATGCCAAGCCAAGACTGAAATGGACTCTGGACCTCCATGAGCGGTTCATAGAGGCAGTTAATCAACTTGGCGGAGCAGAAAGTAAGTGCATACAACTTGTCAAGCTCACAAGGCCCCAATATAGTGCTACTGTATTCACCTATCAATATGATTTCTTCTGTTGCAGAAGCTACTCCAAAATCAGTCTTGAAACTTATGGGAATTCAAGGACTAACCTTGTACCACTTGAAGAGTCACCTTCAGGTGAATTCTTTATTGCCAATTCAATGCGCAACTTAGTTTCCAACTAAACCCTTTCAAATAAGAAGCCAGGTTTTTCAGTTACATCACACAATCCCCACTTTAAATTCCCACAAAACCCTTAAGAAATCTGCTAAAAATAAAGTAGTAGTAAACTATAAAACCTACTTTCTCAATGACAGGAAAAGAAGTGCTCTGTGCATTGTAGATATGCATGTATTCTTTCACTCTGCGTGCATGTGTGTTTCATTTATTATAGATAAAACGTGTTTTCAACCTTCTATATGCCTGTTGGCAGAAATACAGACTCAGTAAAAGCCTCCAAGGGCAAGCTAACAGTGGGATCAACAAAGCTGGTAACAAGTCCGATAACTCCCAGAAACTTTTAAAAGATTCTAGCTATTAATGGGAAAAGTGTATATAACTTACTGAGTTATGGTTGCAGCTACAGGAGAAAGGATGCCCGAAACAAATGGAACTCACGTGTCTCATCCAAGCATGGTCAACCAAACAAATAAGTATGAAAAACATTATATTTTTTCTTTGTTGACTCTTATAATTTAATCACAATTCAACTCATTTTGTTAACTGTTCTGCCTAATTTTCAGAAATTTACCTTTAAGTGAAGCAATACAACTGCAAATTGAAACGCAGAGAAGGCTACATGAGCAGCTCGAGGTAAAAAAAAAAAAAGAAAACACTTATTACTTTTCATGCATGAAACAATTGCTAGTCCTTTTCACATAATATAACATCATGTAATGCAACAAAAAATCAAGTGCTAATCCTCTGTAAGACATTTTGAATTCTGAAATAAAACGTTGCTTCTGGATGTACTATTGGAGCTTAGAGTATTGTAATGGTTAGAGATTCGCATGTTTCACAACCAAATTATCGAGGCAAAATATTTTACTCATTTTAGATTAAGTCCCTGTTCGAGCCCCATAATTTAAAATTTATTTTTTCTCAAACTCATTTTTATCAATACATTCTCTCAATAAATTATCTTTGCCGTAAATCTAAAAAAATTATCTACTTTTTAACTACACATTTTCCAAAAATTTATTGTAAAAAAAGGATTGTCAAACAGGGGCTAAGATTACAAGTTTGACCTCTTCCAGAAATGAAACTTGATACAATTGTTGAAATCTTTACATTTCCAACAATTAAATATGAATATGCAATGGCTGCTAGGCGATGAAATCATTCTAAGTTTTTCAAGCTGCCATTATAACAAGGTTTACTATCCATGCATGCATAGGTACAACGCCATTTACAGCTCCGCATAGAGGCTCAAGGTAAATATTTACAGTCTGTACTGGAGAAAGCACAGGAAACTCTTGGAAGACAGAACTTGGGAACAACTGCTCTAGAGGCTGCCAAGGTTGAGTTATCTGATTTGGTGTCCAAAGTATCCACACAATGCCTGAATTCAGCAATTTCAGGGACGAAAGAACTGTCGGATATGTGTCTTGAGCACACACAAATGAAGCCAACAGATGATTCAATCAATAAATGCTTAACCTCCAATGAAGGTTCTATGAGGGACCAAGAACTGTACATTAATCAAATGGGATTGACAACTTTGAATTTTAGAGCACTAACCAAGTGGAGGGAGGATGACAATGAACCCAAGCTGCAAGATACAGAACTCACATGGTGCGAAGACAATGCAGAGAGCAGAAAGTTTCTTTCCACTATGGATGACAATAAAAACTCCCGCAATTTATCAATGAGCATTGGACTTCAGGGAGGAAAATGGAACAGCAGCAGCAACTATTCAGAGGAAATATATAAAGGAACTGGTACAGAGTATATATTTTTGGACCAAGATCCTCATATAAATGATTCAAATAAGCTAGAGAAGCAGAAGACATCACCAAAGTTTCGACCACCTTACTCTTCAACCAAACTGGACCTAAACACTGAGGATGAAAATGATGCTTCTTCAAGTTGCAAGAATTTAGATTTAAATGGGTTTAGCTGGGGCTGATAAAAAACACGGTTAGAGCAATTTTCATCGAGGGAAGAAAGTTTGACTTAGTTACCGAAACCAGGTGTTCCCATTTGTTT
Organism: Fraxinus americana; assembly: GCA_035079005.1. Taxonomy (NCBI): domain Eukaryota; kingdom Viridiplantae; phylum Streptophyta; class Magnoliopsida; order Lamiales; family Oleaceae; genus Fraxinus; species Fraxinus americana. The sequence continues at coordinate 38,413,854 of CM068708.1, forward strand.
CATGTAACTGAATATACTTTTAGTGGATTGATAATGCCATTGGGTAGATTTCTTCATAAAATCCAAGATCTAAAACAATCATAAACCAACCTTTTTTTTCCCAGCAGACCTGCATAGATACCCGATGGACATTCAGCGTTCTTTAATTTCAAAACATCAACAGATGCATTAGTTGAGTTCTATGTTCATAAATTCGTGGATGGCGGGCCTAAACCACTCCGGTACCTTCTATCTCCCCGTTGCCACTCCAACACTGAGTCATAGATATGTAAGAGAAATATAACCCTCTTTGACACTCATTTTCTTTCTCATTTGTAGGGAAAATAATGAGCAAATTGACCGGACCCAAGCCCACACCACCAATCTCAAGTGAGGTTCCAACCCAAAATCAATTGGCAATGGGTGGAGTAGCCCACTTGGGTTATATGATGGACAGGGGCGGACGCAGAACTTTAACGTTGGGGGGCACAATCGAACTTGTAAAGAGTTGGTAGAAATTTTACAATCGAAAATTTACGTCAAATCCATGTAATTTTACATCCAAAAATTAACATGGGATATGACTTTTTCGTAGGTAAAATTTCGAAATTTTTTGAAAATTTCCTAATAAAATAATGAAAATTATATTGAGAAATTTGTATCGCAAAAATAATAAATGTTAATGAAATAATAATGTTTTTTTAAATGCGAGTTAGACGTCTTTTTAAAGGTTTACGTTTAACGTATTTTTAACTATTTTCAATATATGTTTGAACTATTCGATATGTCCATAATGTAACTTTTGAAATAAGGTTCGGAATGATACAAACAATTTATAGATTCGATTAGCGTACGATCGTCGGAGAATTTTTAAAATTTGTATATTTCGAAATTCAAATTTATTTTTATTTTACCCCTGTTTGGTGGAGATTAAAATCAAATTTTTAGTAAATTTTGGTACAAGTTAAATAATTATGAATTTCATGAAAATATGTTATTAAAATTAATTGTTAACTTTGATTTAAATTAAAATTTGAATTTCAATCGATAACAAACGTAATTTAAAAAAAAAAAAAAGAATCACAAAAGTTGGGGGGCACCTGCCCCCTATGACCCCCCTTGGGTCCGCCCATGATGGTGGATTTCTTTTCTTCTCACAACCGATGTGAGACTTCTTGTTTGCTCCCAACAATCCTCCCATCAAACGAAGGACCACATCATTGTGGCCTCCCCTCAAACGATAATCCATTCGCCCACTATCTTGTACCGTCGTTATTAGGGCTGTAAGCAAAAATCGTCAAAAATCGGAAAATCGAACTGTAAACCGTATTTTAGAAACCGTCGGTTTGGTGCCACGTGGACCCGTCAACGAAATGGTTTTGAACCAAACCAAACCGATCAAAAACGATTTGGTTTAGGTTTGAGAATTTTAATTGCGGTTTGAAACCAAACCAGACCAGCGAAAAAATATATAAAAATAAAAATAATGATTTTTTTTTAAATTCATTCAAATATGTAAAATTCAATATTTTTGTCATTTGTATGTATTTTTGTCAATTTATAATTTTCTATTACATATATATTATTATTACTAAATAATCCTAATTTATATCTAATAATCTCAAGACTAACATAATCTATCAAAAATCATTTTCCTCTTTAGAATTCAAATTTCTACAAATGCTTCAATCTGCATTCTCAAATGGAGGTCAGATACTTGATTCCTTAAGGAGTTTATTATGTACAAGGATGGTTGAGGTTTTGTATATGCGGAAAGAATTGGTTGCAAATTAAAAATGAACCTATAGTGCTGTGCCAATATTTAGAAGAAGTAGAAACATTTGATGATTCAATGAAAGTTGTGGCATGTGGTTTATATTTTCTATTACCATATTTTTAAAGATTCTTTTATCTATCTAGTATCAAATACTATGATGATATAACGAATGCATTTGTTTGACAATGGAGACTGAATCATGTGTGACAACAATTGGTGTTTGAGTATATGTGAGAAACTGAATTCGTAACAAAATACAACGGCAAGCTTGTGTAATTATTATGTTTAGATATTATAAACAATTGATTTATTATTATGGTTGGTTATTCTTTCTGTTTAATCAGTAGTTTTGTTTTTCAGATATGATGATCAAGAGGTCTTGTTGAACATCATTATATTTTTTGGGTTTTATATTTAGTTTAGTAGACTTGTATTATAACGTTATCGTAACGTCTTAGCCTAAAATGGCAAACAAAAAACTATATTTTACTTTATTGTGATTTCACTTTGATTTAGTTGATATTTAAATTTGTAGTAGATATATTTAATTTGTTTTAGATTTATTGCTAGTAAGATATAAATATGTATTGAATTTAATGAATTAATGTCATAAAAGTAGAAGGACAAAAAAATATACGGTGAAACCTGCTGTTTAAAACCGGATCAAATCGTTAGGTTTAGGTTTGAGTTTTTTTCAAACCGTTTAAAATGGTTTGGTTTAGGTTTGGATTTTTCTCAAACCGGTTTTAACGGTTTGGCTTGAAAATTTGTTAAAAATCGCAAAAACTAGAACGCTTACACCCCTAGTCGTTATTACCGTCACCCTCGACCAAACGGGACCCGCCGCCTGACCACCAACGTTAGGAAGACTTTCGACACAAGGCACCTCAAACGCGAATGATTTTTAGCCTGATCGCAACCACGCTTTCTACTACGTTCCTCCGACCCTGGGCTCTGATACCAGTTGTAGGGAAAATAATGAGCAAATTGATCGGGTCCAAGCCCACACCACCAAGCCCAAGTGAGGTTCCAACCCAAAACCAATTGGCAATGGGTGGAGTAGCCCACTTGGGTTATATGGTGGATTTCTTTTCTTCTCCCAACTAATGTGAGACTTCTTGTTTGCTCCCAACATCATTTTTTTGCTTTCTTCATTTCAATCACACATTCCATTAATAAAATAATATTACACATAAATACAAAAATTCTCATTATTTTTTAGCCACACATTCTTACGTTAATCACTATTCCAGAATTTATTTATTTTTCCAAAATGGGTGTAAGGTCCATACTTGGGGCACCGTAGGCTCCCTCCTTGGTGACGTGGCGTCAAGGTTGATTCTTTCAAATAGGCGTACTTAGCTATGTCAACAAGCCCAAAAAAAAAACCTCGAGCTCGACTCAAGCTTTTTTAGGCCTAGCTTTTTTGGGCCCTAGTCGAGCCGAGTAAAGGTCGGCCAAAAAAATGAGGCTCGGTCCAAGCTTGAGCTGGCCGAGCCGAGCCCGGACCGAGCCGTTTGGGTTTTTTTTTTTTTTTTTTTTTAAGGTCAAATCTACATTTTTACTTAAAAAAATTAAAATTTGTACGGTTTATATGTATTATAAATTAAATAAGAAAGCTCGAGCTTTTGGACCTGAGCCGAGTAAGGCCCAGCCAAAAAAATGAAGCTCGGCCCCGAGCCCGAGAGGGGCCCAGCTCAAGCCTTTTTCGAGCCTAGTCTGAGCCGACGAACTTTTTTGCCATCCCTAGATGTACTTATCCGTACTTATGAACTGCCTCGAATGTAGGAAGTAGTGTCTCTTGAAAGTAGTGGTGGCAATGGGCCGAGCCGAGCCGGCTCGGCCCATTGACGAACGAGCTCGGCTCGTGTTCGCACGAGCCGAGCTCGTGGCTCGTCGGCAAAGAGCCGAGCGCGAGCTCGGCTCGTTGCCGTTTGGGCGAGCTCGGCTCGCGCCCGAGCTCGCCCAAGGCGGGCGGGCGGCTCGGCTCGCCGAGCTTAAGCTCGGCTCGCCGGCTCGCCTTTTTTTTTTTTTTTTATAAATAAATAACGCTACTACTACAAGTCTATTTTTTCTATTTTTTTAAATATATATTTTCCAAAACATTTATCGGGGCTCGTCAAAACATTTATAATTTTTAAAATAGTAAATATACATTTATTTAAAAAAAAAAAAAAAAGATAAACCCTCCTCCTTTATCCGGGCTTGGGACCGGCTACTTCAATTTCGTGTAGGCGGAGTTAAAATTGTACACGAAAAAGTTTTTACGTGTACAATTTTTTTAAAAAAATTATAAATGTATGAAAATCAAATTTTGTAATGAATGTATTGAAATTAAATATCACTTACTTGATTACATGCAATTTCGGCATATTTATGTTGAATTCGATAATTAGCGTCTTCCCAATCCTTCAAGCACATTAACGCTTCCAAAATATCTTCTTTTAGTCGACTTCGAATTTCAGAGAGAACCCTCTTCCCTACACTAAAAGCAGACTCCGAAGCTACAGTGCTAACCAGAGGTGTTAGTAGATCTTTTGCAATTGCAGAAACAATTGGCCATCGACGTTCATTATTTCGCCAGAATTCGATTACATCTTCTGAACTTTTCTTAACTGATTTGTTACTAGGCATAGTATAACGAAAGTAATCAATTAATTCAGATGGCAACGCATTTTGACTACTACTCGAAGTTTGAGTACATGCAGTGGAAGACATACTACTACTACTAGAGGAACCATATGCATATGCAGTTGAATCATATCTAATTGAGTCTATGTTTTCTAATAAATTAATTACTTCAGCGTCGTCATCGTTTATATTAGTGGGAGTAGGAGTAGGTACACGAGTAACTTGTGTACCTATTCTTGAAGCATATAATTCATACATCTCAGTTAACGTTTGTTCCAAATTCCTATAAGTAATAGGCATATTAAAAGTTAAAGCATTTGAAATTTGGTCAATTATAAATTTAGTACCCGATAAATTATATCGGGGGTCCATGACGCATGCTAAAGGAAATAACATAGGTAATTCTTCCCAATATTTTCAGTGATAAACGGTTCAAAACCTTCACATGATTTTAATAATAAGTAAGTTGAATTCCACCTATGACCTACGTCAGTAATAAAAGTTTTTGTATTAGAGTTCCCAGCTTGTTCACAAAATTCTTCAAATGCTTGTTTTCTACTAGGTGTAATCGTGATATACGTAAGTGCATTCCTAATTCGACTAATTTCGTCCTTCACATGTTTTAAACCGTCTTGTACAATTAAATTAAAAATATGGCACACACATCGAATATGGAATAAATAACCACCAAAATCGGGTTGAAGTACTCTATGCAATTTATCGATAACTACTTTATTTACAGAAGCATTGTCAAAAGTAAAAGAACGAATTTTACTCTCGCATTTATATTCTTTAATTATTAACATAATTGCATTATATATAGTGTTAGCATTATGAGGATACTCAATTATTTTAAAAGCAATAATTTTTTTATGCATAATCCAAAGTGGGTCTATATAGTGTGCAGTTGCAGCTATATAACCTCTCTTATTAATCCCTTCCCATAAATCCGAAGTTAAAGATATGACACCCCCGTATTTTTCTAAATCCCCAATCAATAATCGCTTTGCATTAAGAAAATATTCAATTGTATTAGAACGAAGAGTATTTCGACTTACCCCAACGTACCTTGGTTGAAGATATTGTTTGACGTAGTTTACGAAATGTTCGTTGTCCACTATTGCTAGTGGCAGCTCCGCCGCGGCAACGAACTTCACCATTCCCTTTCGTGCTTCCTCCTCCGAATACATGCACGTAGAAAGTGGCGAAGTAGTAGCACCGTCTCTACTAGTACCAAACTGTAGTTGTGTTTGTCCACGTTCAAGAAGCCCATGTTTGGCCGCACATGCTTTATAATGACGGTTGAGGTGAGTGGTTCCCATTTTTTTTTGCCATGCCAGTCATTGTTGACAGTATTTACATACTGCTTTATTTTCTAGAACTCCATCGATCACACGACCAGTGTTAACCAATTTGAAATGGTCCCAACATTTTGCCTGCTTCTTCCCCTTTCTCTTCCCTCTTGCATCGGGAATATTTAGTGATGGTTCTTCATCTTGTTCCAAATCAATAGGAACACTGGAATCAACATCAACGTCATCCAAATCAATCGGATCGGCATCGCCTTCACGAACGTCGAAATCGTCAATGTCTTCTGGAATTGGTAGTTGGTTGAGACCGGCAAATTCATTCCCAAATTGATTTTGGGCAGGTGTTTCACCTTCCATACCGAACAAGTTTTCAACAAATGCTCGTGGATCCATTTGTGAATTGTTGAAATAGAATGTAGAAATGTAGAAATGTGAATTTGTAAAATGAAGATAATATTAATGTAAAAAAATGTAGAAGAGAATTATAGAATTGTTGATAATGATTTGTAAATTGTAAATTGTAGAGTAGAGAGTATAGAATGAAAGTTTGGTGGGAAAAAAATGTTGTAATGGGTTGGGTATTTATAGGAGAAGAATTGGAGAAAAGTAGAAAAAAAAAAAAAAAAATTTTTTCAAAAACAGTGACCAAACGGTCACTGAACCAGTGACCGTTTGGTCACTTGTGTGACCAGAACGGTCACTGGTTTAGTGACCGTTCTGGTCACTTTTTAATTTTATTTTTTTTATTTTTTTATTTTTATTTTTATTTTTATTTTTTACTTGGGTGGGCTCGTCTAAGACGAGCCTGGCGACTCGTCTAAGACGAGCCCACGAGCCCGCTCGTGGGCTCGTCTCACGAGCGGCTCGGCGAGCCGCTCGCCGAGCCGCTCGTGAACAGTGACGAGCCGGGCTCGGCTCGTCTAGCCCATGAGCGGGCTCGGCTCGTGCTCGGGCTCGTTTTTTTACGAGCTCGAGCGGCTCGTGGGCGTGAACAGTACGAGCCGAGTGGGCGAGCCGACGAGCCGCTCGGCTCATTTGCCACCACTACTTGAAACCCTAACCATTATGACACAGTGAACTGACCAAATTGGAGGTGCTAACGGGCTCCACTGGCTTTGAGTGATATTGCGCATGTCTTTCATGTCATTGATTGTGACTTCTCTTATCAACATCGTGTTGGAATTTTATTTAATTTCTTATTTTGGACTTACATATCAAGTGACAAAAAAAAATTCAAAGTTGTTGAATCCGATTCTTGATTTCGACTGTCATATGAGGGTGAATTAAAAATGTGGAATATAATTCATAATTGCGGCTGCTAGTTTGATGAATCCGTTCATATTTTCAGATTCCAATTGTGAATGAATTCCATTTGCTTAACCATATAATTGCGGCTGCCACGTGAAATTGAATAGAAGCTATTGAATCCAATTTTTTAATCATGGCAGCCACGTGACAATGCTTCATTTTTGATACCCCGTAAAGCTATTGTGGGCTTGATTTTGATAGCCTGCAAAGCCATTTTGTGAATTTTAAATGAGGGTGAAATGAAAAGCATTTGGACTTAAAAATAAAATTTAAAAAATAATAATTAATATATATATATATATATATATATATATATATATATATATATATATATATATATATATGTCTAGGATTTTAAAATAAATTGATTGAAATTATATGTTGCCAAAGTAACCTGTATAATGAAAATTTGTTTCTTTTAAAATATTAAGATGTGTATGTCTATTGTTTATGCGAATAATGATCGGCACAAATGATGGTTATTATTTGTCCAAATAATAGGCATACAAGTGGTAATAAATAGAATTAAACTATATGTACCTTCTAGGTTACATCCTAGTTGACATTCCTTCTACGTGTCAAATTTAATGTAAATAAGAATGTACATGTAGTATGATTAGAAGTGGGCGTGATCTAATTCCGTCCAATTCTAAAAGGAATCGAACTGAATCGAGTACCAATGGAAATCTTTAAAATGGAATCATTGGTTCCACATCCAACTATAGAATCGAACCAAAATCGAACCAACCGGTTCCGATTTTGTTTGATCCGATTCTTTATATTGAAAAAATTATAAAAATAAAGTATAAAACTACACCTATAAAGAGTTGAAAGTGCCTACTTAGCAATCACCTATAAGGACAAGAAAAGAAAAAGAGGAGAGCCCCCGGGGCATAACTGTAATGCCCCGAAAATTTTCATAAAATAAAATTTAATGTTCGTATACTATATTTTAATGTTTCGAAAGTTAGGGACTAAAATGATACATTTATTAAATTATATTTTATTTGGGTCAAATGTTTAAATATTGATAGAGTAATGATAAATGTATCAATATTTGGCTCGTTGGATAGCTCGTGATTAATTATGAATATTAGGCTCGAGAAAAAGTTAATTTGAATTAACGGAGCCCAAGTTATCGAAATCGAAAAAATTAGCCTTAAATCATATTTTATATTAAATGAGTTTAATCCTATAAGCCGACACGTGTAGTGGTTGTAGAAGTTTAATTAAATTGTATATTATATTCGTTTCACTTTTTGATGTAATTGATAGGTGTACCCGTGTATGAAATGTATGTTGGTGAAGTGATAGGGTTGAAGACTTAGTCAAGATTATTTCTGTTTTTGGAGATTCTTACCCACTCCAACACGTCACCCATTCCCCCACACGTTTTGCCACTATTCACAACTCTTTCAAACCTAGTTTATTTTTATTAATTGCCCATGTACCTATATGCTTAAGTTGATAGAAGAAAATATATTCTTGCATGGAACACAACTTGAGGCAGAAGAATAAACGTGATTTTGAGATTTTCCTCTTTCAAGGATCTTTTTTTTTTTTTATCTAACAAGGTAGGAAAAGAGGTACAGTTGATTTATCTCGTTTAAATCTTTTATTCATACTGATGAATTTTATACTTATAAAAGTTAAAGATATGATATGATGTTTTATGATATGATGTTATGCATTCCGGTACAAATGTTATGTTATGATATGATATGAGCTCTTACCGGATTTCTAAAGATATGATGACAATATGATTTTTCTGACGTATGTTTTAAGAGTTTTTATTCGAGATTGCACCATAACTTTAAAGTTCCGACTAAGTATTCCCATGTACCCACGCTTTTCCCACTTCATACAGGTTAGATCGAGTTGTTGGTCGATGGGCGATGAGGTGAAGTCATTGTGCCAAGATTTATGGGACTCAATAAAAGAAATAAACCAGTGTAATGTGTCTTAAATTCTAAATTTCAGCAGAAATTATTAGTTGTTTTAATTTATTAGACTCGATCAATTTATTTTGACGAATTTTAGCTGGTTTTGGATATTTTGTGTTTTTCCTTGTTATTTAAAGTTTCTGCATTATAACGAAAGGTTGATAAACGTATATTAAAGGCACAATTAGTTTTACTGCAGAAGAACAAAATTTTATGGCACGTACTGTTCACATACTTGACCATTAAATGCACGTACTGTAATGAAAAATAAAAAATGGATCTTGAATCTTGAGATGTGGTTTTATTTGAGTCCTAGCTTATGTCCAGTCACAAGCCTTAATTGTGTCAATGTCTTTTTTTTTTTTTTTTGCTAGCTAGTTTTCATTTTTTTGGCCACAATATCTACATGACATGCAAAATTAATAGTTAATCTGGATACGACAAATATTGATGTTGTTCTTGGGGCATATGACAAATTTTGCACTTTAATTTCACATGGCACTATTTGGTGTATTTAATTTCGCTTGAAATTGGATTTTATAATGAATAAGTAAATACAGGATTTGAAAATTTCTTTACATAACAACATTATTAATTTATGATTTTCCTCATAAATAGTTTTGGTAGCGATTTAAATCTATAAAAATTTGGGTCGTTACAGTTTGGTATCAGAGCAAGAGTTTTAAAATCGATTATGTAGACAAAAAAAAATTAAATTAAATTTCACGTCAATGTTCACCGTGAACAGTGACGAATGTACTGTTCATATGAACAGTGAAAAAATTTATTTTAAATGGAATATGTCAAATGATTATTACTATATATGATTAATTATGTGAGAATTAGATTAATTTAAATCATTATGTGAATTAAGTACTTATTTGTTTAATCTAATTATTCATGGTATTTGTTAAATATTGAACATCCGTGTTCTAATGTTACGTGTAATAAAATATTCATTTGCTTAAGCAATTTCCATGTTTAATGTTTGCTAAAAAATATATATATTCTCTTAAAATTTGTGAATTTAAAAATAATGATAATTTAAAGTTATTAAATATGTGAATGATCATTGGCACTCGACGACCACCAATCGACCCCTCCGACGACTCTAAGGTATGTAAAGGGGTAAAAAGAATAATTTATTTAAAACTTTTGCATAACTTAAATCTTTTGAAATTCATACTTTTAAATTTTTATGACTTGCAGTTTATTTTCTATCTCAATTTATGATATGTATTACGAAAATATAGATAAAACATGTTAGACTTAGTACTAGTATGTAATCGTGACCTTATATGAAAATTTTTAGGAAATGGCACCACCTACCCACAAGAATTTGATGTGTGACCTGTTGCGAGCGGTGCAAGAGTTGGCCAGACAGAATGAAGCACTTCCACCACAGAATGTACTGCCACAGCAGAATGGACATCCGCATGTCCCTGGTGCCATCTCAGTAGTTGAACAATTCCGTAGGTACAAGCCTTCTACTTTCGACGGAAATTCCGACCACCTAGCTGTCGAAGAGTAGATTAGAGGCTTGGAGGATTGCCTGCAAAGTCGAAAGCCAATCGATACTGAAAAATTCATCTATATGGACGACTGAAAGATAGTTACAGTAAAGGCTATAGGGACTTTAGGTAGTCATTAAAGTCTGGTTATTTGTTGAATTTGGAAGAGACTTAAGTAGTACCATCATTTAGACGGAATTTAATTTCCGTTTCTACTTTGGACAAATTTGGTTACTCTTACTCATTTGAAAATCGTAAGTTTAGTCTTTTTCAAGATTCGAATATTATTTCTACTGGTTCTTTAATTGATAACTTATATATGTTGGATACAATTACCTCATTTAATGAAACATTGCATACAAGTTCACGAGGTATAAAAGGCAAATTAACAAATGAGAATACCACGACATTGCGGCATAAGAGTTTTGAACATAACTCTAAACAGAGAATTGAAAGACTTGTATCTAATGGAATTCTTAAACCCCTTGGCTTAACAGATTTCAAAGTCCATGTTGAGTGTATAAAGGGAAAACAAATAAGAGACAAGTGCCAATAGAAGTTCTGACATCTTATAACTGATTCATACTGATATTTGTGGTCCATTTTCTACGATTTCTTGGAATGGTCAACAGTATTTTATTACGTTCATAGATGACTATTCAAGGTATGGGTATCTATATTTGATTCATGAGAAATTCCAATCCCTGTATGTATTTAAGGCTTTTAAAGCTAAAGTTGAAAATCAATTTGGCAAGAAAATTTAAGCTGCCAAATCTGATTGTGGTGATGAATGCTATGGTAGATATGATGGATCCGCGATCAACATACGGACCTTTCGCGAAATTTCTAGAGGAATGCTGTATCGACGCTCAATACACAATGCCAGACAAACCTAGCATGAATGGTATTGCTGAAAGACAAAATAGAACGCTTAAGAATATGGTAAGAAGTATGATTAATCATTCCTCTTTACCAGAATTCTTCTGGGAAGAAGCTTTGGAAACTGTAACATATATCCTAAATAGGGTTCCAAGCAAAGCAGTAGCTAAAACCCCTTGTGAATTATGGACAGGCAAGAAGCCTAGTATAAGACATCTACACATTTTGGAATGTCCAGTTGAAGCAAGGCCTTACAAGCTAAATGAAAGGAAACTGGACTCAAGAACTGTAAGCTACTACTTTCTTGGGTACTCTAAACAATCAAGGGGTTTTAAGTTTTACGATCCTACAACTAGGACATTTTTTTAGATAGAAAATGCGATATTTCTTAAGGAAGTTAGTCATTATCTTTGAAGAGGAATTTCTCTTCATGTTATTGCTATTGATAATGATCGAGCTTTTTTTCTGACATTGTTCAAAACGCAAATCTGGAACATCAAGAGAATGTAGAAGAGCTCCATGTGCTAAATGAAGAAATTATAACTGAATTGAAAACTCAACAACTTCAAGAGAATATGTCATTGAGAAGATCCACTAGAGAATGGAGAAGTGCGATTCCAAATGACTATGTCGTATGTCTCCAAGAAAGAAATTGATACATGAGTGGTAGAGATTATCCAATCAACTTCCATCAAGCCAAACAAAATTCTAATTCTCAAAAGTGGATTGATGCCATGAATGATGAGATGAAATCCACGAAGGACAATAACATTTGGAATCTCGTCGAGTTGCCCGAAGGAGCGAAACCCATTGGTTGCAAATAGATATTTAAGATTAAAAAGGATTCAAAAGGCAATGTTGAGAGATATAAGATTCGTTTTGTTGCAAAATGTTTTACTCATAAAGAAGACATTAATTATAAAGAGACTTACTCTCATGTTTCATCAAAAGACTATTTCAGAATTATAATGGCGCTTGTGGCTCATTTTGATTTGGAGTTAATCAGATGGACATAAAGACTGCATTTTTTAATGGGAACATTGATGAAACGATGTATATGGTACAACCAAAAAACTGTGTTGGATGACCCAAAAAAAGTGGTCTGCAAATTAAAGAAACTTATCTATGGTCTCAAATAGGCTTCTTGTCAATGGTATTACAAATTCCATCAAGTTATTATCTCATTTGGTTTTGAGATGAATGCAGTTGATGATTGTATATACCACAAGTTCAATGGGAGTAAATATGTGTTTTTGTTGTTATATATCGATGATATGCTGCTTGCTAGCCACAATATATGCTTATTGCACGAAATCAAGAGATTTATAACAAAGAATTTTGAAATAAAAGATCTTGAGGATGCTTATTTTTATTAGGTATCATCGGGTTATCACAAAAGAGATATATCAAAAGAGTACTTGATAGATACGGCATGAAAGATTGTGCACTAAAGATACCCATGTCGCTAAATGAGACAAGTTCAGTTTCGATCATTGTCTTAAGAATGAGTTGGAACGGAAACGAATGCAAAAGATTCCTTATGCTTCAGCTATAGGAAGTCTTATGTATGCTCAAATTTGCACGCATCTGAATATCACATTCATAGTGGGAATGTTAAATAGATATTTAAGTAATCCAGAGATGAATCATTGGAAAGCAGTCGAACGGGTTATGCATTATTTGCAGAGAACAAAAGATTACATACTTATTGGAGATTAGATCATTCAGAGATCGTTGTATATTCTGATTTCAATTTTGCTGGATGCCAAACAGTAAAAGATCCAAGTCGAGCTATATTTACTTATTAGCTAGATAAGATACTTCTTGAAAAAGTGCTAAATAGACACTCATAGTTTCTTCCACTATGACAACAGAGTTTATAACATATTATAAGACATCTAATCATGGGATATGGCTCAGAAACTTTGTCATTGGGCTGCAGATTGTTGATGGTATTGAAAGACCGTTAAAAATATATTGTGACAATAATTCAATTGTGCTTTATTCCAATAACAACAGAAGCTCTATGAAATCTAAGCACATAGACATCAAGTTTCTCGTTGTTAGAAAAAGAGTTCAGAGTCATCAGGTTGCCATAGAACATATCGGGGACAAACTCCATAATTAGAGATCCACTTATTAAGAGTTAACCACCCAAGGTCTTTCATGAGCACACTGCTCATATGGGTGTTGTTTTATGTGATGATGTGCATGTTTAGTGGGAGTTTGTATATTGATGTTCTTTGTTACAGACATTTTATATTTATTTTCAGTAGAAAAAGTATATGAATCATTTATAAGCTCTGAATTTTATTCATGTTTCTTCTCACTAAAGAATAAAGTTGTATTAGTTGGAAATAAGCAAGCTTAAGATTACATTGCATGTAATTTCCATGCTACGCATTCATACTCGATCTATGTCATTGAATATATTGGTATGGTAATCATTGATGGATCTAGTTATGAATATATGTAATGAAAGTCGCCTTGATCCCATGCTAACATGGTAGATGAACCAGATTATGACTAAGGAGATATTTCAAAATAGATAGCTTTTCAGTGCGCACTCAGACTATTTATGATATAATTGTTTCATGAAATATATGTAACTCAAGTGGGAGATCGTTGGAATTTTATTTAATTTCTTCTTATGTACTCACATATTAGGATGTGTTTGATGGATATTATTAAGGAAATAATATATTTTAAATAGTGATATGATGAGAAATATGTGGTTAAAATGTAAGAAAAAATTATTAATGCGATGGAAAATACTATTTTATTGAAAAATGTGTGTTTAAAAATAAATTTTAAAAGAATATATTTTTAAAGAATGCGTGCTAAATAGAAGCTAAGTGACAATTATATTAGGGCTATCTAATTTAATATGGCCAAATAAGTTATCTATTAATTGGCCTTTAGAGATATCTATTAATGTGTAGAAACTAGAAATCCAATACTAATTGAATTAGGATTGATGTGACTCTAATTTGAGTTAGCATATAAGGATTATTATAAGGGCTGTGATCCCCAAGTCAAATCATAATATTGGATCTCGTTGTCCTTCCCTATTAAAGAGAGAGAGAATTCATAGAGCATCTAAAGAATTCTAAAGAGATTTGACTGTGGAAAAATCTATCATTCTCTAAATTTATCAATATGGATTGAAGTACACTTCCGATCTATGTTCTTGATGAGTTAACATGAGATCTTGGCATATGTGATTATTTTATCAAGTAAAGTTTACTCAAAAATTCGACCTTTGCCTTCAGAGTGATGTTCAACCAACTTGCCTAGATTATACATTCCCATCGTGGTGGAACTTGGTGACGTTCTTTGTTTGATATCGATCAAGTAACCAAGGTCGATGTTCGTGGTCAGCTTAGCCTCGTGACCCCAGGTCCGTAGTCAAATCGGATGCATGCTCTTCCATAAGCCAGACTTCACCTATAAACTTCTTGAACTCGCCGTAAGTGCCCTGTAGGTATCACTGTCGAAGAAGAAGTAAAATAATATACATAGTTAAATAAAGAAAAATTCACTAAGCAGTGCAAAAATTCGTGAAAAATCTGAGAATGTTGTGCAATTAGCAAGCCTAAGCATAAAGTTCCAACTCAAGTTGTAAAGATGTATTCCAACAAAGGAAATCATCCTAAACAACAATCAGTCTTAACCATAAATCAAACAAATATCAGAACACTCACTTTAGCCGATTCATATAACTTAGAAAGTATTTAATGAAAAGATACTGGAAGACAAAAAGAATCCGAAAAAATAAAGACCTAGCAGCATTTCTGAAATATACATAGTCGATGCTTTTTCCATTTCAATTGCTACTAAATTTGTACAAATTCATGTTCTGTACCAAAAAAATTGCAATCTTGTAAAACAACTGGAAACGAAAGAAAAAATGAAAAATAGGAGAAAGAGAAAATACAGTCGGTTGGTTTTGTCTAGTACAAAAATATGGCGTATGATGCTATTGTCAGCACTTTCATATTATACAAGGTTCTTCTCTTCAAACTCAAGTGTCCATTTTCAACCTGAACTACAACTTTATTAAGATGAACTGTGGCTACCCTTATGCAAAATCAGATCAAACCTTACCAGAATCACACAGAAATGAATTGGAGCTATTTTGGTCTTGTTAATTCTTGACCATAAAAAAGTGTGTTGTCACTTTATGTGTCATTTTTCTAAATTTTGTTACTTTTTTTTTAGCCTTTATCACTTTTTTGAATTTCTGTCAATTTTTTAGTATTTGTCACTTTTTTTATTATTTTATGTGACATATTTTTATTATTTGTTACTTTTTTTTTTTTAATTTAAGTCCATTTTTTTAGTGACAAACATTAATTTTTAATAAAAGTAATATTGTATTTCACTTTTTTAATAAAAAAAAAAAAGTGACGCTGAACTTTAAAAAGTTATGTTTAGTGTTTAGTGGGTAGACTGTGTTTAATTGGAACTATTGTAGTCTAGTTAATATTTGATAATTTTCTCAAATATGTAGATTGTGTCACTTTTTTGAATTTTTGTCATTTTTTTAGTATTTGTCACTTTTTCTATCATTTTCTTGAAGTTTCTGTCACATTTTTTAGTAATAAATATCACATTTTTATTTTTTTAGTAAAAGAGACATCTAACTTAAAAAAGTGACATTGCGACACTTAATGTTACACAGCATTTTTTTATTTTCTTGAAATTTTTGTCACTTTTTTTTAGTGACAAACATTATTTCTTAATAAAAAAATGACGCTTCACTTAAAAAATTAACGTTGCTTCACTTTTTTTGTATAAAAATATGACACAAAAAGTGGCTTAACTTAAAAAAGTGACATCGTGTCACTTTTATAAAAAAAGTGACATTGTATTAAAAAGTGACACTTAATTTACACAGTATTTTTTACTTCTAAAATACTTTATATATGATTGTTCAAAAGACTATTAATATTAAGGGTATTTTTATAAGTTGCTCATTAAGTTTTGTCTACTATTGACTAGGCTATAGTCATTGGGCTAAAGCTATTAATCGCTTACTCTTATTGGGCCAAAACAGTCCTAACATGAAAGAGTTGAAAAAAAGAAAAGAAAAAAAAATGGAAATTACACTCATGTTATTTTAACTTTCCAATTTAAAAATGTGATAATTCAACTTTTTTATATTCCTAATAATATTATAAAATTAAATTAATCTACCAACTTCATGTCACCAACCCGACAAATCCTAATTCATTTTTAAAAAAGATTTTATTTTGCTGCTTCATTTCCTACCTCCACTCCACCCACCTCTCTACGTGACTTTACCGCGTAGCACTATTGTCGATGCCAGTGCACGCGATGACATGCACACTAGTGGTGCCTAGTATTTCTTCAAATACACGCTCACACTCAATTTCAGTATTATTTTTTGCCATCGAAATCTAGGGTAGCAAGGCCTCATCAATCGGAATCATTCCATAAGAGGTTTGGGGAAGTGCCGAAGGGCCACTAGTTTGTCTACGTAGGCAAGGAAATGGAACAATTTGTAGTAAGCTTTGAGCTCTTAAATCGCCTAATTCTTATAAATATGCTTAATAAATCAGCAAAAGTGTACAGCTACGAGCAGAAAGGCGTGCTCCCAATTCTGTGCCACATGTTCCTTTTTGGGAGGATGGTGGAGATTCTTCGAATTGGCGATGATAATAGTTGTGTAGTGGTGATGGTGGCAGCAGCGGGTTTGGGGATTTTTTTTGGTAGGGATAATGGTTGTGGTGTGTTAGAGATGAAGGAGGTCGTGTATTTGAAATTGTGGTGGTGATTGTCGGTACTAGCAGTAGTCATGGTACGATGGTGGTGGTGCTGGTATTATGATGATGGTTAGATGGTAGTGGTAATGACAATGGTGATGGTAGTGACAGTGCAAGTGGTGGTGGTAGTGGTAATGTAATAGTGGTTGTTCTAGTGGTGATGAGATGGCACGGCTTTGTGTTGGTAGCTATGGGGGTGGATTGGGGTAGAGTGGGGAGGTGAGATAGAGTTTTTGTGACCAATTATTTTTGTTATTGTAACCAACAAATTGATTAATTTGTGACCAATAAATAATATATTATCGATAAAATAGATAATTTGTAACCAATAACTAACACGTGACCTAAAAAAATGTAAGATTGCGACTAAATTTATAATTGTGGCTCACAATTTGTTAAGTTGTGATCAATTAAATTGATAATTTATAATCGTGAAACAAGTTGTAACCTATAAACTAGTGATTTGTGACCAAGAAATAATATGTGACATATTAATTTGATAATTTATGATCGTGAAATAATTTGTAACGTATAAAATTCGATTTGCGATCAAAAAATAATGTGACATATTAATTTGATAATTTATGATCGTGACATAAGTTCTAATGTATAAAATTCGTGATTTGCGATAAAAAAAAAATAATGTGACCTATTAATTTGATAAATTGTGAATGATAAATAAGTTGTGATTTGTGATTGCAGCGTTTCGTGATTGTGTCAGTACATAACTGTGACTATAAATTATATAGTGTTGTGATCCTAATATATTTAATTAATAAATTTTAATTATAACCTGAATTTTAAAACTTTAAAAGAATTTTCTTAATTTTGAAATTGTGTTGTATCTCTTAACTACTGTAAATATGTAATCTTCCAAACAAAAAATGATATATATCATTATTGATGATAAAACATGTGGGACCTTGGATTGACCTCTTAATTAGTGTATAAAAAAAATCATGGACAATAAATAGTTTCATTAGGTATGGAAAAATGCCTCCCTCCACTAGATAGGGATTTCCAAGTTTGTCAATAATCGAGACACGAACGTAGAATATGATTCTCATTGGACTTGTGTAGACTTTTATACTTATATTATTAAATTTAACATTTGCATTAAAAATTAAAAATATATCATATATACTGAACAAATAAATGGATGAGGAAATGGAGGCAAGAAATTGGGTTATTTTAATCCAGTCTCGTCCTACCTCTTGAAAGTTCCTTGTGGGGTGGACATCGAGAAGTGACACCCTACCCCTTGACTTTCCTAAGCTCTAGCTAAACTTTAAAAGCTAATATGAATTTTCTCGAGGATAAATCTCTTAGGATCCGTTTGATTCAAAGATGAAATTTGGGTGGAAATAAAACGAATGATAGGGAATTGAATTGCTTAGAATTTGTTTTATTGGGAATTGTCAATTAATTGTTTTTGATTGATATAATTTTCACCTGAAAAATGTTGAAATTTTCTATCTTTTGGTGTTCGTTTGACTTTATTTTTCATGAAAATTGTCAATTAAACGTATATAATTGGTTTGGATTGCGTTTTGCTTTATTTTACATGAAAATTGTCAATAAAGGGATAATTTTTTTTTACTATTGGAGATAGAATTTGTTTATATTGTAATTGAAAAAAAAAAAGGAATTTCAATTCCCACCTAAAAGGTGAGAATTTCAATTCAACTAAAATCAAGAAAACTAGCAAAGGTGGAAAACCAATTATAGGGGGAAAAAAAAAGTGACATTAGGGGTGTCCAAAAGTCCCGCACCGGACCGAACCGAACCGAACCGAATCGAGCGGTTCTTCATAAATTAAATACCCGAACGGGTACCCGAATCGAGAACCAATGAGATTGGGTCGGGTCTCGGGTCTAGACCAAGAACCGAAGAATCGAATAAGAACCGAAACTAAATAATTTTTTTATTTTTTTATTGAATTAATTAAATTATTTTATTTTTTTCTATACAAATTAGCAAATTAATTAAATAAATCAGATTATTTCATAATTTTAATTTTAAAGCCCAAATCATTTTTAAAACCCATTAACCCATTTTAATTTGAAGCAAATGAATATACTTTATGTAATTTTGCTGTAATATTAATATCTATTTTTTGGTATTTGTATGCATTGAATTAATCTTATTGGACGGCTAGTTATTTATATGTTTTTAAATTGGGTTACGTTAATTTGTAAAAGTTACGAATGAAATGTCATTAGTTGTATTTATGTAGCGTTGCTATAAATATTAAAAAAATTGATTATGGTACGGAACCGAACCGACCCGAACCGAACCGAACCGAATGGAACCGAACCCGAACGGTTCCATAATTATATTTGGACTCGACAGGTCCATTTATTAAATACCCGAAAGTTTTGGATCGGTTCGGGTCTCTTCAGAACCGAACCGAACCGACCCACGGATAGCCCTAAGTGACATCAAACATGACAAAAGTAGGAAATAGAATTTCAATTCCAACTTTCATGGAAAATAAGGGGCTATCGAAGAGACCCTTACTCTTTTATGAAAGCGAATAAGGTTCAATTTGAGTTTTTTTTTTTGCAACTAATCCTCCATATCCTGAACCAAACCAGATTTCAAAAATCCATTCAAATCCTAGAACAAATTTCTGTCGAATAAGATCTAAGAGTTCCATATCAAGTTCAAAAGTAACACTCGAATCATTCGAGAGATTCACATAAGTTCCGAAGCAAAACGAAATCCGCACAAGCCCTACTTCTTTAAGAATATCAATTACAAAATTAACATTCTTTTTCTTAATATTTATTTTCAAATATATATATGCCTTTCTAATTATCTAGAAGGGAGATACGCAGATCTCCTCCACTGATGATCAATTCACAATCAGCAAAGACTTGACAACAGTAGTTAGAATTTTACCAGAGCACCCAAAGCCAAAATTCTACAAGGCGGTGGCCGCCCATTACTAGGGCTCCAAGCGTCTTCATCCTCCGTGCCATATCAGCCGATAGTGGCCCAAGAGGGAAAAATAAACAATGTTACACCAAACTAGTGCCCTTTTTTTTAGTGTGGGTGGAAAAAGAAGACGGTGACTTTTCGGGAATATTATTAAATGAGAACGAAATCTTTGTCGCATCTTAAAGTCTGCCTTGCTTTTTCCACAAGTTCTTGAGATTTTGGTGGATCCCATCATTTGTGATTGAGTTCGTGGGAATTAAAATCAGATTTTTAGTAATTTTTTATAAAAATTGTGGGATCCATAGAATATATGGTTAAAATTGATAATTGACTTTGATTTGATTAAAATTTAGATTTCAGTCAATACCAAACATGAGCTAAAAATGGATAATATTATGAATTCAATATGATTAAAATGAAATTTCATCAACTCAAAATTGGAAAAAAAAAAAAACAACAACAACAAATTTTACTAATCAGATTTTGTTGTCAAAAAAATCCAACAAATTCTTTATCTATAAAAAAATAAATTAAAAAGTGAATTTGACTCGTCAAATGACTCTTTTATGTGCCAATTCAAATCTTTTTATCGCCGAAAGTTGGACTCTTTTTATCTCTGATAATTCTTCAAAATAGTGTTTTTTGTTAAAAATATGATTTTTAAATAAAAAGCATATTAAAAATAAATATTTCTTTAATAATTTAAACTTTTCTTTAAAAGCTACAATGCATCGGGACAACTTACAAAAGGAAATCTAATGAAGTGATCCGTTTTTGTTGAACATTTGAGTGTCGTTATACTCTCACCAATATCTTACACTTTGCTGCCTTTTTAACTAACAAGTAACCATCTCTTTCGGGTCACTCCCTCTCGTTGTGTTCATTTTTAAATGTTTCGCGTGTTCCACAGACAAGAAAATAGCCACTTCTTTATACAATTAACTAAGAGTAATTCAATTGCTAATAGAACACTGTCTGACAATCGAATCAACAACAAATATTTGTAATTTATTATTTTTCTTTTTCTTCGCCTTCTAGTCCGCGTAAATTAGCAACAAAAATTTACCAACGATACTATAAAACTCTCACTCTTCTATTGATTAATAACAATCGGTGTTGCATCGCAGGTGAAAGTTACAAAAATGAGATCATCATCATGAGAATACGACCTGTTTCACAGTGTTTTTCCTCTTCCTTCTACATTTTATTGAAGAGTTTCACGAGAAAGTTATCTTAAATCAATTTCTCCTAAAAGTTATTTTCGTTAGAAAAATACTTTAAAAAATTATTCAAATATGCTTCAAAGTACTTTTTTAATCTCATAAGCAATTTTTAACTGTTCAAAAGTCTTACCAAATGCACCCTTAAAAAAATAAGTTCCCGTCTTGCGACATTTGTGCTTCGAACTCATGGGAGAAATTACTCTTTTTTCATTATTAAAATGCTCCAATTACCAGAACTAGGAATCATTAACATTAAATAGATTGTAAATAATGGAATTTTAGTATAATCAACCTTTTAATTAAAAATAATAACAAAAAAACATAGCAATTAACAAATTACAACCTTATATCAGACATGCGTGTTGATCACATCACACTGCACTAAGCAAGCAGTTTGTGCAACCATCCCCATCCATAGTAAAAAAATGTCCTAATACAGCAAGTGGGGTGGGCTTTCTTCTTTCATTTTTGGTCAAGAAGCCAAGCCTGTGTTACTTTTCCAAAATTTCACTCGGGGTTGGTTGGCTTACAGTCTTGTTCAAGTCCAACTCTGTCGTAAATGAAAAGTTGATTACAACATATACCTAGCTAATGAAAAGTTTTCACCAATAAAACGTAAACTCTCAAGAGTAGTGATCGACCTTGAATTTTGAGTTAGGGATCAGGCCTAAAAAACTTTTGACGGAATTAATATATATATATGACGGAATTAATATATATATATATATATATATATATATATATATATATATATATATATATATATATATATATATATATATATACAGAAATGATCTAATGGCACCGATGCTCATCTTATTCTAAACACCGATGAGTTGGCACATTAATTCATTGGTGGATTGGAACTCACAAAATCTTATCCTAAGTGCATATGAAACGGAAATTTTTGTTTTAACGAAAAATTTAACAGAATTGGTTGTTTTAACGAAAATTTTTTTTTCGCCGTTAGTTTTATTGTTTCCATTAGCAATTAAGCCACCGTTTGTGACCATTGATATTGTTTCTGTTGGAATTCCACTATCTAATAATAAATGAATGGGAAATGCAAAAGACTTTGTACTACTACATTTTAGTCAATAGGAAAAAATTAAACTAAAAAAATAAAATAAATGTGGAGATTATCAATTTAAAAATGCTAATAATTTATTTAGTAAAATACATTTAACTTAATGTAGAAAAAATATTTATTTATTTAGTTTTGTATTGTAATGTTATCTATTATTTTGTTATGTACAAAAAGTTCATGATTAAGTGCAAAATTTGATATAATATAATAGTACGAAACACAAACTTATACATTTTTTTGTCTTTACACTAACATTCATTCTAAAAATTGATTATGATTTAATGTAAAAAAAAAAAATTCTGGATATATGCGAAAATAAATGTGATTGAATTTGCCCCAAATATTTTATTACATGTCATACGTTGACTGTAATAAAAGAACTGGATATAAATACAATGAAAGTTTCGTTTGTATATATTGCAAAAGCCAAGGGATCTGCAAACCACAGTATTTATCTTACAATTTTAATTTAAAATTGATGTCTGATTTAATTTAGAATTTAACACTATTCAAATTAAAATTAATATATTCAACGCATTTAAAGTGTTAGGAGATATGTTGAACTGGACGATATTATTGGAAAACTAGCTGCTGCTATGTTTGGTGAAATAGCAGAACAAACACTTGGTTGTTCAACAGTTGAATTCATAGGACATGCTGGAGAAGTATTTCTTAAATTTTTCTTCAAAACTTGATATTTATTATAATAAGTTATTTAAAAAATAATTGGATTTTTTAAATAATTATGTAAACCTATTTAAAATTTATTTTGTAGGAAAATCGACCATATGTTAAAAGCGTTGCAGATAAATTATCAAAAGAAATTTAAAAAATTCAAGTTTATGTAGATCCAGAGAAACTAAAGGAGAAAAAATATAGGCAGATTAATGTCCTCTATATTGAAGCAGTGCAAGATGAGAAAAATGTTGAATCGTTATCTTAGAATCAAAATTATCTCAAACAACTTTCATAAAACTATTAGCGATGTTCATTTATAGGACCATATTATAGATTCTATTAATGCTCTTTTTTTTTTAATATATCATAATGTGTAATTATTTATTAATTATATAAACATTACATCATTAGTTATTTAATTAACCAAAAAAATTACATCTTTATTAATAAAAATTTAATTCTTAACCAAAAAAATTATATATAAACTAAGCAAACGTGCATTGCACGTTGCTTAAACCTAGTACATATATATATATAGGTAAAAAGAAATGTGATAAACATACATAAAATGTTGATCCAGTCGTCCTAATTACAATATTACACACATATCATTGATAATATATTCATTAGAGGGTCCAACAAATAGTCGATGTTGCACAAGTGGAGTCAACCATCATACACAGCAAATCAACCACTAACTAGAAGTGGTCTCACTAGATCTTAACTGAAATTTCCCTGTAAATATGGAATATGGTAATCATCCACTTACCGTAGTAATATAATCATAATCACTCCCATAATATGGTTTTGGAATTTGATACAAGTGTTTCATTATTTTTTTACATTTCTAACCCTTTAGCGCTGTTGACAAACAAAAAGTGTAGCCCAAATCGAGTAGCCCAATGGATGAAACTCAGTTAGAAAGTTCAGGATGAATGCCCAAATAGGACCAGTAATGAATGCAGTGGAGGTCCACGAATAAGGTACCATCATCGCCCAAACTTGCAAGACGTCCAAGATCTAAGCGAGTGGAGTACCCAGAACGAATGAGCCTATTCTCACCCAAACCTTAGAATCGCCCAAGATCTTAGCAAACATGAGATATTATGGTTATCCAGAGCAGCAGTTATTGAAGTGGTTATTGAGCAACCTTATCACACCTAACGATCCAAGAATCACAGTTGTAGGCGGTTGAATACGAGAGTAATGGCAACAGTTAGAGACGACAGTTCCATGACAAGTCAACTATCAAGAATAAAGTGGGTAGTTATAGGGCAATCAAGCAGTTTCCAAGCGGTTTGTCATGAGGAAATTATCAAGGAAGTATAAAAAAGAAGAGAAGACATAGAGAAAATGACCCCGAATCAAACACTCTAAATAGAGAATATGTTATTTCAATTTCTTAGTTTAACTTTAAACACTTCTTTTAATACTCGTGTGCTTGCGCCACTTGGAGGCATTCTGTTTATTTCCAATCGTAAATCATCGCCAATAAAACACTCATTTTTGGGACTTTGTCTCAAGATGCCTGTTCCTTATACAATCGTCTGAATCCTTTTTTAATTGTTAGCGACAACCCGCGCGAAATAATTTGGCACGTCCAATGGTACATTAGTATTTGGTGTTTGAGGATACAAAGAGTGAAGCAATATGCCTCATAAGTCTGATAAGGAACCAACAAGTCACGAAATAGTCCAGTTTGTGATCGAGCGATATGGGAAGCAGCAAAGCTCTCCATGAACAGAGGGACAGAGTCAAAACAGTCACAGTCGTTACGAATCAATGACAGAGTTGAGTCCTCGAACCATGCTTGCATTGCTTGGAGAACTCACACAGGATGCCGTTGAACAGGTAAATCTACGAAATGTTTATAATAAAGAAAGATTTACCTAGAATGGGAATGCACATTATGACAACATGACCAAACAACTGAATACATTAAACGAAATAATGAACACGTTGGTAAGCCAAATATGTCAGTCAGTTGTGCCTATTGCAAACCACTTTCAAAGTAGGACGATTGTAGGGCATAATTCCCCAGTCCTAAATCCAAATCAAGGGATAGAACCACATTTTGGTCCGTCTACTTCAAACTAAATGGGTGGTGTAGTGCCAAACTTGAATAGTGGTAACCGTACATCAAACTTGGGGGGTAACCTAAATATAAGAGAAAATGTCCTGAATAATGGACAGAATACCCTGCGTGTTAATGATGGAATAAATACTCAGGCTAACGGTAACAATGGCCTAAATAATGGCAACTTTATCGCCAACCAAGGACCAAATGTTAGGCCTCAGGTAACTTAACCAATCAACCAACCTATAGGAATTTCATATGACCCCAACGTCCTGTTGAGGAATCAAATTATGGAAATAGTACAGGATCAAATGACTCATTTGGGGTACGTCCTGTCATTAGGCCAACTTACACAAAGCCGTATCCTAATTGGGTAGACCAAGCATATCCATGGCCTAGAGGGTACAAGGTGCCAGAATTCTCATTATTCACTGGTCTATGAGAAGTGTCTACTCTAGAACATATTGGGCAATTCACACTGCAAAGTGGTGAAGTGATCGACTACCATAAGATGAGGTTGTTCCCTAGTTCATTAACATGATTAGCTTTCTCCTGGTTCATCAATTTGCCAGCAAACTCTGTTCAAATATGGCAACAACTGGAAAAATTATTCCATGCTCAGTTTTATAAGACTGAATCTGAAGTTACTTTGGCTGATTTGGCAAATTTACGTCAAATTCCAAACGAATGGGCAAAAGATTTCTTTCAGAGGTTCAAGACAACCAGAAGTAAATGCTTTGTGCCTTTACCCGAAAAAGAGTTTGTCAAAATCGTTCAACGTTGTCTAAGTTTTGATTTGAAAAAGAAATTTCAAGATAGGAAATTTCTTGATATTTTTCAATTGAGTGCAAACGTGATTAAGTATGAACGTTTAATAAGAGAAAAAGAGAAAATGAAAAATTCTAGTAAGGGGACTTATTATAAAGACCCAAATTTTGATGTTCATACCATTAATGACGAATATTACGATCAAACCGAAGTATGTTTGACCGAGTTAATCAAAGGAGATGCATATACTTGACCTATAATGGCCAAACCTAGAGCGTCGGGTAAGGAAGAGCCTATAAAAGATGAAAATAAAAAGGCTAGGACGTTCTCGTTTGATGTAACTAAAGTTGACCTTATATTTGATAAACTATATAAGGATAAGCAAATAAAGTTGAAAGATAAATATAAGTTGCCAAGCCCTAAACAAATTAAGGGTAAAAAATATTGTAAGTGGCATACTGCATGGTTACATTTGACTAACAATTGTCTAGTTTTTCCCCATGTGTTACAGGATGCTATTGAATCAGGGCGAATTACGTTCAAGGATAAGAAGAAGATAGTAGTGAATGAAAGACGACTGATTTCAAAAACAAGTTGCCAAGATTGAAATTTTTTATCGACGATGGGGAAGAAGACCCTAGGCCACATCCCATCGTTTTTGAACGTATCAAAAAGAAGGAGCCTAGAAAGGATGAAGATGTGTTGTGTGCGAGATGTAAATGAGAAGTGAGTGCAAAAATAGAGAAACCAGGAGTAGGGCAACATCGCCAACTCCCTGATTTTGTCTCAAACACTCAGTCTATTAGAGGGCGAGGTACATCATTCTATAGAGGATCGCCTTTTGAGAGGCAGTTCAGGCCAATAAATAATGTGAGGACATTTAGGCTGCAACCTCTCCAACCAAATGTATGGCAGTCAGTCCAATATAATGTAGGAAAGGTGATACCTTTCAATGAGATGACTAGAACCCAACAAATGCGTTTTCAACTGAATTATGGACGAATAATGAGACAACAATAGGGACTATCACGTCCTAAGACACCTAAACTACTCAAAGTGGCTAATCAAAATGTTCTCGAAGACAGTGAAGAAACTGGTACGGCTGAATCAATGGAAGAACTGCCAGAAAGTTCTTTTGGGAGATCAAAGTTTGAGCGAGACAGAAGGGATGAAGAAGATCCAGATCAGCCCCTTATTACGTTACCGAACTGTCATGGCTAATAACTATTTACTAGCCAATGAGTTCAAAAACAAAGAGAAAGAAGATGAAGAAAGGGAGGATAACGAAAAAGAAGCATATATGCTGAAATGTGAAGAAGGCCAAACTTTTAGAGGGGTATACAGTGAGGAAGATGATGATGATATGATGAACATTGAAGATGAAATTGATCTGGAAATAGAGAGAAGAAAGAGGGGAGTATCGCGCAATACTCTGTTGAAGTAACTACATCGAGAGGGAGTTCGTGAAGTGGACTTGTTGGGAGAACCATCTGGGCGTTCTTTCAATTATTATGTGCTGTACGGAACGTCCAAGAGGAAAAGGAGAGTACCTCTCTTTGAAAAGTATGGGTCACCTCCAAGAATACTGTATCCTCCCACAGATTGGGTAACTGGAGAAGAAGCTCCAGAGAGTGTAAAGAGAGAGTTCAAGAAGAAGAAGTTCAGTGTGACATTTTGCATATTGAATTATCATGAGGAAATGATTCAACAAAGGACAAACATGAAGTGGAAATAGATGCTGCTGAGAAAGTTATATTTAAGAGACCAGCCATGAAATTGACTAAGCATTTGAGGCCATTGTATGTGAAGGCCTTGGTCAATGGTATACATGTGGCAAAAGTACTCATTGATAACGGAGTAGCTATAAACACCATCCCGTCCAAAATGATGAGGAAGTTTGCAAAGACAGAAAGTGATATGATTCCAACAGAAGTTACCCTCACAAGTTTCAATGGAGGAGCAACTTCGACTAAATGAGTTATGCCATTGGACATAACTGTAGGGACAACTACTAGGACCATAGTCTTCTTCGTAATAGATGATCCTACTAATTACAATGTGTTACTAGGAAGGGACTGGATACACGGAAGTCGCTGCATACCTTTATCACTCCATCAATGCCTAGTTTTTTGGAACAACAAGGGTGAAGCAGAAGTGGTGCAGGCAGATCATAGACCTTTTGTCGCAGAAGCAAACTCAGTGGAAATGTTCATGTACGAAGGAATTATGGACCAGTAAGGATAGTCCAAGATAGAGAAGAAACTCAAATTGTTGCACAGAGCGAAGAGCCATTTTCAGTAGATGCACTTACTGAAATGTTAGTCAAATGAGGCCAAACATAGTGGCCCTGGAGGAGCCAGTAATTGGCAAAAAGGTAATCAAGGAGTTTTAAATGAGTCGTAAGCAACAAAGGCAAATGGCCGATGTTCAGGCCTTCAAAGCCAAGTTAATGGCTTTCAATAAAGAATGTAAAGACAAGACGAAAGAAGAAGCAACCTTAAAAGCGTTGGGAGACAAATTGGAAATGTTCGAGTTGGAACAAAGTATTGGCCGAGAAGTCAACAAGGTGAATTGTTTAAAAGATTAAGTGCTTATAAGGGACATGGACGATAAATTAATGAAGATCACCAAGCCTGGATATGCTCAATCACAAGACCTTCTGATTAAAGTAAATATTGGCGATGAAGGGGAAGATCGCTCAACGTTCGTCACCCATATGCTCGATCAAGAGGTTAGTGATAAATTAATCGCTTTATTAAAGGAATATAAGGATTATTTTACTTGAGAATATGAACATATGCTTGGTTTAGATAGAAATTTGGTGGAACATAGATTGCCAACCGAGCCAAATTTGAAACCTCATAAGCAACCTCCTGAGTGTTTTGCTTATAATGTACTTCCTGAAATTAAGAAAGAAATAGAGCGATTACTAGAAGTATGTTTTATTAGAACAACCAAATATGTCGAGTGGTTGTCCAATATCGTGCCAGTACTAAAAAAGAATGGTAAATTAAGGGTGTGCATAGATTTCAGAAATCTAAACTTAGCCACGCCCAAAGATGAATATCCTATGCCTCGGTAGATTCTTTAGTAGACTCGACTGCCGAACAAGTAATATATTCTTTTATGGATGGGTATTCGGGATATAATCAAATTTACATAGCTGAGGAAGACATAAACAAAACTGCTTTTAGAAGCCCTGGATCTCTAGGATATTTTGAATGGGTAGTTATGTTGTTCGGCCTAAAAAATGCAGGGGCAATGAACTTGATTTTTCATAATATGATAGGCAAGTTTGTTGAGGTGTATGTAGATGATATAGTGGTCAAGTCCATTGAAAAAGACCATTTTGAACAACTGAGATGTTCATTTGAACGAATGAGGTAATATAAACTAAAATTGAATCCCTTGAAATGTGCATTTGGTGTTAATCCAGGAAACTTACTTGGTTTCCTAGTACACAAAAGGGGGATTGAATTCGATAAAAATAAAGTGAAGGCCATTTTAGAAGCCAAACTACCTAACAACAAAAAAGAATTCCAAAGGTTTCTAGGCCAAGTAAACTTTGTAAGATGCTTTATTTCTAATTGTGCAGGGTGAACTAAAACTTTTTCGCCTCTTTTAAATCTGAAAAATCAGGACGAATACGTCTGGAAAGAAGAGCATCAAAAGGCTTTTGAAAGCCTGAAGACGTATTTCTCAAGTCCACCAGTGTTGGTGTCACCAATACAAGGACGGCCAATGAAAGTGTATATATCGGCTGAACAAGAGTCAATAGCTGGAATGGTCACGCAAGAAGACCAATTTAGTGAAGAAATGACAATTTACTACTTAAGTAGACAGTTGACAAAATGTGAATGTAATTACTCTGCTATTGAAAAATTATGTCTTGCATTGTATTTCACATGTACAAAACTAAGGGCTTATTTATGGCCTGTAACCGTTTATTTGGTTTCAAGAGTAAAAGTATATGTTCTCTCGCCCTATTTTACACCAAAGGGTAGGCCTTTGAACTTTAGCATCGTCAGAGTTAGAAATACAATACATACCCCAAAAGGCAGTAAAAAATCAGGATTTGACTAATTTTCTAGCTGATCATCCATACCTGAAGAGATTAAATTAGAAATTGATTCATTCGAATTAAAACATTGGGTTTTATATTTCGATGGGTCAAAAACCTCTAAAGGTGTAGAGGTAGGAGTAGCATTGATAAATCCTTTAGGGATTTGTTATAAATTCGCATTTACTTTGGATATGATGTGTACCAACAATCAAGCCGAATATGAAGCCTTAATTGTGGGTTTAGAATTGATGATAGACATGAAGATAAAGAATGTGATTATTAGAGGCGATTCTCAATTGGTAATTCACTAATTGATTGGTGATTTTAAATGCCAAAATGACTCCATTATAAATAAATACGAAATTGCCCATGAATTATTAAAAGAATTCGACCAAGTAGAATTTCAATGTGTCAATAGGATATATAATGACATAGCGAATGAATTGGCTCAAATGGCCTCGGGGTATTCAAATGCTTTAAATTGGGAATCTACTTGTGAATATAGAGTAATATTACTCGTAGTCAAAGAAGGGCGAGAAGGATCGAAATTCATTGCATACAAGATGGAGATGCAATAGATTGGAGAGTGGAGATTAAAAGGTTCCTCAAAGAACCTAATAAAGAAGGTTGTAGAAAAATGAAGCTGCGTTTGCTAAACTTTACATTAGATGAAGAGTTATTCAAAAAATGTTCTGATGGTATATTACTAAAATGTGTAAGTTTTCAAGAAGCCAGAACGATCATGGTTGAGGTGCATGAAGGGATATATGGAGCTCATCAAGCCGACCAAAGGATGAGATGGTTGATTATTAGGAATGGATATTTCTGGCCCAAGATGTGAGAATCATGTGTTCAATATGCGAAGAGTTGTTTAGCATGCCTAAAGCATGGTCCGATACAAAGAGCGCCAACAAGAGAAATAGCACCCATTATCAAACCATGTTCGTTCAAGGGTTGGACCATAGACTTGATAGGTAAGATTTATCCCCCATTGTCCAAGCAACATACATTTGTTATAGTTGTAACAGATTTTTTCACTAAGTGGGTAGAAGAGATACCTTTAAAGGAGATCACCCAGAAGAGTGTCATAGAATTTATCCGTGATCAACTTATTTATAGATTTGGGATTCCACAAACTTTGATGGTGGATCACAGAACTTTGTTGAATGGAGATCAAGTGAAGAAGTTCTTGAGCGAGTTTGGAGTTAAGTTAGTAAACTGCACGCCGTATTAGGCTCAATCCAACAGACAGGCAGAATCTTCTAATAAGATTTTAAAAAATATCATAAGAAAAAATGATAGATAAAAATGCTAGAAATTGGCATGAATGTCTAAACAATACCTTATGGGCCTATAGGACGTCGCCTCGGCCAAGTACCAAAATTACTCATTTTCAACTTACTTGTGGACACGAGGCTGTTTTGCCTATGGAGATCAACGTGTAATCAATTAGAGTGTTTTTGTAACATAAGTTAAGTGATGGTGCGAGTCATTAGTTCAAAACTTATTAGAGTTGGACGAATTAAAATTGGACGTCCTAGATAGATTGTAAGTTCAAAAACAAAGAATGATTAAATTTTATAATAAAAAAGTTATAACCAAATCTTTTAGTCGGGCGAGTTAGTTTGGAAAACAATACTCCATTTGGATAGCAAAGATCCAAATTATGGCAAGTGGTCACCCAATTGGGAAGAACCGTATAAAGTAAACAGTGTGTTGCCTAATGGAGCCTATCATTTAGAAGATTTAGATGGCACCAAGCACATGAGATTCATTAATGGCAAATACTTAAAAAAGTATGTTTCTTCCTTATGAGAAAATGAACAAATAAAAGTATAATCAATATAATTGCGTTGAGCGATTGTAAATAAATAAGACAAGAATGAAGTACGTTCAAATAAATTCGTTTATTATCAAATACTCATTACAGATAGTGAGATACAAAGTACTAAATGCTCTATAAGCTACAATCGTGAGCAAAATATTATTTCGGTCAATTGCCAAGTAAGAGGGTGAACTGGCCTTGATCGCCGTCCTGATCACTGCTGCAATGGCAGGCAGAGAGGCTGAGAAGCACTCTCAACAGGCAAAAAGTCTGAAAGACACTCTCAAAATGTCTGCCTAATTGCATTGCTGCAATAACAGATAAGGAGGCTAAGAAGCACTCTCAGCAAGCTAAATGGCCTAAAAGATATCCTCAAATTGCCTTCCATCATTGAACTCTTTATGGAGAACATGAAAGGAGACTCTGAGAAGACGTTCATTGGTCAAATAACATTTCCTATATCTCCCATACCAAAGGTGATGTCAAGATAGATAGCAAACTAGGTAGATCAATTTATCCATTTCTATCAAAGAGAGAAGTGTTTGATCAATTGTACGAAGTGCCAAACAATGGCAGCAAGATAGTCTTTCTGAAGTAAAAGAATGGAAATGAAAATGATAAGTGTGGAACACATACGCATTTATAGAGGCGTGAAAATGAAAGGAAGGAATATGAACGGCCACATACGTGCATAGTAACTGAAATTAAACGGTCCAAGGTCTTGGAAAAAAAGATGGGAATACTAAGGAAGAATGTACATGAGTTTTAAGCATAAGACGATTAAATGTTTGGGAGGTTGACGATTAAGGAAGACGTCAATTAATATACAAATGAATAAAATAGTCGTTCATTAATGACAATGGTTGCCGTTACCTTCAAAATTTGCAATAACAGCCAGTGCGAAATTACAAAAGGAAAGTTAAGGCATCAAATGTCTTAATTACAATTTATCCTAGGTGGAACGCATTTGTTGTCTAAGCTTCTCCCATTCTCCATCTTGCTCATTCGAAGCAGTGGATAGTTTAACCATCATCCCATCATCAACTTCCAACTTGGAGTAATGCTCGAGCAAGGACTTGCTTCGCTCAACCTCTTAGGAAACATTACGCCTTTTAGCAGTCAATTTGGCCATACAGTCATCCATCCTTGCTTGAAGCGCCCTCATCTCTACAACCAGACTCGCCATCATCGAGTCTTCAACCATAACTTCAGTAGAGATCTCACGTAAATTGCTCTTTGTCTTCTCGATTTTTCAAACAAAGACTCATTTTCAGCTACAGCACGAATATATCGAGTCTTCTTGGCCTTCAATTCTATATTTTTTTCCTGCAAAGAATTTATCTCTGGGTGGATGATTTTCAATGTTAGCCTAAGATCAAATGAGATTCTAATCGAGGAAAGCTCAAGTGCTATGGCCATTTTCTCACTTAGGAGATCAAATTTCTCTTTCTGTTTGGAAGCATTGGCCTTGTTGATTTCAGATCCATGAAAGAAACATATTCAAACACAGACTGCTTGAGTGTATTCATGTTTTCCTCTGAGAAGCGTGTAGATGAAACGGAATAATGAATGGCCGATGAAGAGCGAGAAACAACGCTTTCTTTTATTTGTTCCCAAAAGATAAACACATCTTGAATTGAGCATAAAACAACATCAATAGTCTGCAAGAGAAATGCAAATTTAGCATCTTCATGACAGTGAACAAAGTAAAGATGAAAGATAAAACAAAAGCTACCTCATCACTAGCTTTTGGAAATTGGGGCACCTCACTGGCAGATGCAGCCACCTGTGGAGACTTCCCTTTGTCTGAACGAGCAGGTTCTGTCACAATAGGCAAATTCGTGGAAATCTCTGCAGAATTCAAGAGGCAATGGATCAAGGGCCAAATGATACAATCAGGGGTAAAGGCGGTAAAATATGTGTTACCTTTTGGTTCAACACTTGGGGGGTCGATGCCCTGAGAAAGTGGTAACTCTCCAACTAGTTGTGGTGAAAACTCTGGGTTTATGGACTTCTCGTTAGGCAAAATCCCTGCATCAGATGACTTGGATGAAGTAGCTCAGTTGGAAGTAATGAAACAGGGGATGCCACGACTAGGGTCTTCGAAGGAGAAGTTGAACTCTTCTGAGAAAATTCAAGTAAAACATTAACCCATGAAGAGTCATTTTTATGAATAAATGAACTTAAATGCCTTTCTCCTGATGATGAGATGAGCATCATCATCATCATCATCGTTGTCATCACCATCATCGACTGGCAAGACTGGTGAAGATGAGGTTGGCCGCTTTGGCTGGAAGTACCCTTGGCTATACTAGCACGAGCAGGAGAAGAAACAGATGAAAAGGCCGGATGTTTAGTGCGAGCAGGTGAAGAGAGACCCTTGATGGATACAGGAGGGGCAAGAATGGGAGAAGTAGAGGAAATCCATGACTGATCCAGCTTGTGGAAAGCACGATTGGCGTCAGTTGTGAAAAGTCTATGTTTCACAGACGGCCAAAGTTGGTCAAAAAGAGGGTGAGTAACAAAACTAGGATTGAAAAGAACCAAAGAGAAACCTTTAGTCAAAAGATTATTATGGGCATCAATGGCTTGTGCCTCGATTTTATTTATGACATGAAAATGGTTTATTAAACTCTTAGAAAAACAAAGAGGAACATGCTGGGCAAAACCAAGCTGACGAGCAAAAAATTGGGAAACATATATCTCGACCCCAGCTTTAGGGTTTGTTCCAGTCACGATATCATGGAATAGCTCACTCCGGGTAAAAAATTGTGCGCAAATAGGCAAGTACATACTCACCTCATCTACGGTAGAAGGAGGTCAGACATAAATAGGAATTTGATTAGGAGAAAAGGGGAAGAAAGAAGGTATTGAATTCAAAGTATAAAAGAATGTAAATACGTCTCTGCTGGACATATTTACAGGGCTAAACTAATGAATGAATAGCCCATAGCAGCTGACTATTCGGGGAGGAATTAGTGGAGCACCAAATAGTGGAAAATAGGCTCTCAACCACAATTGAGCAAGCCAAAGATGCCCACTGTCAGTGGGAGACGCGCCACTCTTTAACTAAAATTGGAGAGAAGCCATGCCTCTATAAAAGGCGGCTAAAAAGAATGAACACAAATTCAAAGACCTGCCATATGCTAATTTATATGATGGTGGCAGATAACTCATAGAGGGTTTCAGGCTGGGAACACAAAGAATGTATTTACAGAGCCAGACCTGAAGGAAGGCTACATGCTCATCATGAGTAGGTTTAGAATTAGAAGCAGTATAAAAGCCTTGCATGCTCGAGTAAGATTCAGCAACTTTCTTGTCAAACTTCGAGGTAACACTGGAAATCTAAATGTTAGGAAAAATGGTATCGCCCGAAGGTGGAAGATTCACTAGGGCTCCAACATTCCTTAGAGTAATTGACATTGGGCCAAGAGAGAAAACAAAAGTGTTATACTCAGAAACCAGAAACTCAGGGCAATTGGAAAAAGCACTGGGTCATAAGTTGGAGGAAAAAGGGTAATTTCTAATAGGTCCAAAATCCTAGCACGAGCAAAAATTGCTTTAGTGGGACCATGATTTACCATACGTGCATGCCATTTACGAAAACTAGGATCAGTTTTTGGACAAGTGCGAATACCTTTATCGCGGATTGGCTTCAATGGCAAGGAGTTCAGAAAATGAGGGTTTCAGTGCAAGGGAATAGTTGACCCATCGTCGCTCGTCCGATAGCTTCGGCATCATTGAATGATGGGCCTAAATAGAATACTTCATTGAGGTCAGCATTGGCTTGTGCAAGGAAATTTGAATTTATATACAGTCTAGTAAGGAGGTTTTGAAGTCCTCAAAACTGAAAGAATCATCAGAATGAGCATGTGAAGTCGCCATTGGATGCAGAAACAGACGTTGTGAAGGGTTCTTGAGAAGCGTAATGAGGAAGCAGGACAATGAATAATGACATTTATAGAATGCACGATGTAAAGACATGAAGGTAACGACGCGAGGAAGTGGCGTGTCTTTTGGGTTTATGGGGATTTGTAACGTTGCACATTTTCAGATTATAGAAGGTTTATAACCAAACCGAAATAATGATTGAAATTCTTGGAAATTTCAAATATTGCCGAAAAATACAAAGAAAGAATATGGCAAAGATTAATAATTGGTATTAATTCTGCCATATTTGGGGGTAATTGTTGACATACAAAAAGTGTAGTCCAAATCGAGTAGCCCAAGGGATGAAACCCAGCTAGGAAGTCCAGGATGAAGGCCCAAATAGTACCATTAATGAATGTAGTGGAGGCCCACGAATAAGGTACCATCATCGCCCAAGCTTGCAAGTCGCCAAAGATCTGAGCGAGTGGAGTGCCTTAAAATAGCCCAGAGCGAATGAGCCTGTTCTCGCCCAAACCTTCGAATCTCCTAGGATCATAGCAAACATGAGGTATTATGGTTATCCAGAACATCAGTTATTGAAGCGGTTATTAAGCAACCTTATCACACCCCACGATCTAAGAATCACAGTTGTAGGCGATTGAACGACGAGAGTAATGGCAACAGTTAGATACGACAGTTCCATTACAAATCAATCATCGTGAAGAAAGTGGATAGTTATAGAGCAATCAAGCAGTTTCCAAAGTGTTTGTCATGAAGGAATTATCAAGGAAGTATAAAAAGGAAGAAAAGACATAGAGAAAGAATCTCAAATCAAACACTCTAAACAGAGAATATGTAATTTCAATTTTTTAGTTTAACTTTAAACACTTCTTTTAGTACTCATGTGATTGCGCCCCTTGGAGTCATTCTATTTATTTCCAATTGTAAATCATCGCCAATAAAACACCCATTTTTGGAACTTTGTCTCAACATGTCTGTTCCTTACACAATCGTCTGAATCATTTTTTAATTATTAGCGACAACCCAAGCGAAACAAGCGCGTTAGTGTATATTAGACGCGTAGTATTAAACTAGACTTGGATAATATATTCTACACAATTTTAATTTTAGCTTCATTTTCTTATGCCATCGAGTGTCATCAGATCCCTATCTACTAATTATGTCACGAGCACTTGGGTAACTTAGACTACAAAAGCACTCCTACAAGATGCCTGATCTCGAGAGTCTTGAATTAACTCATTTGAGAGTTTAAGTTGTTAGAAAAAAGAAAAAACTCTTTATTTATGTCTTATCCACCAGACGTCTCATCACTTGTCGTAGGCTTGACACGTAGAGTTTCATAAATAAGATTTATGAGGGACAACAAACTTCAAAAAATCTTTATCTTCATCTTCAGTTGAACAGTGTTAAAATAATATAATTGTTACCTATGATTCGATTTCACTTCAATGTTAAAAGCTATAATTAACTAGCACAATAAAAAAGCTAGCTATAACTTCAATAATTTGCATTTGCAAACTTTTGGACTTTTAAAGATTCAAATGGATCATGATCACAACAATTAGGGGATCACCATTCATGATCCAGAGCACAAGAACAAAGATCAACAAGGTGGGCCCCAAAGTGCATTGAGTTTTTCTTGTAATATTCAAAAATCTTGAGGGCTTTCTTTTGGCCATTTCCCTTATAAAGAAACCAAAGTTACTCCCACAAATCTTGCTTGGAAGCCACTTCTTGTCTACATACAAAACTTTCTCCCTTAACCAATTTTCACGGAGCCATGGGAAATTGCTTTGCTCTTCAGGAAAAGGTTATCAAAGTCATAAAAATAGATGGGAAAATCCTTGAATACAAAGCCCCATTAGAAGTTCATCACGTGTTATCAGAATTTTCTCACCATGCAATATCAGATGAACTTCCTGTAGTACAGTACATGAATCCAAATGCTAAAATGATAGGGGGTCAGCTATATTACCTTCTACCTCTACCAGTGGCTCCTCCACCGCGGATTAAGAAGAAGAAGACCGTTCGTTTTGCTGATTCAGTCGAAGGAGCTGGAGAAGCAACCGGAGTTTTGAGGATTAAGCTTGTCATCAGCAAACAAGACCTGCAGGCAATGTTACGAAAGGGAGGAGTTTCAGTTCATGATTTGGTATCGAAACAAAGCACACACAAGGTTGACACCATTGACAGGATTGCTAACATGAATTGCAGAGGATGGACGCCCTCGCTGGATAGTGTGCCTGAAGTGAACTAGCATATGGGAAAACTAATAGGAAAATGTAGAATAGATGAGAATAAACGTTATCATGAAAGATGTACTTCAAATACAAAATTTAGCTAGGCTCTGAAAGATAATAGAACGTATAGTCTAATTTGTATTTTCAATTTTTTTCACAAAGGTTTAAAATACTTCTCTTGTTTATAATTTAACAGAATTATGATCCGTCTGCACCAAACATTTTTTTCAGAACTCCCACATCCTCCCCTTGTGCTTGCTTCAACCCGCAATACTGAAAGGGACAAGTGGTACATCTGCAGTCTCAATTCATTCAAGATTTCATATGATCAAACATGAAGATTATGGCCTAGATATTTCAGCAAGGCGGATGATTTCCTACCTTTCTGCTTAATATAAAAAGGAAAACAAAGGACAGTTTAAAAAACGAAAACGTTGTATGATACTTAAAGGAATTTCATCTTTTCTGAAAGACTAAGAATACAAAAAGAATTGTTTATCTTAGGGAGACGCAACATCAATAATCTTGAATTCATGACTCATAAAAAGACAAAAAACTTGCACCTTTTCATAGTTTTAGTAATGTTTCTTCACCTCAATTTCATAGTGCAGGAAAAGGGACGTAAAAGCAAGAGACAAAGTGTTATTCAAATTACTTATGTACCAGTCAACTACTAGACAGATCATAGAGAAATTAGACGTAGCATTTGATTTCAGATTCACAGAATCAATCCAAAGATGGAATTTTCAAGAAAGAGAAAAATAGAGAAGTCTACCCTGCAAATTTGTCTAGTGGAGAAGGCAATAGCA
Source organism: Fraxinus americana (assembly GCA_035079005.1). Taxonomy (NCBI): domain Eukaryota; kingdom Viridiplantae; phylum Streptophyta; class Magnoliopsida; order Lamiales; family Oleaceae; genus Fraxinus; species Fraxinus americana. The sequence goes on from CM068708.1 coordinate 38,452,585, forward strand.
AAAAATTTAATCAAAAAACTTTCCACCTTTTCGACTAGAAAAGATAATTATCGTGCCACCAAAGATAATGATACATGTAGAATAATACCATTTATTCATTGATTAATCCAAAGGCACTAGCAATAATCTCATACGAAAATAAATTAATATATATTTGATTTCGTCGATGCAATGATATTAGTAGAAGTGCTAATGCTACGACCATTATCACCAAGATAAGGATCTACGTACTCATGATTCATTAATGGAAAAATAGAGTGGGTAATGTGATACGTTTTATCGTAAATATTAATAACAGTGGAAATTAATTCAATTTCAAGGATTTCTCATCTGTACATCATTGTTTAGATAGTGGAAGATTAAAGATGACATACGCGTGCTTATAGACTTATATAGAGTATTTTACACCATTGAATGTCCCGACGGTACCTTTTTCTTTTTTTGATAAATTATTCAAAATATCTGTATATGATATACACGCGCTTATTTAGATGCCTATAGGAATTGAATTCAAGAGGCATCCATGAAGCAAGCAGTTGATTTCTTTGCACTTTCCATGATTGGACACCACGGCATTAGCTCATTAAATCTTTGTATATACTTCTCCAGAGACAATACCTTGCTTCAGAATTTCATCGTGTGCAACAAGCAAATTTCCTTGATTAAGTTTAAAGGTCTATCCTGTTGTTTAATACTCTAAATGATCCATAGCTTGAAGAAGTTGACTTAAGCAGCATATAAAACTCGTAGACGTTATCAATTCACAACAGCATCAAACTGATGTAAGAAAGACATGGGGATTAGAGTTATGGAAGAATTTACAATAGGAGAATATATAAAACTCGAAGTTGAAACAACAATAGAAGCTGTTTTAGGTTCATATTTAAATTGAAGAAATTGATGAAAGAAATAAAGATAATAAGAATAAGGAACTCTAAGCATCACATCCAGGGCCGGCCCTGAGGCGAGGCGGATGAGGCCTGTGCCTCATGCCCAAAACTGGAGGGGGCCTCAACTTTTGACCCTTTTTTTTCCGTCTGGCCCAAAATCGAAGGGGTCTCAATTTTGGCCCAATTAAAGTTTTTTTGTTTTTTTTTAATACTAAACGAATCAAATCGCGTATTCATATCATCCTCTCCTTCCCTTTCAACTCCAACGCCGCTGTCTCCGAACTCCGGTCTCTCCTTCCTTTTTTTTCCTCCCTTCCCTTCTCTTCCACAGATCACAATTTATTCACATTTCAAAACAACCCTAACTGCGCCGTCTACGAGTCGTGAGTCATGGTCGACCATCAACTAGTCGTTACTACGCTTCTGCCGATACTTCCGCCAGTTTCATAGACCAACCGACGCAACCGTCAACTGTGAATCAGTGATGAGTCCGATTCTAATTTTTGAGCAGGTAATTTCTTTTTCTTTTTTTATTACACAATTGAGGCCTGCCAAAAGGGATGTGAAGAGTGTAGCAACTGCGAAACTGTTAACAGTTAAAAACTAGTAGTCATTTATGATTTAACTGAAAATGGTTCCTTACTTTGGTAATAAAATCAATTGTTAATCATGCCTCGGGAATATTGGGGTTATCACTAATGGATATAGCAGCATATGAATCAATCAACAGATATACAAAGAATTCTATAACGTAAAGTAAGATCTTCGTTTTAAATCAACACTAAATTTGAAATTTTGTAACAAAAATAGTGCTTTATAATTTACCTCTCCACAATTCTATTTTAAAAAGAACATATTAGAATCAAATTTGTTTTAGTACTTTTGGATGCTATGATCTATTGGGATCAAGATATAATCAACCAATATCTCCATAGACCTAACCTAACCTACCCCACCCCTACCCTACCCTACCCTATGCTACGAAATCCCCACCAAAATATCATATTTGTCCTAAGTAGAATAGGTAAAAGAAATGTGATAAACATACGTAAAATGTTGATCTAGCCGTCTTGATTACAGTATCACACACATAGATCATTGATAATATATTCATCGGAGGGTCCAACAAATAGTCGATGTTGCACAAGTGGAGTCAACCATCATACACAGCAAATCAACCACTAACTAGAAGTGGCCTCACTAGATCTTAACTGAAATTTCCCTCTAAATATGGAATATGGTAATCATCCACTTACCATAGTCATATAATCATAATCACTCTCATAATATGGTTTTGGAATTTGATACAAGTGTTTCATTAATTTTTTACATTTCTAACCCTTTAGCGCGTTAGTGTATATTAGACGCGTAGTATTAAACTAGACTTTGATAATATATTCTACACAATTTTAATTTTAACGTCGTTTTCTTATGCCATCAAGTGTCATCAAATCCTATCTACTAATATGTCAAAAGCACTCCTACAAGATGCCTGATCTCGAGAGTCTTGAATTAACTCATTTGAGAGTTTAAGTTTTTAGAAAAAAAAAAGAAAAAACTCTTTATTTATGTCTTATCCACCAGACGCCTCATCACTTGTCGTAGGCTTGACACGTAGAGTTTCATAAATAAGATTTATGAGGGAACAAACTTCAAAAAATCTTTATCTTCATCTTCAGTTGACTCATGTTAAAATAATATAATTGTTACCTATGATTCGATTTCACTTCAATGTTAACAGCTATAATTAACTAGCACAACAAAAAGGTTAGCTATAACTTCAATAATTTCCATTTGCAAACTTTTGGACTTTTAAAGATTCAAATGGATCATGATCACAACAATGAGGAGATCACCATTCATGATCCAGAGCACAAGAACAAAAATCAACAAGGTGGGCCCCAAAGTGCAATTGAGTTTTTCTTGTAATATTCAAAAATCTTGAGTGCTTTCTTTAGGCCTTTTCCCTTATAAGTAAACCAAAGTCACTCCGACAAATCTTGCTTGGAAGCCACTTCTTATCTACATACAAAACTTTCTCCCAAAATCGGAGGGGGCCTCAACTTTTGGCCCATTTTTTTTCCATCTGACCCAAAATCGGAGGGGCCTCAATTTTGGCCCAATTAAAAGTTTTTTTTTTTTAATACTAAAGGAATCAAATCACGTAGTCATATCATCCTCTCCTTCCCTTTCAACTCCAACCGCTACATCGCCGCCGTCTCCGGACTCCGGTCTCTCCTTCCGTTTTGTTCCTCCCTTCCCTTCCGTTCCCTACACTCTTCCACAGATCACAATTTATTCACATTTCAAAACAATCTTAACTGCGTCGTCTGCGAGTCGTGAGTCAAGGTCGACCATCGACTAGTCGTTACTGTGCTTCTACTGATACTTCCGCCAGTTTCATAGACCAACCGTCGCGACCGTCAACTGTGAATCAGTGATGAGTCCAATTCTAATTTTTGAGCAGGTAATTTATTTTTTCTTTTTTTATTACTCAATTGAGGCCTGCCAAAAGGGATGTGAAGAGTGTAGCAACTGCAAAAATGTTAGCACTTAAAAACTAGTAGTCATTTATGATTTAACTGAAAATGGTTCCTTTGGTAAAATTGTAAGTCTGTAATCACACTAAAAAATATTTAAGTACTTCAGCATTGGTGCTTTTATATGCAACTTAGGTAAACATATATTGTGGGATGTCTCTAGCCTAACCAGTGGCTAGTCAAGTTCATTTCGTAGCTTAAGACTTTGTATTGATGGTTAATGTGAAATTTTTATTTCAGGTTTGTGAGATGTAACGGTGGAATTCTCAACACATCTAATGTTTGATAGCATCGTGGAATCCAAAAAAGGTTTCAAAAGATCTAAATTTTCTGTAAAACTTCCCAATCTCCAATAAAATATGAAACATTGTGAGAGTTTAATTACACTTCAAGAAGTCCTAAACCTTGTAGAATTCCAAATTCTAATTTAAAGCTCATAAAGTACTTAGCTAACTTGTGCTAATGACTCTAAACTAAGAAAACGTGACGCAAAGAAAGTATTCTGGAATATAATTATTTTTCACAAAATGCCAAACTACACCTAACCAGAAAATACTTATGAAACAGACTAGTATATGAATAACAACTACGCTTGTATAGGGAATTTTCTAAAAAGTAGATTCGCATATTTCAAAGGAATAACTTTTGGACTAATACATACTTTGTTGAAGATATTTCACATTCCTAAGCAAGTTCTTCCTGTGATCTTACTTATTCCAGAGCATTTTATTGCATGAATCACACCCTCAGATAAGAATAAATTCTCATATACTCTCTGGTAACCATTAGCATGGTAAAAATCATAGCTTACACTATCAGCAAATATCACTGGTCACAATTTCTATTTTCTCTAGTAATGACTCATCCTAATTTCCATTGTTTCTCTCTCCAGGAGCAAATTTTACTATTTCAGAGATGATGTAAAACGTAAGCTATGAAAAAAGAAGTGTTGCATTTTCTTATATTTACAACAAAGTTAACAACGTTGAAACATATTCGTTTCGATCCATACATAATTGGATCTACGAATACTTAATTTGATCTAATATTACAAAACCATGCATTTTTATCATATATTACAAGATGTACCTGTCAGCAGTTCTGCACTAGTAACAGTAAGAAATACATTACTGCTATGAGCAAAGGGGCTTAAGCTTGCTACAGTTCATACACAGACTGAAGCTATGGCTGTTTCCTTTCAACTTCAAGAGAAATTTCATTCCGACGCGTGAATGGAAGTGTAAATGGTGGATTATACTGCACAATTAGAGAAGTAGAAGGCAACTCAAATTCTGATCATTTATTAATATTTGTATTCCGTATTGACATATTGCTAATACCTGTGCAACTTCCACCAATGCACCCTTTTTCACACGAAATTCTGTGTCATTATTCAGTAAGTCCCTTAGTCTTGATTCCCGGCGTTCAACTTCTTCATCAGTGATAAAGCCTGACAAATTCAGAAGAAAAACTGATTAAAAATTCTGGCTCAATGCATTTGAAGTGAGTTTCTGTGTGGCTTCATTTGTGCTGGTACTGGTAGGTCCTCATAACTGGCTGCGTTGATTTAAATTCATGTCCTATAATTTGTGCCAACTAATTTTCCTTCCATAATGTAGGGCTTAGTATTGTAATTTCTGAGATATTACAAACCCTAAACTCGTCAACCAATCAACTTCATTAAAATAGAAAACAAAACAAAAAGGGACCTACATAAACTAGTAAGACAGACAAAACCCCCAAGATAACTTGCGAAATAGTAAACAAAATAAAATCTCATTTGAGCACAGTAACATAGCATGAACATTTTCGTGCTGCTACAGTAACCCATCCTTTCTCTCTTATTTTTTTTTTTTTTTACATAAATCAAATTCCTTCCTGATCGCAAGACCTAAAAGAAAACAGACCTGAAAATGCAACAACTGCGATGATTTTCCTTGGCACCTCTTTGATAGTCACAGAAGAATCCTTGGGCAATGGCAAGTTGGAACCATACTTTGACGGCATGACAAAGGACATCTTCCATTTATCTTGATCTTCCACCTATATGAAACCTCAATCTGATCAGATCGGGATTAAGGTGTGCAGAAATTCGTGAAAAGCTTGAGATACTGGCTGTATTACATGCATTTGACATACATGAAATTTGAAAATAGAAAATAAATCATAAATGCATGGGTGGTTGAATATAAACGTATGGATACTGAAATGACATGCAAAACAGTTTTTAGATTTTGTTCTAAAATAATATTGTACGCTTGACATGTAGATTACAAGACCTTAGTTAAGAGAGAACAATATCAACTCGTTTCCAATATTTTCATCTTAAAGAACCTTAACATGTTCGGGAATTGACTATCTAATTTGCTCATCCATTTACCCTGCTTCCTTCTAAATGATAAGTCAATAATATTAGAGAATCCTACATAAAACTGGCAAATGGTGAAATAGCCCCCTTCAATTTGCTGAAGAGCTTGGGAATCCTCAGGTAACTATACAGTACGTCTTCGGAACTCAAAGTAATGTGTCAATGTAACTCACACGAGACCCCACAATGAATAAAAAAGTACTTAGAAGCGAGTAGAAGCAAGCGAAATAGATATCTCTGTTATGATGAATCCTTGTGGCCAGTTATTCAGCCGACTTTTAAGAGACCTCACATTTATGGATTTCAACGTTAACATGCTTCAAGTACTAAATAAAGAGAAAAAGAGTATATCGATAACGAAAGAACAAAAACCATGTGAGAGCTTTACCCTTTTAGTTATCACAGGGGTTGTCATTTCCATTTTCTCCCCAACCGATTGTACTTTACTAGTAAAAACAGGCGTAGTCATCTCCATTTGCTCCTTTCTTGTATTCTGGAGTCATCATGATCTCGTGAGGATTAAACCACGGAATAATAAAAATGAGAACAACAAAAACAAAACAAAATTAAAAATAACAATAAGAAACTAATTTTGAAGCAAAACATTCTTTTCAATCTCTAAAAGTACTTAATTACCTTACCAAACAAGTACTCAGCCAGCACGTTGAAGGATTGAGATGCCCCTGTAAAATCAAATCCATACTTCCCAGGCATCGTCGTCTCAGCAATAACGTAAGGCTGTGTTTATTACATGGAGGAGAACATGCACAGAGACGCAGAAATGGAATGATTACTATGTGCATAACTATTTATATGATTTCATTGAGGATGCCTCGTTAGGTTTACTGAAGCAACAGGGACTCATTTAATTGTATGGCATTGTGCTTGGTGACTAAAAAGGACTAAAAGCTTGTTGATTGCCAGGATCCATAATTTTGTTCTCGTTCTTCATTCAGGATTTACTTGTAACATAACTTCTAACAACAGAAAATAAAATATCATCACGCCTATTCATTTACACTTCTATACTGTCAGATCATTTAGATAATATACTCAAGATTACAATTTCCATCAAAAATAGTGGCAGGGCCACCTGGAGTCCAGTGGAAATTGCCCTCCACTGAACTTTGGAGTTTTTTTTTTTTCAAGTTAAGAAACTTTTTTTGTTGTTTTTTATTTCATAATTTTGATATTTTAACATGTAGAAAAACTATGCTCGACCTATTTAGAGAATTTAATTGGTGATTACAAACTGTTGATCAATGTCATTTGGTCTGCTGAGCAAATACTCCTGATTTCCACAATATTTTATCAAACTTTATCAACAAGTAAAAAGAAATTGTATTTTAGGCTCATGTCATCTTCAAGATCTACTCAATCTAAGTTAACATGATCTATTTGATGGAAGAACTAGTATAGGGACAATATTAATTAAGAAAAATAAATTAAAATCTTGTTCATTATAGTTGAGTAGTGTCTCCGAGATATGTCTTAAAACCTTTTAGTTAAACCATTTCTTCATGTATTTCATATAAATGTTATCATTTACATCATTAGATTCTAGATAAACTATATAAATACTATTGTGTTATTGTTTTGTTCTAAAATTATTATTTTTAACTAAGTCATGCCCCCACTGAATTATATTTCAGGCTCCACCCATGATCAGAGTCATGGTTCCAGAGTTGCACTAGTTTGAAACCAGTTATATGATGAGAGTTGCAGTTATACTCAGTATCCAAAATTCCACTTTTGGTCTCTACCAAAAAAGAGTAAGTCCCGCTTTTAGAATACATCTGATTGTCGTAATAAATTGGTACTTCCAGATAGTGTCACTTCTCAGATACTTTAGTATGTATTTTAGGACTTATCACTGTAAATATTATGGCAACATTCAACTTTTAGAGTTGATCTTTGTCTACAACCCCATTATTAATATAAAACTGTCACATATTCGACAATACATCTAATTTCTCTACAAGGCTACTTGCCACCAAATGAACACTTGCAAACAAATTGGGACCAAAAATGGCATTGCTAAATGGAGCAAAATTACTGGTATACTTCTCTACATTCAGTTACTTTTACACTAAATACTAGTTGCCTGTGCATAACTTTCAAGAAACATTGAGTTATGGATGTAAAAACGCAACGAAACTGGATCTAAAAACTTTCACAAAATAGATAGATGGTAACTGGACAGAATGATAAAAGAATACCTCGACTTCTCTTATCTCATACTGATCGTTACGACTCAGAATTTTAAATTTCACTGTCTCGAGATCAGGAACTTCGACAAATAACCAAAACCAGAAAACAAAATAATTAGATGACAAATAAAGATCTCCATTAACAATGAAACTAACAATTGTCAAGCAGTAATAATATAATAAATACCGGACATCAAGGCTTCTTCAAAGTTGCGGCTCTCAAATTTGCTATTCGGAACTATATATTTCACGCTCTCACTTGCCAAATCAGTCAAAACTAACAATAATAACCCGAAAAATTAGGGAAAAAATTAAAAAGAACAATCAGACCCTTCTAGTGCAATAATTCATGTTGGGGAGTTAAAATAGTAAAAAAGAAATGCTATATTTGCTTACGGCGCTGAGAAAGGGACAAAGTTTGGGAAGCGAGAGCGAGGACAAGGGAAACCCGGGCTTCCACGGCTGACATCGGAGGTCGAGGCGGCGCTTTTCTTCTTGTTACAGCCTCAGTTGCTTTCATAGTGATGATCGGTGATCGTGGTTGTGGTTGTGCGTATAAGGAATTGATTTTGTGGGTTTTAAGAAATGAGGTTTCAGTTGTAGAAATTGAAGGACTGTACAGTAGCATTTTCAAGTTTCTGGATTTTGAAATTCCGTTAAGAGAGTAAAGAAGGGGGAGGGAGAGTGAAGGAGTGGTTGTATCATTAGCTGCCCACGAAGTCGATATTTCCACGACTATTTTCTTGTCCATGATTTTTCTAATTTGCTCGATATTTTTGCTCAGGAGATTTCTTGTTATTTATTTAGCCTCTGTTTGGTATCCATTCTTTTTTTCATTCTCATTCTTCTACTAATTTTCAACCACACATTCATCAATAAAATAATATTTTCCATCACATCAATAACTTTTCCTTCATTTTCAACCACAAAAAAGGTGTGATTTGACACAAAGAATACATTTTTTTCTAGAATAATGGTTACCAAACGGTACCTTTTATTTTTCTTAAAGTTTGAACTTAAAAACTGCTCTCATTAGTCACTTAACTTTAAAAATTGGGACCGCATCCACAACCGCGTCAACGATACTTTTAAAATTAGAAAGATTTTATGATATGTCTAACGATATGATTTGCGTGAAACATTATTGTAATAAAAAGATGTCAAATCTTAATAGTGCTGTTATACAAAACTCAAACTAAATATTAAAGATCGATTGAAACTCGAAACCATATTACAAAGTTTATCTACAAATCACTGGATACCAAGGTTTTCCAGATCGAAGACTCAGAATATTGTACATGTCTGTATCAACACTATGAAACCCAAATTCACCCAGAACCATCACGATTCACAGTAAACGTGCAACTCTTCTATGGACCAGAAGAGCTCAACATTACCAACAACAACATTGTTTCTTTTCACCAGATTTCACACAGAAAACACACTCAAGACACGATACAAGAGTTCCTTATAGAAGAAAAAGAAGACGAAAAAAAGATAACACAGAAGTCTCCAGAGAACCCTCGAGAAGAATGAAACCATTTGAATACCGAAAATATCAACGCATCGAGATTGGGCAATAGTCAATCCAACGGTACAGAGAAACTCACGCTTTTGGGAAAAGAAATACAACCAAAGTTGCAATAGGCAAACACGCTTTTTACCGGACCGGGTATTAGGCTGAGTGATTTGGGCCTTCATTTTAGTTGAATGTACTGGGTAATAGCAATTGGGCTGAAAGCCATTTCATCATCGCCTATTGGGCTGGGCTAGTATCACAACCTTTACAATCTCCACCTTGATGCCAGTGGTTTATCAGGCAACTTATGCACCCTACAAGTTACTACTCATTGGCCACAACTTCCGTTGATCACTCCACATAGCACCAAAGTTAGGATCAATCAGATTACCCAGTATCAATGTTCAACATTTGCAAACAAGACTTAAACTTGGTTAGAGACAATACCTTTGTAACTATATCAACATGATTAAATTGGGTAGCAATTTTCTCAAGAAGTAAAACGTCTTTAGAAATAATGTCTCTCATAAAATGCAACTTAACATCAATATATTTAGTTCTTTCATGATAAACTGGGTTTTTATACAAATATATAGCACTTTGACCGTTGTAATATAAAGCAGCAGGGTTAGACAACTCATTAATTTCAGACAATAAACCTTTAACCCACAAAGCTTCTTTTATTGCCTCAGTTGCAGCAACATATTCAGCCTCAGTTGTAGATAAAGCTACAACATGTTGTAGTTGGGATTTCCAACTGATAAAAGTTCCACACAAAGTAAACATATAAGCAGTAGTAGACTTCTTATTGTCAATATTTCCAGCAAAATCAGAATCTACAATCCCTTTAAGCACTAATCATCATTACACGCACTAAAGCAAAGTCCTAAGTGTGAAGAACCTTTCAAATATCTCAACAGCCATTTTAAAGCTGCCCAATGTTCTAAACCAAGATTAGCCATGAATCTACTAAGGGTACTAATAGAATGAGCCACATCAGGCCTAGTACAAACCATGGTATATACATCAAAGATCCTGCAGCATTAGCGTAAGGTATCTTTTCCATTTGTTTAATGTTAGATTCATTTACATGAGACTGATCATTACTCAATTTAAAATGACTGGCCAGAGGTACAAAAACATATTTTGAATTATGCATAGCAAATCTAGTTATCAATTTTTCAACATAGGCAGTTTGCTTCAAAGTCAATAACCTGGTATGCATTTTCCTAATTATTTCCATGCATAAAATTTTCTTAGCATGTCCAATGTCTTTCATTTCAATTTAGCACTCAAAGATCTTTTAATCTCATTTATTACATATGTGTTATGTCCAATTAGAAGTATATCATCCACATATAAGAGTATAAAAGTAGCAATCACATTTCCATCATCTCTTTTAAAATACAAACGATGATCAAACTCACTTCTTACAAAACCGATAGAAGAAACAAAAGTATCAAATATTTTGTACCATTGTCTTGGAGATTTTTCAAACCATACAAAGATCTTTTCAAAAAACAAACATGTTCGGTTTTAGATTTACCAATAAAACTAGGTGGTTGTTTCATATAAATCACTTCATCAACATCACCATGTAAAAATGTAGTTTTTACATCCATTTGTTCAAGTTCAAGATTATAATGTGCAACAAGAGCTAACATAACTCTAATAGTAGTATACTTAATCACATGGGAGAAGATTTCATTATAATCTATGCCTTTCTTTTGTGTAAAACATTTAGCAACTAGTCTAGCCTTAAATTTTTACAGGCATCTTCTCAGGATTACCCTCCTTAATACTAAAAATCCGCTTGCAATCAACAAGGAATTTACTTGTAGGTTTACGAACTAGTGTCCAGGTTCCATTTTTAATCAAGGAGTCCATTTAATCATTCATCGCAGCCTGTCAATCCTTAGATTGCTGGCAGGAAATAGCCTCTTCATAAGATTTTGGCTCTCTAAAGACTAGGTCTTGATAAGAAAGCAAAGAAAATGATAGGTAATCTCTATACCTAACAGGCTCTTTTTTATATCTCCTAACTCTATCTCTCGTCAATTAATAATCATTTACACCACTCATTTGTTTTTCTAAATTTTTTTGAACCTCACCCTCTTCTCCAACATCTATAAAATTAGTATTTCCAGGTTCAACATCAACTTGTTCAGAATCAACAGATTCAGATAGCATACCAAGCTCCACCTGCTGCTTGGTTTTATTTCCTTCTTTCTCTTTAGGTAGTCTATTAGGTTCATTATCTTTCAAACAAGCCATATTAAACTCATCAAAAGTAACATCCCTACTTGTGAGGATCTTAAAACCACTAGAGTCTCCACTCCAAAGCCTATAACCTTTAACCCCATCAGGATAACCAAAGAAAACATATTTCTGGGCCCTAGGTTCTAATTTTCCTATATTTCGATGAGAATAGGCTGCACATCCAAAAAGTTTCAGATGTGAATAATCAAGGGCTGTTCCAGTCCATTGCTATTCAGGTGTTTTATCACCTAGAACACTTGAAGGGGGCTCTATTAATAATGTAAGTAGCTGTCACTAAGGTTTTTTCCCATAAGGTTTTAGGCACGCCTAAACCAACCAGCATGCATATCACCTTATCTAACAAAGTTCTATTCATCTTCTCAGCCACTCCATTCTGCCGATGGGAATAAGGAGCTGTTTTATGTCTCCTAATCCCATTTTCAGTACAAAACTGATCAAACTCAGCATTACAAAACTCAAGACCATTGTCAATCCTAAGAGTCTTAATTTTCTTTTAAGTTTGGTTCTCTATTAACACTTTCCAAGTTTTAAACTTCCCAAAGGTTTCAGATTTATGTTTTAACAGGTAAACCTAAACCTTCCTAGAATAGTCATCAATCAAGGAAATAAAATATCTATTTCCTCCTTGAGAGATAGTGGATGAAGCCCCCATAAATCAGAATGTATATATTCAAGAATAGAGGTAGATTTATGCTTTCCAGTGTTAAAATGTAATATGTGTTGTTGTCATAAAGTGCAGTTTTCACAAAAGGGAACTCTAGATATAGAGTCCTTCCTAAAAACACCTTTCTTATGAAGGATATGTATGCATTTTTCACCTACATGAGCTAATCTCTTGTGCCACTTTAGAGTGGCATCAAGTTCAGTATTGGAAGACTCAGCCATGTAATCAACAACAGCACTAGCCTTTACTACATAAATCCCATTTTTTTTAACACCTTTAAACATCACAAGTGATCCTCTCATCACCTTCAACAAGCCATCACCAACCTTACCTTGTAAATCTAAATCATCAAAGTTTCCCATTGAAATCAGGTTCATGTTCAATTCAGGAACATATCTTACCCTTTCAAGGGTAAATATATTCCCATTTTCAAATTTCAATGTCACATTTTCAATGCTTTCAACTTTGCGGGCAATGTTGTTTCCCATGACTACCTCTCTTCCATTAATCTTCTTAAAAGAGTCAAACCAACTCTTTTTAGGAGTCATGTGGAAGGTGCAACCAGAATCCAAGATCCATTCTTGGACCTAATTTCCATCATTAACAACATTAGCAGAATCACAATCAGATGAGGGTTCAATCACCACATAAACATCAACAGTATTAGAATTGGTAGGTTCAACTACATTTCCTTCATCAATTCCTTTTCCTTTCTATTCATTTTTCTTTTTACAACAATCTTTTATAAAGTGTCCAGTTTTCTTACATCCATAACATTTTTTATTTATAGTCTTTGACTTAGACCTGCCTATACTCTTAAACTTCTTTTTATTATTGTTTCCTTAATTATTAAAACCTTATTAGTTTCACTAAACCTGTTCTGGGTTCTTCCCTTAACAAAAAGAGTCTCAGGCCCACCATTCCCTTGTTGGTGATATCTTGAACCAACTTATTGAAGGTATCAAGATTTTCTTTTATATCCTTAGAGATGTCTAATCTAAAGCTGAAGAACCTCTCCAACAGAAACAACTTATTGGGTAAGGACTTAACTAGGTAAAGCTTCTCTAACTCATCCCATAAGGCCTTAGCATTCTCTTGCTTTCCTACTTTCCTCAAAACTTGATCAGACAAATGCAGAATAATAGAAGTATAAGCAAGTTCATCAACTTCATTTATCTGATCAGTTGTCATAGTTTCATGAAACTTTTGTGTTATTGCCTTAGAAATATCTTGTTGAACTAAAACACATTTCATCTTTTGTTGTCAAATGGGAAAATCCCCTTTTCCATAAAAAATGCCAAATTCAGAAGTATTTGTTATATTTTATTATTCAGAAATAACACAAAGTATTTCAAAAATTTAAAATTATGACAGCTGATACACTTAAGAAAAAAGTAGATTGATCTACACAAAAGGGAAACGGAAATAGGTCATAGAGAATAAGCAGTAATCAAATATCACAGTTATTCTAAATTTAAAAAAAGAATTCAAAACAAATAATACAATTCAGAATCAAGAAAGTAAAAAATTAGAATCAAGTTGAATAATATGTCAAAAAACCAGAATAAGGTGAACCAACTGCAGCACCCTAAGAATGATCAAATTCACCAGGATTCCATGAGACTCTTGTTCTCAGGTAAAGGCACAATCTGATCACTAAGGATGATTACACAAAAATATACAGCAGGAATGAATATGATGACACAGGGATAGGGAATTTCAGTGTTAGAAAATGCAAACCAAAGGGGTAGTCCAAGATTAACCACCAACAAACAAACCACGGTGCAATAGGAAGGATCAAAGGTCACAGCAGAGGGGTGGTATTCCACCAGATAACCACAAAGGAGATCAAAAACCAAGGAAATCCCTATATATAAGGTATATTGTTCAAACCAAACCAAGAAATCATGAACACCAAACACCTCTCTCAACCAAAACTCCAAATCAATACTCACAAACCCCAAATCGAAAGAAAACCAAAACTAGGGTTTCCAGATTTTCAAGCGATCGAAAATTGAAGACTAAAAATTAGTTTTCCAGCCTTCAAAACTCGATCGAAGACATAAAAAACGACCAAGAGAAGCTCTGATACCACTGTTATACAAAACTCAAACTAAATATTACAGATCGATTGAAACTCGAAACCCCATTACAAAGTTTATCTACAAACCACGAGTTAATTACCCCAATAGTCATTGAACTTTACTTAAAGTTTCCACCAGATCACTGAACTTTAAAAATTACGTGGTTAGTTATTGAACTTTTGAAACTGCAACTCCATCAATCATTGAACTTTAAAAATCACTCTATTTATCACTAAACTTTGCAAAAGATTTCTACGGGATCATTGAACTTTGCAAAAAGTTTCCCAAATGGTCACTGATTTAGTGACCATCTAAAAAGTTCAATGATGAATGAGAAACTTTTTGCAAAGTTCAATGATAAATGGGGTGATTTTTAAAGTTCATTGATTAATGGGGTTGCAGTTTCGAAAGTTCAGTGACTAACCACGTAGTTTTTAGAATTCAGTGACCTGGTGGAATCTTTCGGTAAAGTTTAGTCATTATTAGGGTAATTAAGCCACAAACCACTGAACACCGATGTTTCTCAGATCGAAGGCTCAGAATATTGTACCCATCTATATCAACACTACGAAACCTAGATTCACCGAGAACCATCACGATTCATAATAAATGTGCAGTTTCTTCTATGGACTAGAAAAGTTCAATGTTACCAACAACAACCGCATTTCTTTTCACCAGATTTCACACAAAATACACTCGAGAAACAGATTCAAGAGTTCCTCACAGAAGAAGAAGAAGAAGATGATGATGATGATGATGATGATGATGAAAAGAGAGAATACAGAAGTCTCCAGAAAACCCTCGAGAAGAACGAAAAATGTAGAATGAATGAAAACCATTTTAATACCAAAATTATCAACGCATCGAGATTGGGGGCAACAGTCAATCCAACGGTCTAGAGAAACTCACACTTCTGGGAAAAGAAATACAACCAAAGTTACAATAGCCAAACACACTTTTTACCAGATCGAGTATTGGGTTGGGTGATCTGGGCCTTCACTTTAGCTGAATGATTTGGGCAATAGCAATTAGGCTGAAAGCCATTTCATCATCGCCTATTGGGCTGGGCTAGCATCAAGCCTTTACAGGTGCATCCCAAGTGGATAAATTGTTCTTGCCTATAAAAAGATGTCAATCACAAAGGACTTTTTTTGTGTTAAAAACATTTGTTTTGTTTTTTTTTTTTTGCAACAATAACTTTTCCACTTAGAATGCACCTTTGTGATTTGACTTCTTTTTATTACGATGACATGCCATGTAAATGTTGTCATTCCAATTTTGCAAACGTCGTTTATGCAGTGATGAATGAAGTATCAATTTTCAAAGTTAAATAACTAACGGAGACAGTTTTAAGTTCAATGAACCAGTGGAAATTTCAAGAAAAATTCAGTAACCATTTAGACAATTAACCCTATGATGACAAATTTATTTTAGCCTTTTTTGGCACAATTTGTTTGAAAATATTGTTCAATAAATTCATTTATAATTAATTATATATTATTTTAATAAAATAATTTTAAACATGAATCTATATTTTTTTCTACTTTTTAATTTAGGGGTGTCCAAAAGTCCCGAACCGAACCCGAACCGAACCGAGCGGTTCTTCATAAATTAAATACACGAACGGGTATCCGAATCGAGAACCGATGGGTTTGGGTCGGGTCTCGGGTCTAGACCAAGAACCGAAGAATCGAATAAGAACCGAAAATAAATAAATTTTTTTATTTTTTATATTGAATTAATTAAATTAATTTATTTTTTCTATACAAATTAGCAAATTAATTAAATAAATCAGATTATTTCATAATTTTAATTTTAAAACCCAAATCATTTTTAAAACCGATTAGCCCATTTTAATTTGAAGCAAATGAATATACTTTATATAGTTTTGCTGTAATATTAATATCTACTTTTTGGTATTTGTATGCATTGAATTAATCTTATTGGACGGTTAGTTATTTATATATTTTTGAATTGGGTTACGTTAATTTGTAAAAGTTACGAATGAAATGTCATTAGTTGTATTTTATGTAGTGTTGCTGTAAATATTAAAAAATTTGATTATGGTACGGAACCGAACGGAATCGAACCCGAACGGTTCCATAATTATATTTGGACCCGACGGGTCCATTTATTAAATACCCGAAAGTTTTGGATCGGTTCGGGTCTCTTCAGAACCGAACCGAACCGACCCACGGACAGCCCTATTTTAATCACAAACTTTTCATAAATTTTTTTTCACTTTAAATAATTTCTCTAGAAGCGTGCTTAATAGAAGGTTCGATTGTATTAAAAGTATTTTTTTAATTACGTTTTTATTTAAGCCTCTTTTATTTACTTTTTAATAGAAGGTTTAATACATTCGGACTTGTGAATTGTATTAATAAGTTATTTTCGTATGTTGTTATAAATAGAATTAAATGTGATTTGTCAATAAAATACGATTAAGGCGTGTCTAATGTAGATTTTTGAAAAATTGGTTATACCCCTTGTTTGGTACAATTTAAATTGTATATTAAGATTCAAGTCAAAGTTAATAATTAATTTTAACTATATATTTTTATGGAATTCACAACTTTTCAATCACGCATTTCATAAACTTTTATCAAATTATACTAAAAATTTGATTTTTAGCTACACCAAATAAGGGTTTTTGTAAAAAGTGATATTTTTGAAAAATGTGTTATTAAAAAGTTAAAAAAAATTAAAAAAAAGTATGCGTAAAATTATTTTATTGAAAGCGTGGGAGGTTGAAAAATGAGTTGGAAGAAAAATCAATTTTAAAGAATTGGTACTAAACATGAGCTAAATATATTTTTTTATTTAAAGATATATTTTTATCACTTATTCATAATGAGAAAACACTTTTTAGAAACTTAAATAACTATATGCTAATATTATAATGTTTAAGATAATCATATTTACTATTTGTTCCATTTTATTTGTTTGTTTGTTTATTTATTGAGAATTTTGTTTTAAAATCTAATTTCATCATGTTTTGACGTATCATAGACTTATCAAATATAATGTTAGTGAATTGTCTCATCAAGACGTCACTTCGAGTTGGAATATTTAAAATTGCTGTATTGGACATTGTTAATCTATTTGATCTGTAAGTGTATATAAATAAATTATCTATACAAAGATTCATATAACATAAAAATTCATAATTTTTATTATTTATAGCCTCTTGATTCCTCCCCTAGTAGTGTTGAGAAAGTTGTCCAATGAAAAAGACGGTTGGCAAATCGCGTCATAAAATATTACCAGTAGGGCTTAAGATATTTTGTAAGGATTCAAATGAAATACATATTTTTAGAATTGTTTAATGTCCATTTCAGTGCATTGTCTTAGAACAATTGTATATATATTGCACTATCAAAAATCATTAAATGGTAAATATTACGCTATGACAATAAGTCAACTATAACGAGTGAATTGTCTATTTAGTCACTAAACTTTCAGCCAGCACGCAAGGGATGACTGAACTTTCAAAATAACGTAACTAGTCACTGAACTTTACAATTCATCATCCCAGAAGTCATTGAACAAACAGCCGTTTATAAATTGGACGGAATTTTCACGTGGTAGCTAACGTGGCGAGGGGTCAATGACGTGGACGAAAGTTCAGTGACCCTCTGCGTGCATGGCCGAAAGTTCAGTGACTAAATAGGCAATTCACTCCTAATAAACTATAAACCCATCTCTCTCTCTCTCTCTCCCAATTTCTCCCCCAAGCCAAATCCTGTTAAGTCACTATGTGAGATCAACTATTAAAGAGTACAGCTATATGACAACCAGAGAAGAATTACACCAAATAATTCATTTCATTATTTATACACTTCGTACAACCGTTGGGATAATAAAACTAATTTCTGTGAGCACTTCAGTAACCACAAAACAAAAGTTAATGTGCACATCCAAAAAATTGGTCTGCACTAACCACATTAACAAAAACGTCAAATCATCTAGCATCACTAAACTGCCTACACTAAACATTGGTGTACAAAATAACTACACTGCAGACTCCATTGAATCCCAGAACTGGCTGCATTCAACCCCTTCCCCCCCCCCCCTCCCCTCCCCTCCCCTCCCCCAAAACCCGACTTGAAACTCAGACTCTGTCAACTGTCTCCATGTGCTCGATCCACCTGCAAATGCAAAAATGGATATAAGACAACCATATAAACTATTTTAAAAAAAAACAGTATTATTCGTACCTCAATGACACCTCCGCTTGTGCAGAAATATGTTTTGTGGTTAGTTTTGTTATCCCAACGGTTATACGAAATATATAAATAATGAAATGAATGATTTGATGTGAATTTTCTATTTAGTCACTGAACTTTTGACCATGCACGTAAGGGATCACTGAACTTTCAGTCATGCACGTAAGGGGTCACTGAACTTTCGTCCACGTCATTGACCCATCGCCACGTCAGCTACCACGTGGAAATTTTGTCCAATTTATAAACGGTAGTTTGCTCAGTGACTTCTGGGATGATGAATTGTAAAGTTCAGTGACTAGTTGCGTTATTTTGAAAGTTCAGTGACCCCTTGCGTGCATGGCTGAAAGTTTAGTGACTAAATAGACAATTCACTCAACTATAACCGAAGAATTTTGATATTGGCATGATGCGCATAAGTTTCATTGCAATAGCATTCTCTAGATAGAAATGGGAAGAATTGTGTTCTCAATAACAATTGTTTAGAAATTAATTGGGGCATTTAACAAATAATAGTACTAAACCATTTATAGTCATTTCAATCAACATTTATTAAAAGTTTGAGATTTAGGCTTACTAAAATTAACAAGACATAGCGTTTATGATTGTACAATCTAAAAATTATGCTCATAATTTAAAATTTGAGCAAACAATCTCAAATTGTGAATATATAATAACAACATGCAAAAATCTAATAGATGTATCTATTGCATAGAAAATAATATTTAGATGGTCAATATGAAGAGTCCCATATATCACCTATTTAATTTCCGAAAATACGAGGAATTCAGCCTCGATTTTAACTAGTGAATGCCTAGTGGCATACATATCTTTAGAACAATTAAAGCATGATGATTCATTACATTGAAGAATCTTTTGATATTTCAACGAATATTCTCAAAAATTATTTAATTCATTATTGACCAAAAATGGTTTAATCAATCATGCAGACAATATCTTCAAGATGGTAAATAGTAAACTTCAGGTTCTATATAGTATTTGTTCCAATTATAGTAATGTGACTTCTGAGCTCAAACATTTAACTTACGTACTGTTCACTCTGAGAGAATCTGAACCCATCGTACCTCTCACGAATTTCTATCGCGTCATCCAAGATTTGAACCCTTAACATTTTCTTTAAAATGATTTAAGTTGAATCATGATACCAAACTTGCCTAATTAATATTAGAATTCAACTTAAGTTATTCTTAAGGAAAATGTCAAGTGGTCGAATCCTGAAAACGCGATAGGAAATCCATGATAAGTAAGATGGGTTCGGGTTCTTCGAAAGCGGACAATATTTAAGTTAACGACTTGGACACAAAAACCAGATCGTTACAATTAATATTCGTGAGGTACAAAATAAAAGGAATTGAGTAACATAATATTGATTCTTCTATCAAATTTGCGTAATGTGATATTATATTGGTGTTAAATAACATTCTTGCATTTCTCCTTTAGGAGTCGTGATAATTTAAATAAATATTTTAGTGTACAGCATGTATCCATAATATGTGGGAAAAGAAAAATTATCATCATTTTCTCAAGAGATAAAGTCCAAAAAATAATAAAATTTGACAAAATAAAAACAATAAAAATGCTTCAGCTGTATGATCGAAACAACTATCTTATAAATATCTAATGTAAAATTCCATGAATTATATTATCCAAGCTTAATAAAAACTTAATAGATTGCATAATGGAAACAATTTCAAACGGAGATTTGAAATCCATTTATAAGAATTGGGAAAGCTAATTTAATTTTATCCAGCTATTTATTACTTCTATATGGAAAGTAATGAAAATGTGGTCATCAAGTCTGTTGACCTCAAAAATAAAAATTCTTTCATAAAGCTAACAACAATGTTTCCAGTAGAAATTTTGGCAGGATTTTGCCTCACCTTTTTGGAGGATTTTTTGGTGTATTTCTGATTTCATTTTTGTGAAAAAGGAAGCGGATGTGCTTTCCCGCGCTATATTGGTCAGAAAATGTAGTTCAATTTGAGAATGTTAAGATTTTCAAAAGTTCTGGCTCTTAGTTTTGTCTTGATTCAAGATGACCTCTTCAGAGTGGAAGGATGAATCGTAACTATTTTGTGACTTTTGTTTTTGTTTTTGTTTTTTGAACTTATATCTACCAAAAACTCTTTTTTTCTCTCCCTCTTTTCTGTTGTTCAAATTGCCCTATTTATAGATAATTTTTGGAGGCCTTTTGATCATTTGTATGAATTGGCATTCTCTCAACGTTTGTTAGAAGTAATGATTAAGTTCAAGTTCAATATTTTTGTTAACCCCAAAAAAATGTTGTCAACAGATGTCGGGCCCACTCGTGCACACGCAAGCTTGATCCAACACGCTAATGCCGATCGACGGTCATGATGGCTCCAGGTAATAGGCGTGGGAGTGGCTAGAAGGCACGAGACGTTTCCGTTCAGGCCACCGGCAAGAATATGATACGATTGTATAAGAAACCAATCGACAAAATGCGATTTGTAGTAATGAAATGTTGTAAAAAATGTAGTTGAAACGAAAGAGATTGCTCCAAAATATTCAGTTTGCTCTCCAATTTTGCATTAGTCTCCCTTTTGTGTTACATGGTGGGGGTATTTATAGTGTTACAATTCGAATGGTGACTTTTGGATCAATTTACACGTGGCCTCATCTCCTCGACCAAGACATCAAATCCTAGCAATCAAGTTGACCTTCTTAGCTTTGTAAAACATTAAATGCCCTTACATTGACAAGACAAGACACAGATAAACTTTTCATAAGAGTCACGTCAATCATTCATAAAAGATCTCCATCATAAGCGGATCCTTGCAAGTGGGTCTTCAATGGCTGCTGAGGAGCCTCGGACGATGCATGCTAACCGAACCGTGGCTTATTGTTAGCAGCAATGGCCTCAGAACAATAGTGAAGGCCTCGGAACCCACGTCTGATGCTAGGAAAACATATCCTGATTTAATTAAGCTGGTCCCACCGTCAAAATGTGATGCCACGTGTCGCTTACATCTACTAACCCGTAACAATGGTCCCCCAAGTCCATGTGTGGTTATTTATGCCAGGCGTGGACTTCCGATAAGTCAGGAAAAATTTTAATTTTCTGTTTCTCACATCAGTTCCCTAAGTCCAAGCAGAGATATTCATTCTGTGCACGGAACTCGAGAAGGTGTGGAGTGTGAATTTAGAAAGTTGCCTGTAAAGCTGAAATTCTTTTGGAGCTGAGTTAAGGCGAGTTCGTATTGGAACTGCAAGTGTTGGATCCCTTTGGGGGGACGAGTTTATGTTCGAACTGGTCGAAGCTGATTCTTTTTGACGAGGCGAGTTCATATTCGAACTGGCCGAGATTGATTTCTTTTTGATGAGGCGAGTTCATATTCGAACTGGCCGACGCTGATTTCTTTTTGATGAGGCGAGGCGACATCCATAGATATGAGTGCCTGTGCTATGACGGTTTCTTATGTTTCCAAGGTAAGTTCGCTGCATCGAGACGAATTTCAATGGCCGTACAGCTGTCGTAATTTAATGCACAATGATGGCTAATTATTAGGATGCGTGGTTTCGAGGACAAGTCCACGCATGAGCCAATGTTGGTTCGTGCACGCACAAATCTGGAGCGTTGAAGCAGGGAAAACGTTTGATTTCAATGGCCAAGATTTGTGTACCTTTTGAACGCCTCAGATTAACTGAGATCTGATCCAACGGCTGGGGCTGAATCCTTCACCAGTATAAAAGCCAAAACTTTGTCATTTTCAAACTTTACTTTTGCAAAACACTCTGAAATTTCTGAAACTGTCTTGCTACCAAGCATTTTCTGGAGAACTTCTGGCGAATCCCCCGAGTTTTTTCTCCATTCTAGGTACTTTCTCGTTGCGTAGTTTTCTTTCCTCTTTCAAATCTTTTTCGTACCGTTCACCATCTTCACCAAACTACAATGTCTTCCGAGGCATCTCTAGCTATTACAGCAGTTAGGAATAGGGAGGAGTTAGTGTCTGGGGCCTCGGGTGAATGGTATAGCATGAATGAGGAGCCCATAGATTACGAGGCGGGATGGGGGGCAGCCAAAATCCAGTCCAATATCACTTCTGCCAAATTAGAAGAATTTAGGCACACATATAACATTCCCCACTACGTGAAGCTGTTAGTTCCGACGCTCATGAAAGAGCCTGCTTTCCGAGGCCCAACTGTGTGGCCTTTAGTGAACACCTGCTCAAGGCAGGTGTGCGTCTGCCTCTGCACCCCTTCTTTAGGATGGTGCTGAGGACCTTCATGTTGTCCCCCACTCAAATCCTTCCTAATAGGTGGAGCCAAGTCGTGGGGACTTACTTCCTGTGGAAGGAAATGTCCCTGGGCGAGGACTTGCCCCTCCACGTTTTCGAAACCCTCTTCCATGCCAGGGTCGTGGGGAAAGATGACTCAAAGGGGTGGTATTACATCACTCCCTGGGGTTCCCATGCCCCCTTCGTAGTCGGGCTCCCCTCCTCTATAAAGGGTGGAAGGAGTCCTGGTTCTGGGTGACGGGTAGGTGGCAGATGGTTGAGGGAGATGCTGTCCCAGCTGTTACCGCGCCGACCCAGTACTACGAGACTTGTGAGTGTCATCTTAGGCCCTTGCAGCTTCTTCATGGCTGTTTCTGATACTGATACTTGTCTACTTACTCGCAGATTGTAACACGAGGTACGAGCTTTCTAAGGCGGAGTGGGCCATTATAGAAGAAATTTATCAGCAATCTCCGAGGCTCCGAAGCTTCTCCCATCTGATCGAAAGGAGCAGATACTTCATTGATTTTGGACTTATGGCTTCCAAGGGTAAGAAGTTGTTTGACTCTCATTAATTAGCATTGGAACTGAAGCTGAAACTGACTTCATTTTTCGTTAATTGCAAACAAGTTCACCAAGAAGGAGTATGCTTTGCCGGATATGGCCAGCATAATAAGGGCCATGTCGACTGCGGGGCAAAGGCGTTGAAGCCTGGATCTTCTGGGGCGAAGCAAGTGAAGTCCAAGTTGGACCGCCTCAGCAAGAACAAAAATGATAAAGAGGCCGAGGATGAGGTACCGAAGGAGGCCTCAAAGGGAGGCAAGCCACCAGCAGCTAAGGGCAAAGGCGTGGCTGAAGAGCCACAGAAAAAGAGGAAGTTGGGCCCAGGTGGGGGGTCATCAAGTTTTGGGACTATTGTGTCCCTCCCAGAGAAGGGTGCTTCGAAGCAGCCGAAGCTCCTCCAGTCTTCAATCGATGCTGCATTGGTGGCCCAGTCAAGGAAGATCGTACTAGATGATGTGGCGAAGGTAGCAGAGGCCACCAAAAAGAAAACTGTGGAGAGGACCCCAGGCAAGTCTGGGAACATCCTGGGAGGCAGGGAGGATAAAATAGCTCTTGCCGTGATAAAGATGCTGCCTCTCGAGGTGAGGGCTGCCACTGAAGGCTTCAACAGATTCTGGACGGAGAGGTGGCAAAATTATGTAGCCATCTGTGATGCAGTGGACCTCACCACAACCTTGGTGAGCCAAACCGCTAGAGCCTTCGGCGTGGCCTTGGAGTGCCAAACTGTTTTGACGGATATCCAATCAAGGAATCAAGCCTCGCGTGATGAGCTAGAGGCAATAAAGGCTAAGCTTGCCGAGAAGAAAGAGGCCAATATCAAACTGAGGATCCAGAGAGATGTCGATGATTGCAAGCGTGATGCCCTCCTGGCAAAAATCGAAACTTTGAAGAAGGAGGTTCACGAGTGCCAATGTGAGGTGGCTGCCCTCACTAAGAAGGTGGAAATATCTGATAACCACCAAAAGGTCACTGCCGAGGCGTTGGAGAAGGAAAACCTTGAATTAGTTGGGGCAAGGGATGCCAACCAATTCCTGGAGAAGGAGCTGCAGTGGCATGAGGTTGAAGTGAAAAAGCACAAGGCTGATGTGGTTGAAGCGGGTGATATCGCAGTGAGAAATTACATAGCAAACTTCCATCACACTGAGGAGTATCGCCGCTTCGGCCTCTATTGGAGCAGAGTGGCCTACCAAGAGGTCTTCGAAAGGTTGGAGGAGGTGCATCCGGAGCTGGACGTTTCCGAACTGAAGGCTAAATTCTTGGAGGAGGAAGTTCCCCAAACGCCTGCTGAAGAAGGCGAAGTGGTAGAGCTTGAGCCTGAGGATGGACCGTTGAAGAGCCTCAGCCTATTGAAGTGCCTCAACCAGCAGAAGATGCTCCAGCTCCCCCACCCCCTACTCCTTGAATGCTTTTTGTAATTCAATACTTTGTAATTTTTTCATCACATTAATGGAACACAGACTTTGCTTCGTCTCTTGTACCGCAATTTATTTTTGTCGTAATGAACTGTTCTGAGTTTTACAACGTAACTTTTGAGAGATTGGAGCGTTCGAACTTAATCTAATGTAACTGCACCAAGACCTCGTCATACTCAAATAATTAACTCAGAAAGGTGAAACTAAGTAAACCATTTGGCAAAACGAACTTAGCTCATCCGGCGTAACCAAACTGAAGCCCCTAAAAACGAACTTAACTCTTAACAACTGTTTTCCCAGAACATTATTCTGAAATTACCTCAAATCGATTTTCAATCCTGCATTCCGAAGCGTTTTATGGATTTGTTCGTACTTCCCTGCTTGGCGGATGGTTCACCCAAACAGAGACTTCTCCCTTTGACGTTCAGCTTCATCGAATGGAGGCTTGTGATGTACGCTTAGGAGTTCGAACGAGGTGGCCTTCTTTTAAGGTTATATCCTCTCCTCCGAAGTTCCCACGCTTCTGAGCTTAGTGGATGGTGCATCCAAGCAGAGGCTTCTCCCTTTGACGTTCAGCTTCATCAAAGGGAGGCTTGTGATGTACGCTTAGGAGTTCGAACGAGGTGGCCTTCTTTTAAGGTTCTATCTTCTCCTCTGAAGCGCCCACGCTTCTGAGCTTGGTGGATGGTGCATCCAAGCAGAGGCTTCTCCCTTTGACGTTCAGCTTCATCAAAGGGAGGCTTGTGATGTACGCTTAGGAGTTCGAACGAGGTGGCCTTCTTTTAAGGTTTCATCCTCTCCTCCGAAGCGCCCACGCTTATTTGATAGTTGATGAAGACTGGAGAAAACTCATTTATTTATAAAGGCTGGGAAGTAACACCCAGCTACTGATTACATTCATTGATAATACATCCTCAGATGCTCAATATTCCACGGGTGAGATTGAATTCTGCCATCCATGTCTTTTATCCAGTAAGTGCCAGGTCGAAGTTCCTTTTCAATTTGGTAGGGTCCCTCCCAATTGGGTCCCAAGGTGCCAACCCCTGGTTCCTTCGAGGATAAGAAAACTCTGCGAAAGACCTCTTTTTCACCTTTGAGTTGTAGTATCGGCTCATCTTCCTCTGGTAGACAGCAAGCCTCAGCTGGGAATCATTCCTCCTTTCCTCAAGGAAATCAAGCTCACATCTCCGAAGCTCATTATTGGATATCTCGTTGAAGCTCAATCTTCTGGGAGAGGGTAAACCTACCTCCACTGGGCTCATTGCCTCAGCACCATAAGTCATGGAGAAAGGGGTTTCCCCTGTAGGAGTCCTGCTCGTCGTTCGTATCGCCCATAGTACCTGGGGTAATTCATCCACCCAAACTCCCTTAGCTGTATCAAACTTCTTTTTCAGAGTATGTTTGATAGTCTTATTTACGGCTTCCACCTAGCCATTGGCCTGAGGATGATGAGGGGTGGAAAAGTGCTTTTTAATCCCAAGTTCCTCACAGAGGTCCCGAACCTTCCGGTTGTCAAATTGTTTTCCATTATCAGAGATAATTGAGTGAGGGATGTCGAAGCGATAAATGACGTTCTTCCACAGGAATTTGGAAGTATTGGCTTCAGTGATCTTCGCCAAGGG
Source organism: Fraxinus americana (assembly GCA_035079005.1). Taxonomy (NCBI): domain Eukaryota; kingdom Viridiplantae; phylum Streptophyta; class Magnoliopsida; order Lamiales; family Oleaceae; genus Fraxinus; species Fraxinus americana. The sequence continues at coordinate 38,479,223 of CM068708.1, forward strand.
TTCAGCTTCTACCCACTTCGTGAAATAGTCAATAGCCACTATAGCGAAACTGGCGCCTCCTCTGCCCTTAGGTAATGGGCCAATGAGGTCCACACCCCACTTGCTAAAGGGCCATGGGCTAGATACTGTAGTTAGCTCCTGAGAAGGTCGCCTCTGTATGTTGGAGAAACTTTGGTACTTGTCACATTTGCGAACAAATTGAAGGGCATCTTTTTTCAACGTAGGCCAATAATATCCCTGCCTCAGTACTTTATTTGCTAAGGCCAATCCTCTGGAGTGATTGCCACAAACACCCTCATTAATTTTCCTAAGCACATAATTGGCCTCCTCTTCTCCTACACACCGAAGGAGAGGTGCGGAGAATCCTCGCTTGTAAAGGACATTGTCGACTAACATGAAATGGGCAGATCTCCTTCGTATTTTGTACGCCTCTTCCTTATTATCAGGCAAGGATTGATCTTTGAGGTAAGACATGAGAGGTTGCATCCAAGTTGGGGTACCTTCTACCCACATTGTCACTTCTGTGGAGGTGGATGGCCTGAGGAGGTGCTCAATCGAGACCACTGCCAGTAATTCGGAATCTTTACTGCTGGCAAGCTTGGATAAAGCATCGGCGTGCGTATTTTCAAGGCATGGTATCTGACTCAACTCAAATTTCTCAAAGGAAGGGAGTATGCTCATTACCAGTTTGAGATATGAGGCCATGGCTTTATCCCTTGCCACAAAGTTGCCATTCACTTGTCCCACTATAAGCTGAGAATCGCTGCTAATGTGAAGCCTCTTTACTTGCATTTCCTTGGCCAGCCTGAGGCCAGCTAGGAGGGCCTCATATTCAGCAGCATTGTTGGTGGCTTTGAAGCCAAACCGTACTGCACTATTCAGTTTATGACCTTCAAGACTTACAAGAACCACACCAGCGCCTGAGCTAGTCTCCCCCGCCGAACCATCTACAAACAGATTCCATGTTAGAGTTTCGGAAGGCTCTGCCTCCTGCCCAATTTCAGGGGCGTTGGTAAATTTTGCTACAAAATCTGCTAAAGTTTGCCCCTTGATGGCAGTTCTGGCTTTGAAGAGGATTTCAAATTCACTCAGCTCCACTGCCCATTTTAATAGCCTACCCGAGGCGTCCGGCTTCTGCAAAACTTGTCTGAGAGGGAAGTTCGTCAGCATATAAATGGTGTGAGCCTGAAAATAGGGCCTTAATTTGCGGGATGCAATGATCAGTGCCAAGGCCAATTTTTCCATGTCTGGATATCGCGTCTCAGGTGGTACTAAAGCCTTGCTGATATAGTAAACTGGCAGCTGGGTTGAGTTTTCTTCCCTTATCAGTACAGCGCTTATAGCATCGAGGGAAACTGCCAGATAAAGTTGTAGCACTTCGCCAAGCTTGGGCTTCGATAGGAGGGGGGCCTGTCCTAGGTGCCTTTTAAGCCCCTAGAAAGCCTCTTCACACTCCTCAGTCCACTGAAATTTCTGTCCTCCTTTTAATACTTTGAAGAACGGGAGGCATTTATCAGTGGATTTCGATATGAAGCGACTCAAAGCGGCCACGCGACCTGTCAAACTTTGCACTTCCTTTGGTTTCTGGGGAGATTTCATCTCAATCAATGCTTGGATCTTTTCGGGATTTGCTTCAATGCCGCGTTGGTTAACCATGTACCCTAAGAACTTTCCTGAGGCTACCCCAAATGCACATTTGAGGGGATTCAGCTTCATGCGGTACTTTCGCAGAACCTCGAAGGCTTCATGGAGGTGGGTTATATGATCGTCCGCTTTCAGGCTTTTAACAAGCATGTCATCCACATAGACCTCCATGGTTTTTCCAAGCAAATTGGCAAACATTTTGTTCACTAGCCTCTGATAGGTGGCTCCAGCGTTCTTTAGTCCAAAAGGCATCATCCTGTAACAGTAGAGGCCTCGATCCGTGATGAATGAGGTGTGTTCCTCATCGCCTGGGTACATAGGAATTTGGTTATAACCAGAATAAGCATCCATGAAGCTTAGGCACTCATGTCCGGTGGTAGAATCCACCAATTGATCGATTCTGGGGAGTGGGAAACTGTTCTTTGGACATGCCTTGTTGAGATCAGAAAAATCAATGCATACCCTCCACTTCCTATTGTGCTTCTTCACCAGTACTTGTTTGATATCCATTTTGGATAGAGGGCTTCTCTGATAAAACCGTTGCTAATGAGCTTCTGCACTTCCTCTTTCAAGGCCTCATACCTTTCTGGGTTAAGAGCTCGCCGCTTCTGTCTGTGCGGGGTAAATTTGGGATCAATTCTTAGGTGGTGGCAACTGACCCCGGGGTCAATGCCTACCATATCCTCATGTCTCCAAGCAAGGACATCGTGGTTCTTACACAAGAATTCCTTAAGTTCCCCTTAAATCTTGGGGCTAAACTTTTACCAACCTGCAGCAGCTTGGTTGGTTCCCTTGGATCAATAGGGAAGCTTTCTAGCTCTTCCATGGGGGTCGCCTGGGAATCAGCCTCAGTTACTCGTGGATCAAGTTCATCAAGTGCTGGCAATTCAAGGTTACTGGTGCCTGCCACCATGTGCATATCCCTAGGCTCAGCTTTCCTCACAGAGTTGAGGTAGCATTCTCTAGCCCCTCTCTGGTCTCCTTTGACCGTTGCCACCCCCTATCAGTTTGAAACTTCATGCATAAGTGATGGAGAGGTGACAGCCCCAAGATCCTTCAATGCAGGTCTCCCCAACACCCCATGATAGGCTGACCTACTGTCCACTACCAAGAATTCCATGAAACACATGGTTGACAGGGGAGGCTCTCCCATTTCCACAACTAGGGTGATTTTGCCCCTTGGGTTAATGTTATCCCCGGTGAAGCCATATAAATATGTGTTGGTGGGGGTCAACTCATGATCTAAGATCATTTTGTCGAAGGTGGACCCAAATAGAATGTTCACAGAACTACCGTATCTACCAACATTCGCCTCAACCCGTTTCTAGCTACCACAACTCTCACCACTAAGGCATCACGGTGGGGGTAGTGAATACCTTCAGAATCTTCATGCGTAAACACAATAGGAGGCGATTGACTCCTTCGCGAACTGCTGCCCACAATGTAGCTAGTCAATGGGGGACCCCTTGCCTCTCGAACATAGTTCCTTTGGGAGTTTCTGGTGTTCCCACCAACATAAGGGCCTCCAAAAATAGTGTCAATCTCGTGAACTTGAACATCGTCAGGCCTACCTCGATGGTCCCTTCGTTGGTGTTCAGTTGAATTTCTATTCCTTTCCCGTTCTCTCCCACGAGGAGATCCTTCCCTGTGATGGGAAGGGGCCTCGTCTCGCCTAGGCCGTGAGCCTTGCCTCGGCGGGGGCCTGCTCCTCAGTCTTGAGGCGTTCTGATTGTTGCCTCTGGAATCCGAATTTTCGGGATGCATGGCTATGTCTCTACAGTCAGCAGTTGCGTAGCTGTAAGAATGGTGATAGGTGCAATACCCTTGGGAGTTAGTTCTGCCTTGATTCGAACTCCTTCCCCGGCCTCGTCCTCTATAGGGGGCCTATTATATTTGTGGGTTTGCAGGGGTACCCGTGGCTGGTACGTCCTTATAAGCCAAAGTTGGCACAGCATTCAGGGTGGCTGCGCAAGTGCTTGACCTGAGCCTTGGGCAACTTCAACATTGGGTTGACCCCACTGCTGATCCATCAAGTGGGAGGTTGGACCTCTACCAGGTTGCCTTTGTTGGGCTGAAGGCCTCTACTTGCTCTATTCCGATGTTCTATCAGTTCCTCGTTGATGATTTTGCGTCGCATCATCTCCAACAAAGTATCATAAGTTGGGGGATCTTGATTCTGTACGTCTCTCCAAAACAGAGTATTCATGTTGAGACCTCCTCTTAGGGCGAATAGAGCCTCGCGATCAGTGACTTGAACGCAACAAGTCATTTCGTCCGTGAAGCGGGACAGAAAATTTTTCAAAGTTTCTTCAGGCTGTTGCCTCATGTCTTGGAGGCGTTGGATTGGGGCCTCGCCCTCTTTGCTTACAGCAAATCTTTTCAAAAAGGTGGTTTTGAACTCTGGCCAGCTCCGAATGCTCCCAGGCGGTAACCTGCTATACCAAATCTCAGCAGCTCCGCTTAGAGTCAAGTGAAAGGCTCTGTACTTAACAGCTGAGGTGGCGCCTCTTAGGCTCATGTGCGTTTTGTAACTATTCAGGTGCTTTGCTGGGTCGCCTCTCCCATCATACTTGGGTATTTTGGGCATTGTGTAATGATTTGGGACCTGGGCATTCCTCAATTCCCTTGAGAATGGCAAATTGTCATCATCGTCGTCCAAGTCACAGGATCTCTGGGGACCGTCCGAATCATAATTAGCTTCAGCCTCATACCTAGGCTGTTGCGTGGAAGGTCCCGCCTGGTTGTGAGCCTCTTCCTCCCTCCTGAGACACTCATGACGAGGCGGCATAGCACGGGGGGCACGTTCTTGCCTTTCCTCCGGCTGCCGAACCTCAGGAGGTGGGGGCTGTGGCCTACTTGTAGGAGCGTGGGCGGCATTCCTTTGTCTGCACCTTTAACCTGCTGGGCTAAGCCTATCAAACACACTGACAGATCTCTGGGGCCTCGGTGCTGGCTCATAATCAGGGGGGAGTTATCCTCCATGTTAAACGGGGCCTCGGAGGGTCGGCCTGAGGCATAATTGGAGGAAATGTCAACTCCCACTTCCCTTTCTACTGGGCTTCCTCCCCTATGCTGCCTAGAGGAATAATCTCTTTGACTTTGAACCTCATCAGGTGGATATGGCCCTTGTGGAACGAAGGAGGGAGGTGGGGGACCTCCCTGGCCTTGCATTTGCCTCAGTAACTCTTGCATTGCCAAGTTTTGGTTGGTAATGCTCCTCATATTGGCTGCCATGGTTGCCATTTCCCTAGTAAGCTGGGCCACCAACCTTCTACCACCTCGCCTGTGGTGGTGGTGGGGTCGGTGTCGGACCGCAGGGGCCTCATTGTCAGCTTCTCTATTTCACCTGGGAAGAGCCTCTTCTTCTGAGCTCATGTCTCTTGAAACTTAGAGTTGTGAATATTTTCCAACTTTGGGGGCTTTCTCTTATTCTTTTCCCAAGAATAAATCCTCTTTCGAGGGGGATACCCAAAATATTTTCAGAAGGCTTTCTTCCACGGGTTGCTCGTGGTTATGGTGTGATTTCCCACAGACGGCGCCAATCTGTTGACCCCAAAAAAATGTTGCCAACAGATGTCGGGCCCACTCGTGCACACGCAAGCTCAATCCAACACGCTAATGCCGATCGACGGTCATGATGGCTCCAGGTAATAGGCGTGGGAGTGGCTAGAAGGCACGAGACGTTTCCGTTCAGGCCACCGGCAAGAATATGATACGATTGTATAAGAAACCAATCGACAAAATGCGATCTGTAGTAATGAAATGTTGTAAAAAATGTAGTTGAAATGAGAGAGATTGCTCCAAAATATTCAGTTTGCTCTCCAATTTTGCATTAGTCTCCCTTTTGTGTTACATGGTGGGGGTATTTATAGTGTTACAATTCGAATGGTGACCTTTGGATCAATTTACACGTGGCCTCATCTCCTTGGCCAAGACATCAAATCCTAACAATCAAGTTGACCTTCCTAGCTTTGTAAAACATTAAATGCCCTTACATTGACAAGACAAGACACAGATAAACTTTTCATAAGAGTCACGTCAATCATTCATAAAAGATCTCCATCATAAGCGGATCCTTGCAAGTAGGTCTTCAATGGCTGCTGAGGAGCCTCGGACGATGCATGATAACCTAACCGTGGCTTATTGTTAGCAGCAATGGCCTCGGAACAATAGTGAGGGCCTCGGAACCCACGTCTGATGCTAGGAAAACATGTCCTGATTTAATCAAGCTGGTCCCACCGTCAAAATGTGATGCCACGTGTCGCTTACATCTACTAACCCGTAACAATTTTTGTTGCATTTTGTATTTTAATAACATTTGTCATTCAATTCGTTGTGTGCAAGCATAGTCCAAGTTTAAGGTGAATGTGGTCCAAATGATGGGTGATGAGTGCATTTTATGAGCTTATCTAGGCTTCTATTCTTATTTATTATATAATTAAGCGATTATCTACTTAATTTGAATAAATTGTGTTCATTGTATGAAAATTCCAACTTGGATACAATTTATGTGAAAATAGATTATTTGAAGTTTAATTGGAGTGGAATTGAAGCAATTGGAGATTGACCGGATTGTAAAAGATCAATTGGAAATATTCATTGAGCATTCGATAAAAATTCATAAGTTCGTGAGTTAAATTCGATATTTGAAAAGTTTAAGATCTAAATTGCAAATTTCGAAACTTGTCTCGAGTCAACTATTATTACTTTGGAACGAAGATGGCTTAATGAAGGAATAAAGTCACATGAGAAACGGAGTTCAATTGAAAAAAGGAAGTCTTTCCTTATAATTCTTAAACTCTTTGATAGAAACAAATTCAAACTCCGGTAGAAATCAAGTTAAACAAGGATTTTTGCGTGAATATTGTTCTATAAATACAAAATAGTCCAACAATTAAATGGGACTAGTGGAGTTTTATTAGACATATATTCAAGCCAAGGTTTATAGGATTCATTATACATATATTATTCAAGTCAAAAGGAGGAAAAAATAAGAAATCAATCAAGGAATTAGGGTTTCAAGATTTTATAAGAAGAGGAAGAAATTTTGGTGTAGGATCTTCATTTTTTTTTTCTCATTTTTCCTTAATACTATGTGATGTACTTTAATTTCTTCTTGTATTTTTATGCTCCCATGATGTGTAATTAAATATTTAGTTAGGATGAATATTTATAACCTAGTATTGAACCTTATTTTTAATTAAAAAGTTTTAAATCTCAATTTATTTTGTGAATTGCTTTTACTTCTATTCTTAATACTTAAATTAATTGGCCACTAATTCATTGATTTCGTGAGCAATAATTACGTAGAGATGCAGATTATTTTCTTAGACCACGTAGTAAAAGTCGGTAATTAGTGTAAAATGTAGAGATACTTATGCTAGTTATTGAGATCGTTATATGAAATAATACAATTATGATTGCGTTTAACTAAAATTGATTTATATAAAGATATGGAATTGAATTAGTTAAATATGTTCAATGAGAACTCGAGATGGGTAAATTAAATACATTAGAAGAAATCGATCGGATAAATATAATCAATTGTATAAAACTTGGAGATTGAGATTAAGGGGATAACTGTGGTAAAATCATGAATCCTAGCACTTAAACCATCATATTAAATAAAAAATCACTTTTATTTTAGTATATTTAAAATAGAAAATTACAAAAAGAAAAATAACTATTTTATTTGTTTTCGATCAAATTCAAGTAGTGATAACTGAACCAATTGTTAAATAGTGTCCTTGTGTGAACGATATCCAAACTACTTTATTATTTGTTATGATCCGTACACTTGCGAAATATAAAAATTGATAGGAAAACTTCGAAACTCAAATAAGATAATTTGAGAGTTATATGCTATTTGAAAGTGGGATTAGCCTTCGGGACCTTACATTGATTTGGTTCATATGAATTTAGATTCGTTGTCTTAAATTTTCTATCTTGTTAGCTTTTTTGCCTGTCAAATATTGACATGATCTTTACTTAGACAAACTAAAACAATATATTAGAAGAAGAAGAAGAAGAAGAAGAAGAAAAAGAAGAAGAAGAAGAAGAAAAAAAACTAGCTACTTCTCCTCATTAACCATCGGAATTCAGAATATATGATCTTGTTTTTTGAGAAAATATCTTTGTCTTCATGATAAACATAGAAATAATCACATCTAATAGGTCAATAAACTTGTGTGTTTTATTGAGAACCAAAGTCTCATATTTATAGAGAATGATTAGGAATACAATGTTAATCATTTTTAGAGCTGCAGGGGTACAATTGTCATTCACTAATAAATTTATTATTTATAACAATCCCCCTTGAACTACACATTACAAAATATCCGCATTCTTAAAACTTTGTCAAGAAAATTCAGCGAGACAAAACTTAATTGAATGGAAAAGAGTACAACTGCTCCCTCTGATTTCAATTCTTGTGTCAATTCATTCTTGCCTAGTACATCAATGTCTTCAAACAACACCGTTTTCATGCAAAATATTTATCAACATTTGATAACTGCAGTAACATGATGATCGAAAAATATCTCTTGTAGATCTTTTCGGGAGTTTCATACATAAGAGTATTTAGGTTATGGACATTCATTACAAAAGAATATATCTCGTTAAAATCTTATGAGAAAAAACTCTGAGAAAAATCATAATGATATAAAAAGAGTACATTTATCTTCTTAAGTACACTACAAAAATTATCTCATTAAAAATATTGTCAGAAAAATCGAATGAAATAAAACCTTGATCAAGAGAAAAGGAGTACAACGCGTATTTACTCCCCTTATAATAATATCGCTTGAATTATACTTTATGCATATTAAATCCTCTTAGGATTGTATCAAAACCATCACTAGCTAAAATATGGACAAAATTCCCTATATTTCTCAAAACTAATCATGGTGATAAGTGATGCCTATCATTCTCCACGTTGACCATCTAAATATTTTTTTGTATATAATAGATTTGATACAAATACTAAGGGGTCGTTCTCTTTGCTGTTTTCATGCATGCCTTTTTTTGCTTTCAATTTTTCAAAACAGTGAAAACACGTTTTCTTTCCTATTTTTGAAAAAAAAAAATTGTACTAAAAATTCAAAACGTCTTTTTTGACATTTTGAGTATTTTCAAGCAAAAGACACGAAATGAACCCAAAACATGGAACGATGACCCCTGTTTCTCCTTGGTGAGCTGCCAACTATGGAGCCTCACTCCTCCATCTTCCGGCCACCACGCCCACCATACACGACCACCAATAGCATCACCTTACTACCTTCTACAACTTCCAACCAACCGTCAGCCAAAAAAAATCAGATTTGGCAAAAATTTTAGCCCAAAAAACCATTATGGCGCAAATTGTTTTTGTCGGAAATTCCACCTCCGGTGACGGTCAAGGTCGCACACTACCACCGGTCCATTGCCATCCTCAGATGACTCCAGACATGGACTCAATTTACTCCAAACAACACCTCAACATCCTGAATTAAACTCCAGTCGCAAAGCCTTCGACATAGGGTCTGAACTTTTCAATTTCTGTCGCCATCCGATCGACCCATGGTCGCGTGGTTCTTCTCCCCTTAGTGAATCTTCCCAAACCATGGGTCAAGCCCAATTTCAACCAAACCTTGACGAATTCATAGGTGAAGTTAGGGTTCCTTGTGAAAAATTTGGTACAAGCGAATTTGATGAATCTATGTTACTCCAAATGTTCAATTCAAGGAACAAAACTTCAATTGATGATGGAAAGGCCATGGGTCAATAACCAATTGTTACAATTAACAACTAACATTCTGGTTTGAATCCCTCACAGGTCTGTGCGCACGATGGATTTTGAAATGATCCAATTGATGTTGCTTCTGAAGTTATTGCTCCAAATTCGGTTGACATAATAGCAATTAAGGGTCTCAAGCTCGTTGGTAACCTACCAATTGATAGATTTGATGATCAATGCAATCCTATTTTGATGATCAATGCAATATTATATTAACATTAATTGAATAAAATTTATTGAAAAATTAGATTTCTAGAATAAAATATTATAAAAAAAGATTCTCAAAATTTCAAAGTAAACGCGTTTTTCAATTTTCTATTTTGAGAAACAGTTTTCCAGAATGACAAAAAGAACACATTTTCAACAATCTCAAAATTGACACTCAAAACACAAAATTCAAAATGAATTCAAAACTTAAAACTAAAAACTGAAACACGAAGAGAACATCCTCTAAATGAGTGCATGGTATTCGCAACCTAAAGTTTGCAAAATTACTGCTCAAATTATAAGCATAATTTTCAGATTATACAATCAAGACGATGTGTCTTCTTAATGCTAGTGAGCCTACATCTCAATATATTTTTTTTCTCAAATTCATTTTAAATCACATAATAAAATATTTCATACGTAAATTCAAAAAAAAAAAAATCCTACTTTTTAATCACACATTCTCCAAAAATTCACTATTCCAAAATTCATTTTTTCCTAAAAATTCGTTAAAAATGAATGTCAAACATGGGCAAAATAAGCAAATAAAAGTGATTTGATAATTTTGGAGAAAGAACTCAAGTTAATGTCGGCACTAGGATTTGGAATCTGCCTCTTTTTTCACTTTAATCTCAAATAAAAGTGATTTGATAATATTTGAATGAATTTGATGATCAATATTTTTAAGTTGTTCAATAATCTCTCTAGTAGAATTGACCGGATTATGACATCTGAAACTACTATGTCTCTACGAAGGGTATGAATGGGTAAAAATGCGTGAAAAACTAGAATATTCAATTATCGATCGCACAAATTATAGGATATATTTATATCTCCTATCGAACTTTTATGATAATTACTATGACATACTAAACCTATTTTCAACTTCCCGAAAGCCAAATAAGTCACTAATTCATTTAGTTGATGGTGAACCAATTAAAGAAATGAAAATAATAGCAATCAGTCAAATTAACAAAATACTTAGATAACAAATAAAAAAACAAAAAATTATGAATAAAGCTTCAAAAACTATGTTTCATCGGCATCCTAATGTATATGAATTTAGCCTAGCATTATTGAGGTACAAAAACACATTAGAACATCACCGGAATTTTAGAAAATAAAAGAAAAACTAATAATTGGAGAATCTTCTAGCATGAACTTGAATTCTCCACCTTAGTCTTCTTTGATTTTCTTCTAACCTTAGATGCAATCTTGTATGTATCTTTTTTTTTTTTTTTACTCAAACGTCAAATATAGGTATAAGGTATAAATGTTTGGTCTTAGCCTATGGTTGTCCTTCATTTTTCTAAAAAATTATTTTTTTAAAACTCATTTTCAACAATATATTCTCCCATAATATAATTTCAAATGTAAATTCAAAAAATTTCCTTATTTTTAATGATACATTCTCTAAAAAATAACTATTCCGAAATAAAATATCCCTGGTTCAAATAGGAAGATTAATTTCTTGCAAAGAAAACCAATTTTGCCCTTGAAAATCCGCGCAAAGAGATGAAAATTGTGAGACAAAATTGAATATTCCATTTTTTAGTTCTTGCTTAAGCAAGATATACTTAGCTCTAAAATCCTCCAATTCGATTTTTTTTATTCCTTTATCTTCATCTTTCTTCACAATGATTCTTCCAATTCACAATGAAACAAATCGATTTCTTCTTGTTTATTCTTCTGATTCCGTCTATGTATCTCAAGCTCGGGAATTTCATCCTAAAATACAAAACATAACAAAATAACTAATAATCGACTCAAAACACTATCCCAGAGTCTTTGTTAAGCGTTTTACATCATCAAGATCAAGAGATTTGAAAGACTCTTTGACTTTATCTTTGAATTGTTAATTGTGAAGATTATAAGAGAATTGAAAGTCTTACTGACTTCCATTTCTCTGGAGTTGAGAAAGGTATGCCTAGGATAGAAATGTCCATGAAATGATTCTCAATTCATGCAACCTTTGATATATTATTATTATTATTATTATAAATTAAGCACATATATTCATACAAAAGTAAAGATATTCTCATAATATATTCACACATATTCATACATACTTTTTATAATCTATTTTAGCTTAATTTATGAGGATATGTTAAGTCCAAATTATAATTGGAAATTTTTAAATTTGTAATTCACAATTTCTTTAATCAAAATCATTTCCTAATTGAATTGTATTAGGAGTTTATTAAGTTGTAATCAAAGTCAAAATATGAATTATTGAGTCCTAATTAAAGTCAAAAGAGTTGGGTTGATAGTATAATCATTGAAGGAGTTCAAAATGTCCAAGAAAATCACATATAATCATTGGAATGCAATTAGAAGTTTAAAGAGTGTGAAAGAGCTGTACAAGTTATGTTCCAAATTTTCAGTCGCAACTTGCAACACATTTTTCACATAGGAAAATTTGGAATTTGGACAAGGTTACTCTATAATAATTATGGCCCATTGAGTTAGATTTATAATGCATTTTGAATCACCTTAGTCGGACATCATGAGAGAAAGTTATGATAAAAATATAGATGACTACTCGAGCGACTTGGTTGTCCGAGGAACAGCAATACTTGATTTTTAAGTTGATTTTGAGTTCATTTTCATCTCAAACACTACCCAATATAAATATACACCATATGAGACATCAAAAAGTATGTTGAATCAGATTTATTCCATAGATGTCAATTATTTGATGATCCAAAACACACTCATTGATTCAAAAATTCAACCACCATATTATTTGAACCATAATTTCATCTAAATTTTGATTTGTTGATTTAGCCATATTGTTTCATATTAAACCACATATCAAAACACACAAGATCTTTTGATCAAACACCAAACCATTTAACCCACCAGAGATAAATCGATACCAGGGATATGGAGTTGTTGCAGAAGCATAAATTTAGGAGGACTAAGGTGAGATACAAGGAATCAAGAGTACGCAGTCCAAGATGACTAATGTATAAATCAGGAGTCGGGATTTGTTTTGAATTAGAACACCTCTAGCAGGATCAAAGGAAACTACAGGAATTGAAGTCAAAAGTTCTACGAGGTAGACGAGTCTGGATTGTACTGTAAGTTTGCTTTGATTTATAATAGATTAATGACTGACAAAGTGCTTAGGGTTTTTACATAATTGGAGTTTTTCTGTGATCATCTTTGGCATTCTTTGTTGTTTTAATTATTGATTGTGGCATTCAAACAATAAGATAAATTGACGTGATTGATTAACTATCTAGAAACAATTAAAAAGTGACATGTTACTTTTAATTCCGTGCATTGGGTCTAAATATTTAATAATTTAAAACTTTCAAAATAAATTTAGCTCAATTTTTATAATAATCTTTACTCATTGTAACACACATATTCTCAACTTTTTTTTTGTGATATTATTATATTCAACATTTCATTAATTGACACATCTTGTCAAAAAATTCTGTTAAGAGAGATTAAAATAACTTAATTCTAATTGTATATTTAAACAATCAATAAAATGAAAAATGAAAATTTGCAACTAAATATTTGTCCCTCGTTTTAGAGCATGCAATTAGTATTTTTGGACGAAAAGCATTATTAAGGACAATAGTGGCTAATTAATGAAAAGATAAGGATAAGAATTTGATGAAAAAGTTATGGACATAAATATGACAATATATAAATTAGAGACCTTTAATAAATTAAAATACATTACATTTATAAGAAATTTGGTGTGAATATAACCACCTTATATAGATATGTGAGATCTTTAAAAAAAAAAAAAAAACCAATGATAAATAAAAGCCGCATAACTGATTTTCCATTGTTTGATGCGCATATTTCCCCCTCGGTGTTAATATATTGAACTTAGTAAAAATTATTGACTTATATTGATATCTAATATGTTAACAACTAAAATTTCACTGATGATTGACAATAATATTACTCTCGATGATCACTAATTACACTGACACGTGCTAAGCCCCCATTTGGTGGAGATCATAATTATACTTTTAGTAGATTTTGATAATAAAAAAATGATGCAATGTGTGGTTGAAAAATTGTGGGACGCATGAAGTATGTGATTAAAATTAATTGACTTCGACTTAAATTAAAATATTAATTTGAATCAGTACAAAATAGGGGCTAAATTTTGAGTTAGCTTTGACTTCTACTGTTGATAATTTTTAGAGATAGAAGTTGGGGCAGGGTTTGGGTAAACAATCCAATCTATTAATAAATTTTCACATGCATTTAAAATCGATCACTAAATATCAATACTTTTATCTTCAACGAGCGGTCCAACATTCAACGCGGCCCAATGAATTAGGATTTCCCTATTGGTCCGATCATTTCGAGGCAAGCGGATCATTTATGATGAAGATGATGAGTTTCAAGAGAATGATTTAGAGTTCTAGTGGAACCATATAGTAACAGACACGAGGTAGATCTTCCAAAAAAATAAGGCATTTTTTGAATAAGCCAATTCATTTGGGACACAATGGTCTTGAGAACTTCTTGGACTAAAAGCAAACTCAGAAGATTTCTGAATTGCAAAAGTTTCAACTTTAGATAAATCTGCATCTTTCAGAACTAATTGTTGGAAAAAACGGACAATTTGTGCATAAATAAATTAACAATAACATAGCAATTTTAAACATAAATATAAGTAATATAATTCAACAATAATATAAATATAAGAAGAGGGTTAGGAAAACAAACCTTAGGGAGTCGCGTCATGACACCGTCCTAAAGTCGTGTTATCTCTCATTCGTGTAGGTACTTTCAACACTACATAGCTCCAAGATAAAACACTTATGACTCATAGTCGGTTCTCCTTCTATGTGCACGACAATAGGAAAATAAATAACGAGCCTTTATAGAGTTGTCAAATGTTCTAAATGTATAAGAACATAAGTTTTTAACTTGTATTTTCTAGTTGTATGCAAATTACATAATCTCCTCCCTTTTATAGTGTCAAACTTAACCCCCCATAATAATGAGAAATATACCAATTAAAAGTTAATATTGAAAATCAAAATTGAAAATTAATATTTGTTGTGGGAGTTTAAAACTTTTAAAAAAATGTAACAACAATTCCCAACAAGTTTTAAACTTTCAAAATATATAACTATATATTTCATTGTGGAAATATAATGTTGTGCAATAGGTGTATGTATCTTTTGGACTTGAACCTCATTTAGTGATAACAATTTCCGTATGATGGAATCATGATGGATTGAGCTTTGAAATAGGTGTTTTTGGCCAAACTTCAATTGTTACAATCAATTTATGTTCTAGTTCATAGCGGGTAGCGTTCTTAATGGACATGCGTTTTAATATTGATTCTAGTAAGAGTCTCTAGGGAATAGCCCAATTCCATGACCACGGCTTCATGACAACTCTTACATAGATGAATCCTCCAAGGGTGCTTGCAACCCACACCTCCCAAGAATTCTCGCATCGGTACATATTTAGGGTTAAACCCTTCCTAACGTCACATTATTAACAGCACTATCATCATAGGGATAAGCATAAATAAAATAGTACTATTACAAATCACACAGTACGGGTTGTTTCTACCACATTGAACATTCTTCATGGGATCTCCAATCACAAAGATTGGGTTACTCCCTGAGGTGATTCTCTTATGGGTTTAAGCTCATGCCCCTCGATGATTTATATATGTCCATCTCATACTATATTTATTTACGTCCCTTCTCCTGGACAATAAACTAGTACCATAATTTTTGTATGCTTTTATTCTCCGCTGCAATCTGTACACCTGTATAGTCTTCTAAAAGATTTGCAAAATATCAATATTTACATATTTACTCATAACAAGATAAAAACATGAAATTTAGAAATTGACTTCCAGTAACATGTTCGAATTGATGCATCCGTTCAGCTCTTGCATTTCACCTGCAAATCTACAATTTTATTTTCAACATTTTTCGAAAGTTAGTTTTACATCTAAGGATAATATAAATATAGAAGATGTACATATCTAAAATTTTTAGTGCTTCCACATTTCAAAGATATCCAATTTGGAGAACTTTCTTTTCCATTAGCTCTAGATTTAGATCTAGACTTATGTTTACTCCTATCCTTCTTATAGAAATTATTCATTTCTAGCTGAGATCAAGTAACATAGAAACTCACTAGAAACATCAGAGTTAGACATAAGTTGCAAAGCTTAATGACAGTTTTGTGTACTGTTACAGAAACATGCAAAGCTTCTCAAGGAGTATAATTGACTTTAGATGATAGATCACTTCATTAAATATTTTTCATACCACTGTATGATAAACTTTAAAACTAATTTGATAAATAAAATTAATATAAGACATAAAGACCTTCATCTACAGTGTAAATATATAGTTTAGCAACAATGTTAATGGCATTGAGTTTATGTTTCATCATAAATCACTAGATCAATTAGAAATAATAGCAAGTTTCTCGTATTTGATTCTCCCATGAGAATCAAAGTCATGGAAAATATAAATAAAAAGGCTCAGATTGACAAAACTGTTGGAATTTTGTATTGGAAATTGGTTGTGACCAATTGAAATAATTTAAGTGGAAATTCCTTGTTTGGTGAATGAGAAATTAAGCCAAACTTAAACCACTTAATACTTGAAATTATTGGAATTGTGTAGAATATTGTGGAATATTCTAGAGAATGTAGATGAAAAGATGTGTCTTTTCATATGGATCATGTCTCTTAAAGAGCATGACTTTTGGTATGAGTAACTTCCAATATTTATGATTATTCAAGAGATGCTTAAAGAGCATGACTTTTGGTATGAGTAACTTCCAATAATTATGATTATTCAAGAGATGTGTCTCTTGATATGGATGTTCCAACTACTATATATATGGATTCCCTATGTGTTTGAATACACAACAACAAACACTACAACTACACAACAAACTATTCATTTGATAGTTTCATATCATTCCATTCCATGGTTACTTTAGTTTTGCATAAAACACTTTGTAGAAGTGATTTTTCCTTGCATCAAAATCATGGTTATGGTAGAGAGGGAACTCCGTTCGAGTTCGTGGGTCTAAGTCATTTGGAGTGCTCCTATGGCTAGACGTGGTCGTTGTATCTTGGGAGATGATTGCCAAGAAACCGTTAGCACCGATGCGGGGCAAATTCATCTTAAGGACAAAGTGTCAAACACTTGCCTCGACCGATCGCATCACTTGCATCTCATCTTTTCTTTTCGATTTCATTCTAATTTAGTATTTTGATTTCGGAAAGTAACTAATATTCTTTTGATTTTATGCAAGGTTTGAATTAAAGAATGACACGCGTTCAAGGTTGGAAAGTGATGAATCCATATTCATATATTGGAAGTCGGTAATCACTATTTTGTCTTCTCAAATCAGATTTCGGTAAATCGAATAATATTTCGATTTCACGGTATGTTCTTGATTAATACAATATGCACATTATCGGTATAATATCTCCTACAAAAACAAGTTTTTCAAATAGCCTTAGTCTTGATTTCGACTCCACCAAAAGCTTCAAACGATTTCTCGAATAACAAATGAGCCTGTTTAGCTGCTTAAGTTTTGATCTTAGATACATTGAACCTCAGTCTTCATAGACGATAACAATTTTCAAAGATAAAACTATTAGTTATCACATCATGCAACATAGAGAAGTTCAAATGATTTTCAAACTACTTAGTTTACAGGGATCCGACAAAGTATTCTTTGTTTCATGAGCAGATCTGTTCTTTGTTTTTGAACTTGAGATCTGTTTTAAGAAGTTTGATCCATGAAAACTACGCCGCGGCACAAAGTAATGAAATAAGGCAAGAATTCAAATTTTGTACCATATATGTATATACTATAATTTGAATGTTTTGGGAATCCAGCATATGCACATCTGCACAATGACACCACATTCAAATCCACAAAACGAAGTTTAATTAATAGTCGTTATGAACGATCAAATCTCCTTATTAAGAAAGAAATGCAGTGTTACTTTCTCAAAGGAAATCTTGGTTGTGGCACCATTTTCTTGAGAAGCGGATAGACGTTTCACTTGAATTCATTTCACACAAAATTATTTTGAGGAGACTTTAATTGAGGATATATTCTGACTTTACCATTAAAAACAATTTTTTTTTACACAGATAAACAATGTTATACAAATTCAGTTGACACCCAATAAATTTAGACTCAAAAGTTTAATGCACACTCTACTGTAACAATTATATGGTTTACCAGTCCTTGCATTTACATTGCAATAAGCAATGTAACCCTTTTTCTATTAGAGAAAACTGCTGATCTTTCCCTTCGAATGAGATTATTTGGGTACAAAAGCAAGAAATTGAAAGACAGTGGAATTATTCCGCAATATTGTGTTGCCTTTGGAATGGTACCTCTCTGACTTGGTGTATTTTCATGTCTCTACGTAGCCCATTGTTCTTTAGACATATAGTATTATACTTGCGTGATTACTCAAAGAGATTTCAGTCAATAATGTCAAAACATAGAGGTAACCTTCTACATAAATCTCAATATAAGAGAAGAAATTCTTCAATTTTACTAGTTCAAGATCATAAAACCAGTCGTCTACACACAAATCACATAAATGACTTTAGATTGTTGGAAAAAATGGGTGATTTGTGCATAAATAAATTAACAATTAACATAACAATTTTAAACATAAATATAAGTAAGATAATTCAACAATAACATAAGCTTATGAAAAGGATTAGGAAAGCAAACCTTGGAGAGTCACGATATTGTCCTAAAGTGGTGTTGCCTCCCTTTCGTGCGGGTATTTTCGGCACTACACGACTCCAAGATAAAATCTATATAGCTTATGGTTGGTTCTTCTTCATTGTGCACGATCACGGAGATATAAAGAACGAGTCCTTATCGAGTTGCCAAAGTATAAGAATATAATATAAAATGTATATAGGAGAATAATTCTTTAACTTGTGTTTTCTAGTTATATCTCAAGTTATATGCAAATTACATAATGTCCTCTCTTTTTATAGTGTAAAACTTAACCCCCACAATAATGAAACCCCCCACAATAATGAGAATTATACTAATTACAAGTTATATTAAAAATCAAAACTGAAAATTAATACTCTCTTCGTCCCCATAAAGATAGTCTTATTTCTTTTTTAACACATATTTAAAAAATTTAATTAATGGAGTTGAAATAATAAATTCTACTATCGTTTTTCCTTATATACCCCTACATCAATGTAATCAATATTCAAGGTAATTAAATTATTCGTGCATAATTAAACTATTTTTGGTACTAGTCATTATTTAATGCAGCAATTAAGGTAATTAACATTCCAAAGTCATCCAATAAAAATACAAATGAATAAATATCATGAAAGATGAAATATTTTATTTATTTATTTATAGTTCCAACTACAATTGAATAATGAAATGATTTATATTTGTGATAACAAAGCATATTAAATAGGGGCATATTAGGAAACTAATATATTAACTACACTCTCAAATAAGAAACAAGACTATAATTTGTAACTTAAGAAAAAGGAAAACATGACTATCTTTATGGGACGAAAGAAGTATTTGTTGGAAAGTTAAAACTTTTAAAAATTGTTACAACACTAATGAAGTCTACAAACCTGCCCTTTTTGATCCCTAAATTTTGTTGTATCAACATCCATGACAGTGCATAAGTTACAGCTAACTTATGGTCGTCATGGTTTTCTACTTCTCTTCTATTTATTGTTTTGCCCTTGGTTGGTGGTCTTTAAACTTAAAAAACTATGTTTTGAATAGTATTTTTTTTGAAGAATGTGGGTTAAAAAGTATGGGAAAAATTTTGAATTTACATATAAAATATTTTATTGTGTGAATGTATGGATAAAATGAGTATGAGAAATTAAAGTAAATTAAAAGCCACCAAATAGGGGCTTTATGAATATCAATATAGTAAAGGTATATGCGTGATCCATCTTACCGCAAACAAAATTTCAAGAACAAATCTAATGAAAATTTAGGTATGTGCCAATTTTGGAATTCCTTCTTGGTGAAAAGGGCCAAGTGTAGGAAAATGGTAGGGCATGAGTCTCCTAAATCCGATGTTGCGGTTCAAATCCTACAGAGCATTTCCATCTACTTCATAAGTAGAGTTCCTAAATTGATGCTAATGCTACCAAAAATCTGTACATGCGAATATTCGCGCTTGATGATTGATGATGAGTACAAATAATGCCTTCTGGTACTTAAAACAAAGGCTTCAAGGTGTGTCCTAATCGTCCATCCAATGCTTAAGTTAGAGAGATAATTTATACGTGAGACTATAAACTTGAAAATTACGTTAAAGCGTAACTAAATAATGAACAGAAACTTTGTACTTATAGAGGTAGGTAGTAGACTCTCGATATGATTGAATTAGTTGAATATCCTTGTCGTTAAGAGTTCAACCCGATATGGGTGTTGGAATTGCACTATAATTGTGGTCTAATTATAATAAAACTATAATAGTTATTGAGATAGAGTCCTCCTAGGTGTAGGAATTTTAGATTGAGATATTTGGATAGGTTTAGAATCCTTGAAAAGTAGGATCCTTTTGTGTTTATGCAGGAAGGTCTTTAAGTTTAAAGGAAAGTGCTCGAGGACGCCACATCTTTGAGTGGTCAAAATATCCCGAGGACTACCCTCAAGGACGGTCTCCACCAAATATCATGAAAGTAGGATATTAGTCCTCGAGGTAATTCCCGAGGACCCCATCATTCCCGAGGACTCCTTAACTCAATCATGCTAAATGAGCTTATATAGTCCTCGAGATATGCTCAGTTTATGCGATCAATAATCGTATCACTGGCCCCCATGCACTTGTTCATAAAGCTCGAGATTTTAGGAAATGATGCACATAGCTCAGAACGCTTTTTTGAATTATAGGAGTGGTAGGGCTTTTATTAGCGGTCAGGACAAATAGCGAAGAGATTCCCCTGGATGTGTGATACGTGGTATAATCCAACGACCCAGATGACGACCTTTGGTCTTCCATTTCCACACCTATAAATATCCCTTTTACCTTTTATGTTCACTTTCACTCGCTATAAATCTTTTTCTGCAAGATCGAGCTCGAGCAAAATACTTAGAAATTCTTTTGGGCATCAGATAATTTTTAAGGTAAGGCTCAAGACCTTAAATTATTTTCTTAGTTTCAATTAAGAGTGATGTCGAACAATGAGAGTGACTGGGGTTCTAGTAGCTCAAATAGTAGCGAGGACTTAGGAACATCGATCATTCCAATGGCGATCGCTCTTGATGCCCGACCTAGATACCAGAATAATATCGAGTTTAAATTTCTTGACGAGAACTATAAGTTTAATGAATACCTAATAATGGTGGTTGCTAGAGAGTTCAGACTAATGCCCAATTGTGACATTAGGTCTCCCGACCTCGAGGATAGGATGGTACATGCTCAGGAAGGATAGTTTATTATTTTTAAAGACACTTTTAAGGCTGGGTTTAGGTGGCCATTGCGCCATTTTCTCTTAGGTTTGTTGGTCGAGCACTCCATCTGCCCGAGGCAATTAGTGCCCAGTGTATGGAGGATGCTTATTTATTTCTTTACAGCCTATAGAAACCTGGGCATTACGCCATACCTCGGCCTTTGTCTAATGGTGTTCGAGCTCAAGCATCTCCCCCAATTCACATGTTTTACCTACCTATCGACTCGAGGTTGGTTTAGGGTCCCAACCAAGCTTAGTTCATTAAATGGGTGAGAGGATAGGTAGTTTTATACAGTAGCTCGAGACTCAACCTTCTCTTTTGGCTTCGATGTGGCAACCCGGACACTATTCAGTTTTGTGAAGTTCAGGCCTACTTTGAGTCGTTAGAGAGCGAGATAGGAAGATGCTTGAGGAGCTCGATCTTTTGGTGCCGAACATAAAAGCCCTCATCGGGGACAAAGTATTAGACATCGTTGCCAAATTGGTATCGGGATTCAACTTAAGTCTTCTATATGATGGAGGTCTTGGGTTCAAATCCTGGGGGACGCGTCAGAAATCCGTGAGGGGTAAGATGGGCATAGACTCTCCCACAGCGGACAGTACGTACGATATAATAACGGCTCCAGCTCAAGGTCGGCTCGTTACAAAAAAAACTCACGTTGATAGTTGCATGATGTTAGTGCTTATTTCCCGAACGCTAGTAACATAACATTGCCTAGCAGTACTGCTGTTTGGTCTCTACGCACAATCCCTACATTGTTATTTGTAGGAAACTTCATAGGAATGTGGATACAATAGCTTTGATCTTATTGAGTAGTGGTCTCCTTATTGTAAGCCATCAAAGCACGAACTACCTGAAAAGGTGTGATTTCTGTCACTTGTCTCTAATCTGAGCCCAATGTGAGGTGAAGATCGATAACTCCTTCCGGGATGATTGTTCTCCCTTGAATCCCTAAAGCGGGGTCTTGACCTCCTTGAGCTAGTTGGCTGAAATACCTATCTTTGTGAGGGCATCATGAGACACTATATTGGTTGCACTACTATTGTCAACCAAGATTTTTCTTATTTCAAAGTTGGCGATGATGGTAGATATGACTAAGGCATCATCACGAGGAGATGATATGCCTTCCATGTCGTTTAATCCAAAGGTAATATCTTCCATATTGTAAAAGGTCATCTTTGGAGTTGAACTATATCGTCTGGCATATTGCTTACGCCCGCTATTTGAATCTCCACCCTAAATTATCACCCCGACTTTAATATTGATAGTACATGTCGTGCCTCCTCTGGATTTTGGAATCTTTCCTTTGTTTTCACTCTTGGGACGCTTGTCGTGCCTAATATACACCTTTAGAAATTCCCTTTTTATCTATGTTTCGATCTTCCATTGTAATGTTATGCAATCTTCCATGGTATGCATATAATTACGCTGGTAGTTACAATATTTACTCTTATCCCTAGTCTCAAAGAAGATCCGGGGGCCATTTGAGCTTCTTCATATCTTTGATCTCCATCAATATGTTGGTCCTAGAGGTATTCAAATGAGTAAATGGTGTAGGTGGTATTTCCTGTCTCTGTTTAGCTCGAGCATGATCTTATCGCAGATTTGACTCATGTGGCCTCTTATGTTCGGGCTTCTTAGAGGTTGGACCAATTTTCATTGTTTCCTCCATATTAATATATTTTCTCCCCGTGTAAAGAGCTCAGTCATTTATTTTTACGGGGTCTTAAATAGAGACATCTTGAAGGCTTCACGCCTTATTGTATATGTTAAAGCTGAGACAGCTGCTATAATGTGAAGGTCGAGAATCTATAGTCTTTCTTTATTGAACTTTGTATTAAAGTTTCACGGGGTCTCATTTGGCCATTGGCGAAGTTACATGAGTGAGACGACAATCTTCCTGATGCACTTACTACTTGCAAAAAAAAAAAAATGACGCTATAAAATTAGGCTCCAATGTGGTGAACCAGTTCCTGACGACATTAATCAAAGTTTGAAGAAAGGCCGTAGATATCATTGGGTTTGGTACGACCTATAAGTTCATGACATCCATATATACATTGAGGTGATTGATGAGGTCACTGGTCCCATCATACTCCTTTATGCGGAGGAACTTGAACCTGTCTAGAAGTGGATAGGAGAGTACTTCCAGTGTGAATAGATTGTTAGGGACAAATCATGTTGTTCTCTGGGTATTCTGCAGTAGACCGGTGGTAATCCCATCATGTACTATCCACGCAAATTTGACTGAGTTCATGTAACCAATCTCGAGGTCAAAGCTATTGGAGGTGGGCCCCTGATCCACCATTATCATGGATGTCGTGAGTATCCCGAGCTCGAGCATTGGCCACGAAACCTCCTCGGTGTCGGTGCCACATGAGAATTTCTTTTATTTAGGAATTGAGACAGCGTGGCAACTTGTGGGGAGAGTTATTTAAATGCTCCAGCGGTAATCACTGCCGGATGATGAGTTGGTATTTCTGATAATTCTTTTTAGTGAATTGGGGGATCTACAATAAGAGATGGGTTTGAAGTGGATGAGCTTGTTGGAGGAAGACTTGAATGTGTATTAACCAAGGCTTTTGGTAGTGTTTCCCACGGATGGTGCTAATGATGCTACCAAAAATTTGTACCTGCGAATTCTCGAGCTTGATGATGAGCATGAACAAAGCCTTCTGATACCTAAGATAAAGGCGACGAGGTGCGTCCTCATTATCCATTCGATGCTTAAATTAGAGAGAAAATTTATACTTGAGGCTATAAATTTGAAAATTATGTTAAAGCGTACCTGAATAATGAACAAAAGCTTGTATTTATAGGGTAGGTAGTGAACTCTCGACATGATTGGATAGTTGTATATCCTTGTCCCTAAGAGTTCAACCTGAGATGGGTGTTGAAATTGCACTATAATTGCGGGTCTAATTATAATACAATTTTAATATTTATTGAGATAGATTCT
This sequence comes from Fraxinus americana, assembly GCA_035079005.1. Classification (NCBI taxonomy): domain Eukaryota; kingdom Viridiplantae; phylum Streptophyta; class Magnoliopsida; order Lamiales; family Oleaceae; genus Fraxinus; species Fraxinus americana. The sequence goes on from CM068708.1 coordinate 38,503,276, forward strand.
TCCAAGATGTAGGAGTCTTAGATTGAGATGTTTGGATAGGTTTAGAATTCTTGAAGAGTAGGATCCTTTTGTGTTTAAGTAGGAAGGTCTTTGAATTTAGAGGAAAGTGCTTGAGGACGTCTCGTCTTTGGATGGTTAAAATATCCCGAGAACTACCCCGAGGATGGTCGCAGCCAAATATCATGAAAGTAGGATATTAGTTCTCGGGGTAACTCTCAAGGACCCCATCATTCCCGAGGGCTCCCTAGCTGAATCATGCTAAACAAGCTTATATAGTCCTCGGGATATCCTCGGTCTATGCAAATAATGATCCTATTAGATTCCAATTTTTAAATTTTTTTTTAAACTCATTTTTAATCAAATGTTTCATAATATTCATAACTTTTATTAATATCTACTAAAAATTTGATTTTTATCAAAACTAAACTAAGTAAAAATAAATTGAAGTTCAATGACTGACTTCAAACCTACGAGAAAGTTCAATGACATACTTTTCTCTTTATTCAGAATCCCCATTTTAACCTTTCAATCCTCCAGGCTCGCCCACAGAACACACCATGGGAGGGACAAAAGAAGAAAATCGGCGACAAAAAATCTAGCCCGGTCTAGGTCAGTCAAATATCGGAGTCATGAAGGGTAATAATGTCATTGCACAAGCGTCATCCTCCCGCTTCCCCATTTCTTTCTTCTGATCTTCAGCGAGCATCTTCTTCACCGAGCAAAACTTTTCAGTTCAGAGCAAGAAACAAGCCGTTAAATTAATTCCAAAAATCGCTATTTTTTTCTTCAAAACTCACGATGTCGAATTCGTGAGTATATTTATTGTTCATGGCTAAAATCTGAATTGAAATTGGAAAAAAAAGAGATTTGAAGATCTTCTACAGAACCAAGAAATGGCATCAATATCCACATATCTCTTAACCGTGACCCCCAAAACCCATTCTTTAACCCTCTCCCATAAAGCACTCAAACCCCCTAAACTCCACTATTTGCCACCCCTTTTTCTCCCCTCAAGTGTAAAATACCAGTGCCGTCGTAGACGTAATTCAGTTGTTTTGATTAGGGCTAGTAGCAGTAGTGGTATTGATGTTACTACGTCAGCAATTAAGCCCGGAGGCATCGTCGAGAGTGATAAATTGCCATCGGAGATGCGGAAGCGGGCCATGGATGCCATTGATTCGTTTGGAGGGAGGGTTACAATTGGTGACGTGGCAAGCAAGGCCGGGCTCAAGTTGAATGAAGCTCAGAAGGCCCTGCAAGCTCTCGCTGCCGACACTAATGGGTTCTTAGAGGTCATTCTTTCGCTCCCATTAAGCAATTATATCATCAATGTGAAGTCAAATTCATTTTGTAATTTCGAATTTTGGTATGCAAATGTAAGAGAACTTATAATTATAACGCAGCATGCTACATGAAATTATTATAAAGGATATTCAGTCTAACTCATCCTAACAAAATCGGCTAGGAGGATTGTCGTCACCTTATTAAGTGGATCGCGTAAATATCACCGGTAAGTGGATCGTGTAAATATCACCGGCCAACGTGAGACTCTGATACGCCCCACTCACACACAACGTGGACCATGTCAAACAACTGTGAATAAATTGATATTGGGTGCACCCAACATTACAAAACTGGGTCTGCTCTGATACCATATTAGAAAGGATATTAGACCTAACTCAACCTAGCAAAATCGGATTGTTAGAGGAGGATTTGCCTCACCTTATTAAGTGGATCGTGTAAATATCACCGGTCAACGTGTGACTCTAATAAAAATTTTGAATTTTATATTCTTTTTTGGCCGTTTCAATATTGTAGTGCTATTTAACAGGTTTCAGATGAAGGTGATGTATTGTATGTTTTTCCTAAGGATTATCGATCAAAGCTCGCAGCGAAGTCTTTTAAGATAAAAATTGAACCTTTGTTTGAGAAGGCCAAGGTATGGGCATTTATTTGCAGATTATGGGATGTTGATTCAAGTTTGTATGTTTTGATTAAAATGATCCCTTATTTTTGTGACAGATGGCTACTGAGTATGTAGTGAGGGTCTCCTTCGGGACAGCACTTATTGCTTCTATTGTACTTGTTTATACCACGATAATTGCTATTCTCTCGAGTAGTCGGTATAACTTTTCGACATTGCATAAGCATTTCATGTCTATAATAAATTAACTGCATTCTATGCACTCTTATGTATCGATTTGCAAATATTAATTTCTTCCTTTTTCTTCTATCTGCAACAGTGAAGAGGACAATCGTGGAAGGCGAGGAAGATCTTATGATACAGGCTTCATGTTTTACTTGAGTCCAACTGATTTGTTCTGGTAATTCAAATTCTGGAGTTATGAAAACATAAGAGGGAACAGATAAAATTTGAGTGGATTTGTAAGGATCTGGGTGTCATGGTTGGAATCTTTGCTAGTTGATTTGGTTTTAGTTACTTGAAGTGGTGATATGATGATATCCTCATCAAGGCATATAAATCTCGACTTTTATCCTGTAAGAAGTCGAAATTTAATATCTTTTTTATTGGTTAAAAGTGGACAGCTTGCTAAAAATATGTCAGGTGTTGACATAGCAGATTTTTTAAATAAAAAAATTGGGGATGCTATGTTACATTCATGCATAATTGCCTGCTAGAATGTTGTTTAGTTTTCGGAGAACTTATGTGGAAGTTTTCTGTGGTTGATGATGTCTAGTACATGATACCATTGATTATTTGGTTCAACCTTGTTGTGTCCGATATTTTTCAGAGCACCAAAATCACACTATTTTGGAAACAAAACTTTTCTTCTTTTTTATATCACTTTGAGAGAATGAAAGATTCTCAACCTCATTAATACAAGCTAGCACCATATTTCCTCTAGCTGGGTCAAGTTTGAGATTCTGTCAAACAAGCGTTTGTGACCTGATTCGGTTAGAAGCGATGCTGGCATATTCTTGTACTTTTGTCTGACGTGGAGAAGTACAAGAGGTCTTTTCTTACCTTGCCTGGTGCAATCATTTTTTCAGGTATTGGGATCCGTATTATTACAGGAGGCGACGAGTAAGAGAAGATGGTGGTGGGATGAACTTCATTGAATCTGTAAGTCGCAACTTCTAACTTCGCATTATGTGTTTCTGGTTGTCTTCCTACTAACTACATCCTGTTTTGCAGGTCTTCTCCTTTGTATTTGGGGATGGTGATCCAAATCAAGGTATCGAAGAAGAGAGGTGGAAGTTGGTAATAATTGAGCTCTGATTTGAGTGGTCCGTTACTTTTGATGTTTTTAATTTAAAATATCCTTCTGTTCACTATATCCTTTCGTTCTGTCAATCCTTAAAAGTATTTTGCAAATTCCTCATGCATATCAAATCAGTATACTAGGTTCGTTGTCTTTGCCATGTGTGACATACTTAATTTTTAGCTACTTGAAAGCTGAAATCCACCCTCAATAAGAGGCCAACTTTTGACACCTTTTCAGATTATAGTTATTGAAACTTTAGCTATTGAAGTATTTATAAATTTATGAAGAATGTGCACCTTCAGGGACTTGGCCTCAGTTTAAGCTATGACCATCAGTTCTCAATTTTTACTTATGTTTTACATGGAATATCCAATTTTTGGATCAGTTTGATTGAATTTGTAGCTGGGTATGCTGTCAAACTCTTCTACTCTCCTTCACCCTCTATATAGAATTTAGTCCTGGAGCTCAGTCATAACTTTGACTAGATGATTAATCATGAGTTCTTCTGTCTAAGAGAAGTTTTTTGGTATTACTCCCACGTTGTTGAGGCAGTGCAACATTTGGTTATATACCAATCTCATTTCCCTCAGGTAATCCTTTGAACAATTAAGACTGCGGCATTGGACAATATATAGTGCAAAACTCTGGTGTTTACCACCTCAGACAGTGTTCTTGGAAGTTGAATGTCAATTGAACTTTTAGCCCTAAGATGAAATATGATTAGTGTGATATGTAATGTTGGATGCATTTTATTTCTCTGGCAGGTCATCCTGTTAGTTCTTCCTCAGTATATCCTCTTTTATTTATGTCTTGTATAATCAACTCGAGTTATTATTTGCGATGCTTGTCAAAATAAACAACTAGCTTTTACATTAACTTTTTCACTAAAAGTCTAAAACGTTTCTGCAGATTGGACAATATATAGCATCAAATGGTGGTGTTGTCACAGCTGAAGAACTTGCGCCATATCTTGACGTAGGGACTGCTGAAAACACGGTAACTAACACTTGACATATACAGCTGAATGAAATCTTGTTATTAATTTGCTTTTGCGGGTTGAAAGCACGGGTAACTTTTGGATTTTGCAGCATTTAGTGCTTGTTCTGAGAGGTGCCGGAAAATATGTGTCATTTGGTTTAGAGTAATTGATGGAAAATCAAATCTTAACTTTTCCTCGGATGGTTTGTCTTCATTATATTTAGCCTGGGCTTGTTTTCTTTGTTTAAAGAGTTTTGATATTCATGTTTATCACACCCAAAACATGTGCTTAATTCTGCCCCATTCCCAATATCTGAATATATAGTGTGTGGATGTGTGGTTGTGGTTGTGCTTATTTTGTGATATTCATGTATATCACACCCAAAACATGTGCTTAATTCTGCCCCATTCCCAATATCTGAATCTATAGTGTGTGGATGTGTGGTTGTGGTTGTGCTTATTTTGTGCATACACTTGCACTCAGAATCATTCTTAGATTTTTTTCTCCCTTTGAGCAATTAAATGTACGTCAGTCCTTCTAGTAATCATGCTTTTTATGAATATTTTCCAGGATGATGACTCGTATATATTACCTGTACTTCTAAGATTTGATGGTCAGCCAGATATAGACGACGAGGTTTGGTTTCTTTGTCTTGGTGGACACGAAAGAAGTTTCACTTAGTGCATACGTTTATTTATATGATTCAGTTCTCTTCAAATATCTTTAGTTACATAAAACCTGAAGAAGTCTGAATATTTGGAAGCTCAAAGCTTTCAACTGACATGTATTTGTTTTTATGTTTGTTTGCTATATTAATTAAAAACTAGGCCTAACTTTACACATGATGCCTTGTTTAATAAGGCGGTTCTGAGGTGCACCTCAGAAAAAGCCTCAAGGTGCGGATTTTTTGGCACTTTATATACAAAGTTTGCCGTGCATTGCCCATTATGGCAAAAATCATTCTCTCTTATGTAGAAATAGTATCAGTTCTTTCTACATGGTACTAATATTTATAAATTACAAGTCTCAGGCATTTGTGGTTCATTAGTGTTTAACATGAACTGCAGTGAATGTGGTAGAGACATTTAAATGCTCCCATACTTCTCTGCTAATAGAAATCAGTATCAGCTCTCCAGATATTCTATACTCTTTGAAGATTTAATTTTTACGAACATAGTAGAACAAGAACAAGAAAGAGAAGCCTGAACTATTAAAGTGGGCTCATTTTTGGAAATTAGCAGAGTTTCCATTGGATGGTCAAAGGAAAATCTCCTTTGTGATGGCTGAAGGAACTTCTTTAATCAACAAGTGGCAGAATATTCATTTCTCCTTTTGCTTTTGGAACTCAGCTAGCGGAATAACAAATGATTGCATACCTTATATAGTTATTCTCAAATTCTTGCAAGCTTTCTAATTTGATTGAGAACCATTTAGGGTTGCTCATATGATTCCTCCGATACATCAAATTCTTCCTGGCTTCTGCCAAATTTATTTTGTTTTTAAATTTTTTTTTTATCTTTACACTCTTCTAGGTGGTTTCTTTTCAAAATGAATTTCGTCTCTTTGTTTGATTTTTTCAATTTTAAAAGCTTTATGCTATACAATACGGCATTCTTTTTTTATGTGGGATTGGTTCCTTCTATTTATATTCCACATAAAATTTCAAATATACCTAACTTCTGCTACCATTTTCTAATTTTTCCCTTTTCCTTTTTCCCTGTTGAGTAAACTGCTTTTCTTGCAGGGGAATATTTTGTACTGTTTTCCATCACTACAACGCACTGCTGCTCCACAGAGGAGTAGACAGAAGGAATATGTTGGAAGAAGATGGGCTGATTGGGTGGGAGGAGTTGAAAAGTTTTTCGAGGAAAAGAAATGGCAATTCAGGTATTCTTTTTATTTTTTATTTTTAATTTGGTTAGTTTCGTGTATCTGGTTATGTAACTTGAGAACTTGGTTTTGCAGCAAAACTAGTGCTTCAGAGAGGGCAATGGTGATTGGTCTGGGCGGGCTTAATCTATTTGGTGTTATAATTCTCAGTACCATGTTGAAGTACGATTAAACTAGCGCTAGTTTCTATTTAGTAGTTTTTTCACTATTTTTTGTTGACCTCTTTGCTTGACTGATAACTTGAAGGAACATGACAACGAGTCCAAGTGGGTTCATATCATTTGTGTCCGACGTATTTCCCTTACTTCAGGTATGAAATCAAAATCCTCATGCATAATTGTGTCTCTTCCTAAAACCTGAATTTAATTGCAAGCTATGCCATTTAATTTGAATTTTGATATTGTACTCTTTGCTTGAACTTCAAAGCTAGGAACTGAGTGTTTCAGTACAGGTGAAAACTAATTGGCTAATTTCTTCATTTAGCATAAGCATGCCTTTCTACTATTTTTCCATTTATGGTTGCATTTAGGGCTTGTTTGATAGGTCCTTATTTTCCATGGAATTTGGAATTGAAATTCCATTTCCTACTTTTGTCATGTTTGATGACACTTTTTTTTCCCTGGAATTGGTTTTCCACCTTTGCTAGTTTTCTTGGTTTTAGTTGAATTGAAATTCCACCTTTTAGGTGGGAATTGAAATTCCATCTTTTTTTTTTTTTTTTGTGGCAATAGAAGCAAATTCTATCCCCAATTGAAAAAAAAATTATCCCTTTAATTGACAATTTCCATGTAAAACAAACCCAAACGAACGCAAAAAATTTTCCAAATTTTTTTTGGCAATCCAAACAAATTATATCTCAAATTGTAAGAAATTATATCCCTTTAATTGACAATTTTCATGAAAAACTAAGTTAAACGAACACTAAAAGATACAAAATTTCAACATTGTCCAGGTGAAAAATTATACCAATCAAACACAATTAATTGACAATTCCCAGTAAAACAAATTTTAGGCAATTCAATTCTCTATAATTCGTTTTCTTTCCACCCAAATTCCATCTTTGAATCAAACGGACCCTTAGGCCATGTTTGATAGGCCACATTTTCCGGGGAAGTAGGAAAATATTTTCCACTTTCCACTTTTTTGGCTGTTTGATAGGCGAAATTTTCCACGGAAAATATTTTCCGAATTTTCCCCACACGTGTGCAATTTCCGGGTTTTTGATGAAAATGTTTTCCTGCCTTTTTGGTGGGAAAATATTTTCCCGGTTGGCTGGAATTTTTTTTTTTTTTTTTACAATGGAAACAAATGTCATAACTAATGGTAAAAAAAAATTTCACTTTAATGGACAATTTTCATGTAAAACAAAGTCAAACGAACACTAAATTTTGATTAAAAAAATGATTTTTTAGGAAACTATTTTTTTCCCTTTTTTTTTTTACTTTTTGGCAATGGAAACAAATTTTATAACCAATTGTGGGAAAAAAATATCATTTTAATGGACAATTTCTATGTAAAACAAAGCCAAACGAATAGAAAATTTAAAAATTTTTCGGGTGGAAAATTATACCAATCAAACACACTTGAAATCATTTTCCCTGCAAAACATTTTCTAGGCAAATTATTTCCCTTTAAAACATTTTCTTTCCACCCATTTTCCACCATTGCAATCAAACGCACCCTTAGTGTTTTGAAGAGGCAAGGGAAGGTATCCGTAAACCACTTGATCTAAAAGTTTAAGATGTTAGATAGAGCTAGTAGAAAGAATCGCTTATATTTCATTTAGTCTTCAGCACACCCATTCACTTGTAAGCATGGTTCACTTTTCCTGATCAAAGTCTTAAAATGTGCACAGTTCATTTGATCTTTCTTTTTAAAAAGAAAAGAAGTGCACAATTCAATTAAATGGGTGGTAGCGAGACTCGAGTCCAATATCTTTTTTACTTGATATCATGTTGAACCACTTGGGTTGAAAGCTTAAGCTTTTAGATAGGATCACATATGTATCATTTAAATAGTCAACGGTATCTCTCCTGATCTTCTAATAAATCGTCTTTTCATTTCTTGTCATGTATTTAAGTGGTTCATTTATTTTAGAGTCAGTTACTTACACAATGCAGCTGAGTTGTCAGAAGATATTTTTCATGATACTATGATGATTTAAATCCATAACTCGTGTGCTTAAACATCGTTAGTTTTATCATTAACCATAACTTGTGAAAGTCAGTAATTATCTGCAAGTCCTATAGAAGGGAAAATTTTTCATTTGCACACTTCTGAAGTTCTGGCTTTAACCTTGCAGATCTATGCTGGCTCTTTCTTTGCAATTCCTTTGTTTCGATGGTTTTTTGTTCAAAAGACAAATGCAGATATCGATAAAAGAAATCAAGCCAGGGCAAAACGTTCGCGAGCACTTGAATCACCGGATCTCTCTTTGAGGCGAAAGGTAAGCACAAAAGGATTTGTCATAATTGTCATAACTATGATCATTCAACTCTCTTTCTGATTCATATAATGCTATTCAAATTGGAACGAGCCATCAGAATTCTTCTCAAAGATTTTACATTAAGACTCTCTAAAAACACTGTTTGAATGCTCAGCTTACACTTGACGTAGTCAGTTGAATGCTTAACAAGCCGAGACTGTGTAGAATAGATATTTTAAGTGCAACACTGATTCTTTTTTTCTATATAGTTCTAATGTCAAACAGCTTTGCTTATTGTACTTTGTTCTTTGATTTTCGTTTATTTCTTTTCGGCATTGTGTTATTCAGGCTTGAAGTTCATACAGCATACTGTCTTCATTTTCCTTTTCCTAATAGTACCTCGTCTAATCTTCAAATATGTATTTCTGTTTCATACCATCAGCTTTTGAGCGCTCGAGACATGGCTCAAAGAACATTCATCGGTCAGGATCGAATTGTTTACAGTACCGATAAGGATCTATACGAGCAAGATTATGAGGCCCGAGAATGGGATCGGAGATTCAAAGAGATTGAAAAGTCTGACTAAATAAAACCAAAGTTTCAGTTATGCAGTTTTTTACAATGATAAATGTATTACAGGCAGGGTGGGACTGTCCATTGTTTTTTGTGTACATAAATATTTCTATTACTGATGCAGAGATCAGGGAACAAAACAGAATTGCTTGATGAGATGAAATTACTTTGTCTTTGCTCTTCGAGAGCAACAACAATGTAAAGAATATTTATTAGGTCGAAGTAAACTCCAAGGCTATATTTTCACCTTCCAATTTTCATCATATCTGCGATTGGTCAATCTAGGATTAATAACATTTTATTTATTCATTGATCAGAAGTATCAACTTAAGAGCCTGTTTGGTAGGGATTTTTGGGGGAAGAATTGATTTTGAATAGTGATATGATGGGAAATGTGTGGTTGAAAAAGAAGAAAAAAATATTGATGTGATGGAAAATATTATTTTATTAAAGAATGTGTGGTTGAAAATGAGAATTGATTTGAGAATCAGAAACAAACAGGGCCTAAATGTCAACTAAAGAAAATTAAGATTTAAATTATGGACACTTGGCTTAGTTAATTCTCAAATATTTTGGCTATTTTGAAAAATATATTTGCTTTTGAAAACTATAGGCATGGATTTGAACATGTATTTAGAATTCATTCACACGTAAATTAAACACGAATCTTCAACAATTTTGTTATACTTCATCTCAATATGGATGCCACAAAAGTGTCACGTATGAACGAAGTTCCACATCGAAGCATCATGTGTGAGTAGGAGGCGAACCATTAGGCATCGCGATGAACCGTGATAACACATAAGAGATGCTCCACTCTTTCACAAACAAAATCTCTATACAAAAAATTACAAGCTCCAGCAGAAACAGTATTTATTTTTCTTACACTTTGCCCATGTTTGATTCCTTTTACTTTAATTTATTTTTCATACTCATTTTTAAACATACATCCAAACAATATAACATTTTACACGTAAACAATTTATTTATTTTTTAATTAAAGGTCACTAATGAGCAGGGGCGGACCCAGCACCCGACGAGCCCCGGCGGTCGCCCATGCTAGATCAGCCGAAACAATTTTTTTTTTGTTTTAACAATGAATAATTTTTTTAGATGATATATCTGGTAACTTGTTTTAATTTCAAATATTTCCTGTAGTTCAATTGGTTAGAGTTCCTATATTCATATAAGAAGTCTCGATTTCGATTCCTTTTCCACCCCTTTTATTGTGAAAGAGTTTTAATTTTTTAAATTTTATCCAAATTAAATAGGATAAGGAGAGGAGAATCAAAACCTTTACTTCTCCCTATGTCATCGAAAACTTGACCATTGTCACATTTACTAAATTTGAAATTAAACTAACCAGAATAATATATATTACATTTTGGCGGGTTTAATGCAATTCTAAAAAATTTATTATGTGTTCTTTCTATGAATTATACAAAATTTGGCCACAATATTATTTGGTGAATATTGCTAATTTTTACAACAAAATTATATATGTTCAGTTTGAACAAAATAATTATTATATTTAAATTTTAGACCTTGTTTGATTCTTTTTTTTTTAAATACATTTTTCTTTCTTCTTTCAACCGCATATTTTTCAATAAAATAATATTACATTCAAATTCAAAACGTTTTATCATTTTTAACTACATATTCTTCATCAAATCACTATTCAAAAATACACTTTTTGCAAAAAAATGGGCATCAAACAGGGCTCTTAATATTTTATTACTGACAACGGTTGACGATCCACGATCGCCCATGCTGACTCAAAATTCTGAGTCCGTCACTGCTAATGAGGGGCTTAATATTCCAATATTCAACTTCAGAATGAAAATGGTTGCCAGACCATATCTTGTACACGCGAGGTCCTCAACACATGAGTGGATGAGAATTTGTTGACAGTTGAGTCATACAGATTTGAAGGTCAAATGCGTCTCATTTGGCATAATAAACAAAAACAATAAAAAATGTCAAATTTCATTACCAACGAGGAAAACTGACAATAGTTCGTAAATTAGGGGGGTCAAAGTGAGAATAACCAGACTACAAGGGCTTTAATCATATTTAACCCCACCTAGTGCAATACGACACTTTCTCCCCGATTGCTTGTCTAGTAGCGTAGGCTAGCACGGGTCCACGGCATTTTCCCCAGCACCAGTGGCGGAGGTGCATGTATCTTCGACGGTCTAAGCACCCTTAAAATCCTCACCTAAAACCCTAAGTTATATATTACTACTTCTTAGAGCGATGAACTTCGTCGATGAGAAATTCGAGTTGAGAGAAATTCAGTGACTCAAAGGCCACAATGATAGGGCTTGAAGCGTAGCTTGGAAACCGAAAACTGGAGGCAACAGTGTTCCTTCCGTACTCACTTCCTATAGTGGAGACAAAACCTTCTGTATTTAGGAATAAAATCTCGCTCTTTCCAGCAAAAAGGTTTCAATTTCTCTTCATTCAAGCTTCTGTTTACCTGCCGAGATTGAGACGTGTCAACTTGAGTATAAAAATATAAGATTATTCTATGATCAACATAAATTGCAAATTAAGGCCTTAAATGATTTAAATTGCCTGAAGTTCTGGATTGAAGATCATAGACTTTTATTGAGCCCAAGAAGGAGAAGAGCTAAGAGGAAGAGAGAGAAGAGGAAAAATGAGTTCTATTAAACGTGAGTTAACCATACAGAGGACAGCTATATAAATAGCTTATTACAATGGATTAGTTATAGCAGAAAGTGTAATTAGAAGCTTAACTAACTAACTAATCCACAGCTTACCAACTAATCTTTATTTACAATATTTACACCCTAATACTCCCACTCAAGGTGGCTTGTAAATGTCCTTTACAGCCATCTTGGACAACAAAGAAAAAAACTAAGTGTAAGGAAGGGGTTTAGTAAACAAGTCAGCCAACTGGTAGTGAGACCTGATGGGTAGTAATTTGAGAACTCCCGAAGCAACTTTTTCACAAACAAAATGACAATCTATCTCGATATGTTTAGTGCGTTCATGAAAGGTTGGATTAGAGGCAATATGTATAACATCATGATTGTCGCAATAGAGCAAAGCAGGGGAATCAACCTTGACTTGAAAATCTTTGAGAAGTTGCTGTAACCAAATGAGCTCACTGGCGGTAGACGATAAGGCTCTATACTCGGCCTAAGATCGAGATATGGTGGTATGCTTTTTGGCCTTGCAAGAGACTAAAGAATCTCCAATAAAGATGCAAAAACCTGGAATGGAACGTCGAGAATTAGGGCATGATCCCCAATTAGCATCAGAGAAGGCTTTCAAACGAATTGGAGTACAAGCATCAGAGTAAGCTCGTAGATGTAAGGAAGAATTGGAAGAAAATAACAACCCTTGACCAGGACTTTTCTTGAGATAACGAAGCAGTAGATGTACTGCCTTGAGATGAGGAAGTCGAGGGTGAGCCAAGAATTGAGTGAGCTTGTGACCACAAAAGTAATATCATGACGAGATAAAGTGAGATAAAGAAGTTTTCCAACAAGCCGTCGATAGTGTGTAATGTCAGGAAACAATTCACCCTTAGAGGCGGTTAAACGAAGTTTTGGATCCATTGGAACAGCAGTTGGCTTACAAGCTAAGTAACCTGTGTCCTCAAGCAATTGTAAGGTGTAGTGGCATTGAGAAAGCACAATACCTTGCTTGGACTTAGCAATATTAAGACTAAGGAAGTACTTGAGACAGCCAAGATCCTTGAGCTTAAACACTGTAAGCAGAAACTGTTTGAGCTCATCAATAGCTTGAGATGAAGAACTAGTGAGGATAATATCATCCACATAAACAAGAAGAGAAACAAAAGAGGATCCATGACCTTTTGTGAAGAGAGAGTAATAAGATTTTGACTGGAGAAAGCCAAACATGATCAAAGCTTGAGAAAATTTTGAATGTCATTGTCTCGAAGCTTGCTTGAGACCATAAATTGATTTGTGCAGCTTGCATACAAGTTTTCCTTGAGATGGAAAGGATTTTCCCTGTCGAATATAGCCGAGAGGAAGATCCATATAGACTTCCTCAAAAAAATCGCCATTTAAAAAGGCGTTGTTGACATCGAGTTGAGCTAGATGCCAATTTTGTGAGGCAGCAAGTGGAAGAAGAACTTCCACAGTCACTAACTTTGCCATGAAACGAGGTTTCAACAAAGTCCAGACCTTCTTGTTGTGTATAGCCTTTGGCTACCAACCGAGCCTTTTGTCGCTGAACAGACCCATCCGATTTAAACTTGATCTTATAAATTCATTTGCATCCAATGGTATGTTTGTTAAGAGGAAGAGTAGTGACTTGTCCAGGTATTTGCTTCCGTGGCTTTCAATTTTTCATGCATTGCCAATCGCCATTCAGGAAACTTCACTACTTGGTGATAGTATTGAAGCTCAACATGATAGGCTATGCCAAGCTCAAACTGTTTGTGTGAATCAGAAAGGCCATGATAAGAGATGTAGTTAGAGATTGGATAAGATGCAGAAGTGGAAGCATCAGTAGAAGAGCCAACAAGCAAATTGCAGTGATAATCCTTCAAGTAATTAGGTTGATGAATCATTCTAGTAGATTTTTGACGAACAATACCACCAGATGGAGAATGAGCAATAGCTGGAAAATCAACTACTGGATCAATAGTTGCTGAAGTGGAAGCAACACCAGAGGGAGATGCACCTGATGAAGAAACAATTGGAGAAGTAGGAACAAGACGATCAACGGAAAAGATCAGCTGGAATATCAGAAGTAACAGGTGGATCATGAACTTGTGAAGAAGTAATATATGGACAAAAATGAGCTTGTAAAGAAGAATGTGGTAGAACCAAATCAGGAAATGAATCGGTAACTTGATCTGAACTAGTAATAGTATAAAAGGGAAACACGTCCTCATGAAACACTGCATCTCGTGAGAGAAAAACCTGTTTGGTTTCCACATTATAGAACTTATAGCCTTTCACCCCAGGCTGATAACCAAGAAAAACACAGACTTAAGCACGAGGTTGGAACTTGGTTCGATGAGCAGCTAAGGTGGAAACAAATGCTAAACAACCAAAAACACGAAAAAGAGTGTAATCATGAGCAGTTTTGTATAGTAAATGAAAATGTGTGTTGTGCCTCAATAGTGGAGATGGAGTTATGTTAATCAAGAAAGTCGCAGTAAGAACACAATCTTTCCAAAAAGAAACTGGAATCCTGGATTGAAAGAACAATGACCGAGCCACATTCAAGAGGTGTTGATGTTTCCGCTCCACAACTGAGTTTTGCTGAGGCCGTTCAACACATGAAAACCGATGCAAAACTCCCTTATCTTGAAAAAACTCAGTAAAGGATAATTCAGGTGCATTATCAGATCAAAATATTTTGATCTGGGTATTGAACTGAGTTGAAACCATGTTGAAGAACTTTGGTATCATAGAGACAACATCAGATTTATTCGTCAACAAATAAACCCAAGTAAAACGAGTGCAATCATCAATAATAGTCAATAAAAATCGATGACCAATATAGGAAACAGTTTGATATGGCCCCCAAATATTTCAATGCATAAGATCAAAAGGAATTTTGGACAATTGATTATTGGATTTAAAAGGTAACCTTCTTTGTTTAGCAAGAGGACCAATATAACACGGATCCGACTTACGCAATCTAGTTACATTACATTTCAACTGATCTTTCAAAGATTGAAGTCTGTTAAACGAAATATGTCCTAGCCTATTATGCTAAATATGAGTAGAAACATTATTGACAAAAGCATTGGAAATAGAATTCAAACTCTGAACATTAAGAACATATAGATCTAGGACTTTGTCACCCATGCCAATCATCCTCTTGGTTGATAGATCCTGGATAACAAAGCAGTTAGGAAGGAAACTCACTGTAAGTTCAGATCCAGTTACTAAAGCACTGACTGAGATCAAGTTGAAATTGAATTGAGGGATAAATAATACATCCTTAAGCACAATGTTAGAATGCAGTTTAACATTACCAGCAAAACGGACCATAATCTGAGAACGATTTGGCAAAGTAATTGTTGTGTGATGAATAGAATGCAAGGAAACGAAGACACTGGCCTATGAGCAAATATGTCGAGTAGCTCATGAGTCTACAATCCAGAACTAATTGGATGAAAATAGAAGACTCAAAGATAAGGAGAAGCAAATACCTGCGAGACAGTTGGTTTGAGAAGAATCAGGAGCATTGGTGACCTTTGCTGAGCTACTCAAATGTGTCGAAAGCATGGACATTAGCTGCTGATATTGATTGGAGTTTAGATCCTGAACAAAACCTCTAAACGAATTAGACTGATTTGGTCTATCATCAGAAGTAGAGACTTGATGAGCAGCAGCATCTGAATTTATATCCGGAGGATATCCATGGAGCTTGTAGCAATGATCCACAGAATATCTAACTATCTTGCAATACGTGCAATAAAGTCTGTCTCTTTTCTGATTTTTGGAACTACTGGAATTAGAATTTTGAGAACCGATCCACTATACTTAGCAACATCTGTTTTAACAGCAAAGGCCATTGTGATAGTAGAACTATTCGAATCAAAGGTAGGATTGGTCCTCCTTTGTTGTTCCTGTTGAACAATTAGAGAGAAAACTCGATTGATAGAAGGCATTGGATCCATGAGAAGCAACTGACCACAAACTTGAGAGAAAGAATCATCAAGTCCCATTAAGAAGGACATTATGTACTCCATTTGATGATGACAGTTAAGATTTTTAACTCCACCACAAGAGCACTTTCCACATGAACAATTAGGTCAATAATTACTTAGTTCTTCCCATATAGTTTTCAGCTTTGTGAAGTAAATGCTAAGTGAACTCTGTTCCCGACGCAAATTCATCAATTCACGTTTAAGCTGAAAATTCTAGGTCCATTCCTTTGTTGAAAACGATCTTTAAGATCTAGCCAAATCTCTCGAGCAGAAGGAGCAAAAATAATATTGGCAGAAATTTCTTTTGAAACCGAATTTAAGATCCAAGTTATAACAATGTTATTATTGCGAATCCAGGAATTGAGCAAATTTTCATCAATACCTTGAGGCTCAGTAATAGAACCATCGACAAATCACACTTTGTTCTTTACAAATAGTTCAATTAACATCGCATGACTCGAGTTGGTGTAATTCTCACCGGTGAGCTGCTACGAGACGAGCACTTGCCCAGAGCTATCAGAATGATGAAGATAGTAAAGATTGGAAGGTTCGTCAATGGCTGATCAATTCGAATTCGTACGCTCTCCTCACTCATCGAAGGAAGAGTCGTCATATTGAAGAAGACAAGAGAAATCAATCGAAGGAAAAAGAAAACAAGTAAGTCTGTAGTAGATTAATTTGCTCTGATACCATATTGAGCTCAAGAAGGAGACGAATTAAGATGAAGAAAGAGAAGAGGCAAAATGAATTCTATTAAACGTGAGTTAACCATACAGAGGACAGCTATATAAATAGCTTATTACAATGGATTAGAATCATGTGCTGATCCCTCCCAACCATTATGTCCATTTCTCCTTGTTAAAGCATCACTCAACACCTTAGAATCATGTGCTGATCCTTCCCAATCACTAAGCACGTATATAAATTCCAAATCAAAGTTACAAGCGTCCAAAACGTCATGTGAAATTGTTCCATGAAGATTTCTATAACTGCTTGTATCACATCGAGTTACCACTGCTAGAATATGGGTACCATCGATAGCACCAATACAATCCTAAAATAATAAAACAATACAAACAAATAATGAGAACACTAATGATAACAAAAACAAAAATTATAATTAATATTATTTCATCACTTACTTTAAAGTAAGGGTAAAATCTTGTATTTTTCCTTATTTTTTCTGGCACAATGGATCTGACTCAGCAGCATTGACACGTTGCCGACGACAATGTATCGGTGTCCGATACATATCAGACACTGATACGCCTCTGACACGTCGCCGACGCATGTCGGAGTCGCTTGTAGTTTGTCGAAGGCTTAGGTGGGCAGCCAGCGAAACTGAGAAGGCAGAAAAAAGAAGGAAAAAGAGAAGGCAGCAGACAAAACTCTGGCAGTTTGGGGAAGGAAGAAGGAAGAAGAAAGAGAAGGAAAGAAAAAGAGAGAAAAGAGAAGAGGAAGAGACCTATGGAATTGTCGTCTAGGGAAATGAAAGAAAATAGTGCATAGTGGAGGAAGAGATGGCTGAAGATGAAAATTCATCATTTTACCAATGAAAATTTCAAATTGTAAGGCCCACCACTGTAAAATTTCCCAAGTTGTATACGTTTTGTGTATTTTCCAATAGCTGTATTTTTTTTATAAAAGAATATATAATATTTTGTTTGAATTAATTTGTACCATTTTACCCTTCAACAAATAATCAAACTTGTATAAGAATTCACACACTTCTTCCTCACAGCATATTCCAAAAATTGGCATAAAATTTCAGAAAAATCCATTTAAGTTTAACTTTGTTATTTCATCTTTTTCTAACATTTCATCAATCCACATTTGAAGAATCATTTGAAATTATTTTTCTTTTGAAGTTATGAGTGATAATGCTATGGATGATGCTTTGTCCAAACCTCCTTGGATGTTACAAAACTTGATAAATTTAATGAAAAGGGTGGTAACATTCTTTGGCAATGCAATTTTTGTAATGCAACTAAGACAAGTTCATACACAAGAGTGAGGACACATTTGTTAAAATTACAAGGACATGGAATTGGGGCTCGTGGAAAAGTAACTATGAAAGATATATGTGGAAAAAATGGAAGATGAAGCCAAGTTGAGAATGAAAACTAAGGCGGGGAAAAGAGTGCCATTTCCATCGGATAATATGGGTTCTAAGGATTGTTATGTTTTGGAGGAAAGGAAAAGAAAGAATAGTGCAATAGAAAATGCTTTTAATGCGATAAAACGTGACCGATTGGATTCCGAAATTGCTAGAATGTTTTATGCAAGTGGTTTGCCTTTTAATTTTGCAAGAAATCCTTATTACATTAGTTCTTATACTCTTGCTTGCAATAGTCGAATTTCGGGGTATTTGCCTCCCGATTATAACAAGTTGAGAACCACTCTTCTTCAAAAAGAGAGAAAAATTGTGGAAAGGTTATTAAATCCAATTAAGGGCACTTGGGCGGAAAAAGGAGCTACCATTGTAAGTGATGGATGGAGTGATCCACAAAGAAGGCCACTAATTAATTTTTTGACGGTGACCGAGAGTGGACCAATGTTTTTAAAAGCGGTTGATTGTTCCGGTGAAAGAAAAGATAAGTATTTTATTGCTAACTTGATGAACGAGGTTATAAATGAAATTCCGCATGAAAAGATGGTTCAAGTAAAAACCGATAATGCTCCAAATTGCAAAGGTGCCGGGCAAATAATTGAATTGGAATATCCTCATATTCTTTGGACACCATGTGTTGTACACACACTAAATCTTGCTTTGAAGAACATTTATGCCGCAAATAATGTTGAAAACAATTTGATCACATATGAGGAATGCAATTGGATTACTAATCTTCATGATGATGTAATGATTATAATTTTTTTTTTATTAGGAACCATTCCATGAGACTAGCAATGTTTAATGAATTTGTGCCTTTGAAGTTGCTTTCCGTAGCAGAGACACGATTTGCTTATATTATTGTCACGTTAAAAAGATTTAAGTTTATTCAACGTGGTTTTCAAGCTTTGGTTATTTTTAAAAATGATCACTTTATCGAGAAGATAACATGACGAAGGCAAGTTTTGTAAAATTGAAAGTGCTTGATGATCTTTGGTGGGACTCTATAAGTTATGTTCTTTCCTTCACTTCTCTCATTTATGACATGCTTGGATTTTGTGATACGGATAAACCTTGCCTTCACTTGGTTTACGACATGTGGGATACAATGATTGAGAAAGTGAAAGGAATAATTTACAAGTATGAGAAAAAAACTCAAGAAGAGGAATCATCATTCTACAATGTTGTTCATCGGATACTTGTAGATCGTTGGAACAAAAATAACACTCCACTTCATTGCTTATCTCATTCTTTAAATCCAAGGTATTTTTTAAATATATTCATACATTTATTGTTTCTTGTTTATTTACATTTTCATAATATTTAATATTTTTAGTTAGTTATTGAATGAATTGTCATTTCTTTAATTTTTTTTTCTCTTGTTTAGGTACTATAGCGAGGAATGGCTTAATGATGATCTCACTCGCCTTGCTCCACATAAAGATGTAGAGATTTCAAGAGAAAGAATAAAATGCTTTAAAAGGTACTTGTCAAATGAAGAGCGTAATATGGTGAATAAGGAGTATGCCAAATTCTCAACTATGGAAGATGACTTTGGTGATTTTGAATACATCCATGATCGTTACCGCTTGGACCCAAAGACTTGGTGGGTTATTTATGGTTCTTGCACACCTATGCTTCAAAGTTATGCCTTGAAATTATTGGGGCAACCATCTTCTTCATCGTGTTGTGAGCGAAATTGGAGTACTTATTCCTTTTTGCACTCTCTTAAACGAAATAAGCTAACTCCAAAACGTGCGGAAGATTTGGTTTTCGTCCATAGCAATCTTCGTCTCTTGTCAAGGAGTGCTCAATACTTACAAGGAGAGACTAAAATGTGGGATATCGGTGGAGATGCATTTGATACATTTGAAGATGTTGATGTGCTTGAAGTCGCTAATTTATGTCTAGACAAACCGGAATTGGAGGCGATAGTATTTGTAGATGAAGATGAAGATGTTGAAGATATTCAAGATGAATGATGTAATTAATTTCGTTTTTACTTTTGAACTTATGTTATTAAGAAACATTTATAAATTTAATGTCAAGTTTGATTTCTATTTATCATTATATAGATGATTCAATAAGTATAAAAAAAATATTACTTTAGACTATAAAATTAAATAACCTAAAAAAATTGTGTAATCAACGTGTCGGCGACGTATCACGTCGGAACTTTTTAAAAGAATTGCGTGTCGGACACTCGTGTCCGTGTAGGTGCTTTTTAGGGATCTGGGTTTGACCATCATATATACCTCAAATTTTTTTAATATTTGTAAAATCTTGTTGAAACTTCGACTGGTAGTGAAATGTGATTGACCAAAATTTTAACTAATCAAGCAATATCGAGTATTTTGACCAAAAATGAGTAGGAATGTTGCAAGCATTTCTTCAATACAAATATATTTAGTATCATGCAAGGGTGTTTTTTCTGTAATGATATTGTTTAATTTAATAAACATATCCGGATACATTCTATAAACTTGTCGAAAGTTTTCTAGATCCTCTAATATTTTGTGTATATAGTCATATACATATCTAGTTTTTGGTCGCCTAGTTAGTGAACTCTTAATACGTTCACAACACATTATTTATATAATCATTTATCACGTAGAGAATTGCTTGAATTGCCATCCATGAATGCCTAATAGTTTCATATAATGCTTCATCGTTCTCATCTTCTTCAATCTCATCCATCTCTATTTCATGATCTTCGCGTATATTAAGATTAGACATTGTATATATGGAAGTACCTAAAAATAGAATGGACAAAAATTAAAGATATACACAAAGAAAATGATAATGTTATGTATAAACGAATCAAGTATCACAAATTTAATATACTATCAAAAAACACAATCAATAAATAACTCAAAAAAATGTAGAATTCAATACTATAATCAATGTTACATAATCCATAAATAGCAAATTAACAATCCAAAACCTAAAATTTACTACTGGTCATGTCCAAAAAAATACTTCATTTTAATTTAAATATTATCCATTTAGAACCTTCTTCTGGTGTCATGCTCAAGAACTTAGACTTCTTTTCTTTAGTATTGAGCAAGTAAAGGGCCTTGAAACGATCATAATCATCCAAATTTAGGATTTCCTTGATAATGTCCTAACAATTATGCTATCTAGTGTCAATTGATTCAATAGCTCAAGTGATATTGTCAACTGTAAAAACAAGTTTGTCTATAACATCTGATTGAGTACTTTTGGGATCAAATAAACTAGAATTTGATTCAAACTCTGTTCTACTTCGTTTTCGATTTGATGGAAGAACCTCTAAATTTATAGGATCTTGTTTATCAGTTGGTATAAATGCTTTAGTATCAGGATCATACATGAAGTCACCAATTAAACCGTCACTAACTCTTTTTTCTTCTGTATAAAATGTTCTTGCATCAGTATCATCCCCTAGTGCAATTGAGTGTGTCCCAACAGCTGTTCCACTTCCAACTGCAATTTTCAAATCTTCATAGTCTACAAAAGTGTCCGTGCGATAACTTTTATCTTCAGGATGAGACTATTAAAGAAAAAAATAATTTGAAGTGCTAACGTATGAAACATACGCATAACTAACCAACAACTTAAATTATATATTTTTTTAATCAAGTAATAAGAGAAGCTTACCATAACGTAATCGTCCCATACTTCATCACTTGCAGTGAATTTCTTCGTCACATTATTCCATCCAAACCCAGAGTTATGGAGCATAAGCTTAAAATACTTGTTGTACTATTTTTTTAAACAATTTCACACGACTTTTATATTGGGCATAAGTCTTTTCAATTCCAAGCGTTTGGTTAAGAAGGGGTAGTATATGTTTTTTCTCCAGTTATCTTGCTCAACACATCGTTACTATCACGCCAACCACGAGTGGAAGCATCTACCATGAGTTTCAGCAGCTCAATGCTCTCTTCCCACACCCATTTCTCATATTTTTCGATGCCTTTTCCTTGAACCTTGTCATTTCCTTGTGTTGAATCTTCCATTAATACCTATCATATTGTACATACAATGTATTAAAATGAAAAAAACTATGAATGACAAAGATGAACTAAAATGTAAACAACCAAAATTAACATAAAAATGACAATGAAAAATATAGAGTTGTTCTAACAAATTATCCTAAAAAGCTCAAGACTAAAAATAGTTAATATTGTCTAAAGAAATGCATGCCAAGTAACCAAAATAAGATTCGGCTTTCGCATTTATCGACAGGAATTTGAACTATTGATTTAGCTAAAATCTGAATCATGTAATTTAGCTCCTATTTGGTGCACATTTTGAGTCAAAGAATGCATTTTTTTTGTTTGATGTGATGTGGAACATGTGGTTGAAAAAGAAGAAAAAGTTATTGATGTAATGAAAAATATTATTTTATTGAAGAATATATGATTGAAAATGAGTATAAAGATGAGAATGAATAAAATAATATGGCTCAAACAGGAGCTTACCTTATACTAATGCAAAATAAATAAATATTAACACCATAAATAAAGCAATATGGATAGATCTAATGCCCACATTCAAAAATAAAAATAAAAAATATGATTTTTTGCATACACAAAAGTCAATTACTTGCTTGAAATGATTATCACCTTGCACCTTATTCTGATCCCTCTTCTGGCGTTTACCTTCCCCAAGCTATTAGCCTACAATACTAATCCCAAGCTTCAAGATATACTTGCAAAATTTTAACATAAACCCATAAAAAAATCTCGCAGAATTTTGTGCAAATTCATAAGATTTTCTTTTCTACAAAATATATAGTTTAGAACGTAAGGGAGAAAAACCTAAATGTCAAAGAGAAGAGAAGGGCTGGCAGTTGACAAATCTCATGGTAGAATGAGAGATTTGTTTTGAGCTTTTCTATTTATATTTTCTACCAAAAAGTCTCCAAAAGTCTATTAAATTATAAATTCCCTAAAAGTCATTATCAATTGAATACCTCATAACTTATAGAGACTTTTAAAAAGTTTCAATTGAATACCCCGTTACTTGTAGAGACTTTTTAAAAATCTATAAAAGTCTGTATTGAATACACCTAAACTTTTAGAGAATATTTAAAAGATACGCCTAAACTTTTTAATTCTCCAAAAGTCTTTAAAAGTCTGAATTGAATACACCCCACTATATCTTGATATCATCTCGTGGATTTATATGTGGCCGAGTTATCCAATTTATAATATTTATTCCTTTGTTGTTGGACATTCTCAACTCCATATTGTCCTAATATGTGAATATATTTACATCAGGTTCATGAGAATGAAGTTAAAAAGCGTTTCTCGGAATGCATCTGGCTCACTTCTTGCAACTTGTGGACGAGACAAATCAGTGTGGACATGGGAAGTATTACCCCATAATGAATTTGACTTCATTTCAGTGTTGCAAGGACATACTTAAGATGCTAAAATGGTCCAGTGGCATCCCTCTATGGATATTTCGTTCTCTTGTAGTTATGACAACACTATTAAGGTATGTATAGAAAAAGGAAAAAGAATATTGTCACGGTGTTTAAGATATTCAAGTTTGTCAGGAAGCTTACATTATAATTAATATACCTGCTGTTTAGGTTAACATATCAGGTATTGCTAAATAAGACACGTCCAACTCTTGTAGGTCTGGGCAGAGGATGGGGACAGTGATGATTGGCATTGTGTTCAAACTTGAGGTGAATCCGACAGGTGCTTGTTGACATTTCATGGTCATATGTTCTGTGCTTCACTAGCCTGTAAATTTTTTACATTGCTTTAAATGTATGATTGTGCTCAATAATTGATTGAGATTCTCCTTAATTTTCGAAGTCTCTTAGAAATGGTTTCCTGTGTTTTCAGTGAACACACATGTAGTCATGTACAGTCTGGGCTTTATCTTTTAGCGCCAATGGAGACAAAATGGTTTCCTCTAGGTATGCAGAGCACTCCTTAATGCTCGTTCACATTTAATATATAAATGGTATTGTTCAAGAGTGTCTTAGAAATTTTTTTAAATCATGACAAAGAACGTTTGTTGTGAAGACACTTGTAATGTAGTCAAATTGATTTTACAGTGATGATCTTACCGTTAGGGTATGGGGTGCTGATATTATGAGGATGCAGTTGGCTGATGGAAATGCTCCTTGGTGAGCTGCATATCAGCCTATTCGTTTGATTCTCCATCTTTGCATATTATAAGATGTATTTTTTGTCTTTCAAGGATATATTTTGGCAGCTAGATTCTTGACAACAAAACTTCAGAGTCTTGAAAGATGAAATGCTCACAATCTCTTTATTTTATCCACCTATATGCAAGGATTGCATGCTTTATTGTTTAGAACTTGTCAAATGACTGACAATTGAGGAAATTTAAAGGGGAGACATAAATAGGAAACTGTAAAAGGATCAACTCATAATGAAACTAAAGTTTCATGGTGGCTGAGCTTTGTTTGAGCATAGATCTAATGACAATGGAATATTTGGTTTGCAGTTCATCTTAATGTTTATATGACAATGATGAATTTAAAAAAAAAAAAAACCACCAAATTGTCCTATTGCGCGCGCATGCCAACCGAAGTCCGTTTAGAAATTGAAATGCGAGCCGATAAATGAATTCTTTCTCAGTAGAAGGGAAAAATGCGATACTAATTTATTTATTTTTTTTCTATGACTGAAGTCTTGTTAGATTGTTGACTGAAGGCAAAGTTGAAATGTAGGGAATAACCATAAAAAGAAAACTCTTTTTGTGGTCTAAGATGGTTACGTAGCCAGAACAGAATAGGTAAAGTAAGAGATGAAAATTTATATCAATAAGTAGAGGGGACACAAGTAGAGGATAAATTAAGGGTAGCACAATTAGATGGTTGCAGCATATCTTGTGTATGTCTGATATTAATTTTTTCACTATGCAAGGGAACTATAATGTTATGCATTATTTAATTGCTTAATTGGATACAAAGCTTATTGCTTAATTGGATACAAAGCTTACTTTTGCCTTCATCACAAGTTTGTCTAATGATAGTATATATTATGTTGTTCACAGCATATCTTCATTCTGCATATTTAAATGCATCTTTCACAGTTTAGTACTAGATTTATGGGAAGAAAAATACAGAAGCGTTGGAGAACATACTGAGTAAATTGGAAGGATCTTATATAATGTTGAACTACTGAACTTAATTAACCCTTTTCTCAATACTTATAAATGGTCAGCTATATGGATACTCTGCTTCCCATCTACTCCAACCATAGCCCTTTTCAAAGTCAAACCACATAGGCTCAAAACCTTATACATTACCTCATTCGAAGTGCCGAACCAATTAAATTCCCTTTGTTTATCATTTTTATATTTTCTCTACAAACCAATTTTGGGATCTGGGATCTACAACTGGTATCGGAGCAGATAAAGGTTCTGGGATAAAGTATCGCTACTACCCATTTATAAAAATTGTGCACGTGTCAAAACTTTGTTAAAAGAATGACTCCAGTAGTCCAGCTTGCATGCAAGGAGGCGCTTTTGAAGGCAAAACTTAAATTAAATTTGCCCCATCTAAAAGCTTAACCCTTTAGATGAGGTGGTTCGACAACTACTAATACTTTTTTTTTTCACTATGCAAGGAAAATGTGATGTATTGAATTATTAAACTCTAAAATGTTGATGCTTTTATTCTGATCTGATCGCAACATAATTTATACTTTTTCAGTTGCTTGATTGGATAAAATACTTGCTACTCATGGAACTGAATCTATAGGATATGGCACCATTAACTTTTATTTGAGTTGTGATACTTTATGGTAGTTGCTTATTTCCTTTTCACGAGTTTATCTAATGATAGTGTACTAGTAGTTCAAAGTATATTTTTGTCCTCCATAATTAAATGCATTTGTTTCAATTCACTACTAGATTTGGTCGCTTTAATCAGGAAAGTAAGATCAAGCAATTAATGTATAAATGTGGAGGGTTAAAACGCCTTGTTTTTGGGATTTTTTTATGAAAATTGTGTCGTCTGGTTTGAATTGAAAATCACCAACATGCAAATCGATAATACATATTCTTTTGTTTTTGTCAGGACACGTCTTTGTACTCTCTCTGGTTATCATGATCCGACAATTTTTTCTGTCCATTGTTCAAGGTAGCAAAATGCATTCACCTTGTTCACCTATTCTTTCACAATCTTTTTTTTTTTTTTTTAAATATGTATTCACACAGCTTGATGGTTTTTAACTTTTCTGGCCAATGTTTATCCATAGAAATTATTCTGGGCTTGTAATACGCTTTTGAATCACATGGACATTACAGGGAAGGGATAATTGCCAGTGGAGCAGCTGATGATGCTATCCGCTTATCTGTTGAGAGTGAAGATGGATTGGTATAAATTCACCTCTCTTCTAATTGTTGTTTTCTTAATGCCATCTTTCGTTCATGGAGCTATAGTGGGCAACCAATGATGTATAATCTCCTCGCCCTCTAGCTTTATGCACCAATCATTAGTCCTTGATTCTATGCACTATTAGATTTGTTTGCTGTTACATAATTTGTCATCTTATCTTGTCTATGCACTCTGGTATCATGTGTATATCTGAGTTTTGTATATGTATGTATGTTGAGAAAGCTCCAAAAGTCTTCCATATGTTTTATGTTGCATCATTAGTTAGAATGTTAACTTGGATATTCAGGGTAAGCTCCTGGAACTTGTTATGTTGAGTTATATTAATTTTCCTGTGCATTATTCCTTATTATCACGTAAGTGAATATTTGGGTTTACTCTCTGGATTTTCTCTATTTGTTGCCACATAATGTACTTGCTAGTCAATCTGAAAACTTGTGTAGTACTTTTGTTCCCCAAAGTATCTCTTAAATCATCATGTTTTCACTTGCACCTTTTTTCCTGATAAATGAAATCCGCATTAATTAAACTCCAAATGGGGTAGAGTAAGTAAAATCAATGTCCAAATTCCACAAACACAAAACTAAAGTAGAAGTTTGTGCATGTAACCTTGGTGGAAGAAAGGGGTTAAGATTATCTGAAAAACTTAACACAAGATCCAGAAATCAAAACGAAATAAATGAAATTTTGATACATGTACTTGAGTCATTGAAAACTAGTTTCATTATGTTAATTCTCCTGAATGTCTGTACAGTTATCCATACAATTTTTCCTGGTTTCATAATTAGAAGGTACTTGTATCTGTTTGCTGGTTGATGAACCTTCTTATAAATTACTTCTGATGAAAGAGAAGGCTCATGACATGGATGTAATGCTGTGCAGTGGTGTACCACAGTAAATTTATTGACAGATAGAGTTGCATATTACATGCATACAAATTTTGAATTCAGTCTGCATAACTGATTATATATATCTGGGGGTGGGCTTAGATAAAGAGAAAGATCACATCTTGAAAATAATCTTTATCAGGGTATTTTTGTACTTGTTCACCCATTGATAGCCATAAATTTCATCTTCTAAACCTAAAAATTACTTTCGCCAATTGTTTTAAGTTCATTCTCTCAGAACAATAGGACTAGAAAATAAAGGTTTTCGCAGCAGCCCAGATAGCCCCGGAAAAGCTGCTGTATAGGTGCCTTCCTTTTGATATGCACTGTAAATTTGCCTTATATGATCTTTCATCAGCATCTATATATAGTCGGAACATTCAGATCGAGACATTAGACTTGTTAATAAATTACACCATGCATTGTTGGTTACTTCTGAATTGATTGACCTGTACTATTA
Organism: Fraxinus americana; assembly: GCA_035079005.1. NCBI lineage: Eukaryota > Viridiplantae > Streptophyta > Magnoliopsida > Lamiales > Oleaceae > Fraxinus > Fraxinus americana. The sequence continues at coordinate 38,530,871 of CM068708.1, forward strand.
ATGGAACTCTGAAGTCACTTTGCTTTATGTTTAACTTCTGTTGGCATTGACTTTGCTTAATTTTTAACTTTTGTTGGCATTCAATAGTTACCTCATTTAATGCCTGTGGAATGAATTATCCAGCATTGTGGAATTTTGATGTTTGTGTGCTTCATTCATGTCTGCTGAATTTGTTGTTATCTGACAGGAAAATACGCCTCTTGCCTGACGATGGAACAGTCAAGATATGGCGACTAAATGCCTCGTCTGGAAATGAGAAGCTACCATTATAGCTCTACACTCAGTAATACACCGACATTTTTGTGAGTTATTTAGCTGTGTTGTAGAAATACACATCCTTGTAATTTTCAGCCGTTTAAACAAAATTCACTGGAGGAACTTTTGTAATATATATGTACAATTTCTCAATAAGATATTTTGGATGTAATCATACACTTCACTCTACTGTATCTATGGATGTATCTTTGCTAATAATGGAATGAACATTTGCTTGTGTTACAATGCATTAAGTTCATTCTGTTTCAAGGCGTATTTAAATCTTTTATCTTGTTCAATTTTGTCTATTAAACGTACTAAATATGTACCTTACCTGCCCAATTGTGGACTGGAAAGTGGAGAAATTAAGAAGAAAAAAAAATATGAATCACCATATATTATATGGGTAACTTGGTAGCACATTTTTTAGGTCAGGCAGCCAAAGAAAATAGCAAAAAATCAACTATGTTATGCAATAATATGTATAAAATATATGATGTAGCAAATTCGTTGAAGAATTTGTTTATTATTCTCTTAAAAATTGTTATTTTAATGATATAAACATAAGGATATGCAAATTATTGTCAAAACACATCAAAAGGAAGAGGAGCTCATGAACTCAAAAATAATTGCCTAACAGCTATTCTCTATTCTCAATCTGCTTGAGTTTGCTCTTCTTCCTTCTTCAACCAAAGAAGCTCTTGCAGACATGATATTGTTATTCCTCAATGAGGCATCAAACGCAGTGCAATCTATCCAATCCTTGAGCAAATCTTCCTGTCCCCACATATCAGGGATCCAAACCTGACCTGCAACCTCGACACGATGTCTCTTTAGTCTCTCACGTCCACTGTCCTCTACCACTGGCTCAGTACATGTATCCTCCAACTTTATTGACATATTTCGTGAAGAACCATGTGGAGGTGGTGATTTTGTTTCATTGGATTGGTTTTCTTCTTCAAATTTTCTCTTTGTTTCATCAACTGAAAATGGCTTCTCTGGGATACGAACTTTCTTGGATTCTAGTTCAGGCTCATTGGAGTTGTGTGGAGTACTCATTTCTATGGACTCTTTTTGCATGAATGAAAAACACAGACACAGAGAAATACATACGCAAACACTCTATCCCCAATATTTTTCTATGGTGGTTGAAGATTATATGAAGGTTTGTTGATTTTGTGGGAGGGAAGCAAAGTAAATGAATGGAATGTTAGTTTACACGTACATGAACAGATGAACTGTATTGTTTTTATGGTAAGAGACAAGTGTGCGTGTCTTTTTCTTGATATTGGATTCCAAATTGTGTGGTTTTATTATAAGGCTTTGGAAATGAAAAGAGAGAAAAAGAGAGGCCCTTAAGGGTTTTGTGGAGGAGAGGATTCCTTGAAAGGATTTTTCGAGAGAATATTGTGAGGTTGATGTTCATTTGGGATTTTAAGACGTTGGGCCAATTAACACACAGAAATTGATATGGGAAGGATCTTTTGGCGGTTTTCATCAAGTGGTGGTTACATGCACCTTGTTTATATCATTCAATGGGGGGACTGAACCTTCTTGTTGTGTAGGGCAGGGTGGGTTGAGATTTTTTATGGGATACAAATAGAGATTGTCGTTCCATTTATAATGTTAAACTAACGAAAAATTTGATATGAGAGTCAATTTGATGCCCTAACTCATAAGATTATGTCATTTCATTTTTTTCATTCGTCAAACTAATGGATATAAAAGAAATGTTTAAATCATAAGTCTTTTAAGTTCGATCACAACTTTGAACAAAATGAAATTTTATAAGTAAAATATGAAGTTTCATTAAAAATTATGAAATGACCACTACCACGGTCACACGTTACGAATATTTGTGAACAAAGATTTCTCTACCTTTCATCCTACATGGGCATGGCCCGATGTGCAAGTTGCATCAAGTCTTATCTTTGTAAAGTTCCACGCTCTAATCTCATCCATTAACTTTCCATAAGATGATTTCTTGGGCTTAAAATTTGGCTGCTTCCTTTTATGTTATTCCATGGGATAAAACGCAACCTTATGACCACTAGAAAAATTATATTCAATGTATTCTGATCATGTTTAGACTAGACTCGTAATTTCTATTAAATATATGTTACATAACAATCTTCATAAATGAATGATGACGAGTTTGAAACTCGAGACATGTTTGCTGTTCGAAGTAATGCATTTAATCAAGAACTAGTACGCTGCATAACCAAGTATCTGACTCCATCAATCCACAATTTGGTTAAAAAAAATGCAGGATCTCTGTTTCTCAAGTCTACACTTAACATACGATGCAAAGCCAAAATCCTGCACAGACAAGATATAGCACCCGAGATAGGTGTGATCAAGTCGAAGGAAGACTACTTTGAAGGGGCAGGCTGTGTGACGGAGAAAATTCAAAGGTCGTTCCAGGCTTGGGGATAGTGAGAGTGTCGTCACTTCCTCAAGAACTTGAATAGGAGCATCTTTTTACTTTTATAGCAGCATTGTATGACTATATGTCTCAAACCCGTATCTGTTACAGCTCATTCTTCAAGAAATCATTATAAATTGCTTCAACTCAGTGAAGAAGAGCCTGCATTTGCCATAATAGCTCGGAAATCAGCAAATTCTACATTCACTAACTGTAGAATCTCCTAATGATGCAAACTTATCAACAACTATTAACAGAAGAATTAATCCATAACCTGCTCATGTAGAGGGATTGTTTATTCTTATACAGATTGAAAAGAAATTTGACGGACAGTAGCATGTTCATAAAACACTAAATGCCTGTACACATTCATATATGTGCACACGTACACTTGCAAATATAATCATTCTTGTAAGCCAACCAGGGACCGCCTCAGTCTTTCTATTAAACCTTCAACACGCCTCACGTGCAAACCAATCTATTTGAAGTGCGACAATGTTCACTAGTAACAAAAAACCAACATTTAGGTTCCAGGTTGAATGTCCAGTACAGGATGGCAATTTGAAAGGCTATCTTAATGACTTCACTTGCTACATCTTCGACAATTCACCTCGAGAAACATAATAACTACCAAGCATTTCAAACTATGACTCTCGTATTCAATCAAGACGTAACATTTTGGATGGACATTGAAGCTGAGGTTGCCATGTCATAAAGTATCAATAATCGAAGGAAGATTCTCAAATATCATCATAAGCATATAGGATATGTTGTTGATAGTTCAAAAACAAAAAATCCACGGAGGAGAGAAATAGATTGAACATATTTTGTGAGAGAAAAAATATTTAGCAAAGGATAAACTGAGCTTACGGTCACAAAGACCACGTAATGGAATTTGGTTTAAAGATTGAAAAACTTGGTTAAGTGTAAACTTGAAAAGTGACTTTGTGTCAACTTCGATCAAATATTCGAATTTGATCTGATGGTCAAATTATAAAAATAAATAGACTAACTTGTTCTACTCGTCAAGTAGATTATCATAGTATATTTGGAACCTCAAAACCAATTCCGAATGAATGAGAAATTGCAGTCCAAATTCAACATATACATGATGGAACCATAATTAAATCAAGAAATGTTCTTCGAGAATATTTTTCTATATAAAGACAAGGAAAATACTAGTTCAAATAAAAGAATTTATGAAACTACAAATGACACTTCAAATGAGGAAGAACCAAGGCGTAGTAAAAGGGCTAAAACATCTACTTCGTTTGGTCTAGATTTTCTAACCTACATGGTAGAAAATGATTCAAAAACTTTTGATGAGCAATATCTACACCCGAAGCACCGCATTGAAACAAAGCTATCAATAATGAGATAGACTCTATAATGCAAAATCATACTTGGGAGTTGGTTAATTTACCTCCCGAAAATAAGCATTTAGAGTGTAAACGGATTTTCAAAAAGAAACTAAAACCGGATGAGTCCATTAACAAATATAAAGCTAGATTGATTATTAGGGATATAAACAAAATGAAGGACTTAACTTCTTTAATACCTACTCACCAGTGACTAGAATCAATTCGATAATGTTGTTAATTGCAACGGCATCACATAACCTTGAAATTCATCAAATGGATATAAAAACGACATTTCTAAATGGTGAGTTAGAAAAGGAGATATACATTGAACTACCGGAAGGGCTCGTCTATCCTAATTACAAACAAAAGGTTTCTAATCTCGTTAAGTCCTACACGGATTGAAACAAATTCCTAAACAATGGCACTAAAAGTTTGACAATACGATGTTATCTAATGGATTTAAGATAAACGAGTGTGACAAGTGTGTATATATAAAACATATAATGAAAGCCTCTGTGATTGTATGTCTATATGTAAACGACATGTTGATAATGAGTAATAGTCACGAAATAATACTAAACACCAAGAGAATGTTAACGAAATATTTTGATATGAAAGACTTGGGTGTGGCTAACATGATATTAGGGATTAAGATCTCTAGAGCATCGGAAGAAATTTTACTTTCTCAATCTAACTATATTGAGTGCATACTTAAAAGGTATAATACACTTGAGGAAAGTCCTGCGAAAATTCCTATTGACACAAGTTTACACTTAGTCAAAAATACGAGCGAATGTGTGTTATAACTAAAGTATTCACAAATTATAGGCAGTCTAATGTATATTACAAATTGCACACAACTGGACATAGCATTTGTTGCGAATAAATTTAGTAGATTTACAAGTAATCCAAGTCATGATCATTGGAAGGCTTTGACAAGGGTTTTTAGGTATTTGAAGTATACCTTAATATATGGATTACACTTCACAAAAAATCATGCGATATTGAAAGGATATTGTGATGCAAATTGAATATTCGACATGAAGAATTCCAAGTCTATTAGTGGTTATGTATTTACCATTCGTGGAGCTATTGTGACATGGAAATCAAAAAAGCAAACTTGTATAGTTCGATCAAAGATGGAATCAGAGTTTATTGTTTTGGACAAAGATGGAGAAGAAACAGAATGGTTTTGTAATTTATTGGAAGATATTCCATGTTAGCCTAAGTCGGTACCTGCAATAGGTATATATTGTGACAGTTAATCGACTATTGGAAGGGCACAAAACAGCATGTATAATGGTAAGTCTAGACATATACGTCGTAAACATAACACCATTAAGCAATTGATCTCTAATGGTATTATCTCCATAGATTATGTGAAATCAAAGAAGAATATTGCGAAACCACTTACGAAAGGTTTATCGAGAGATTAAATAAGTTGCCTATCGAAAGAAATGTGATTAAAGTTTACTACGTAAGAGTTTTTATAACGGTAACCCTACCTTGTTGATTGGAGATCCCAAAATCTTCATCAAAAGGGATGACTAAGTTATGAAGATTCAATGAAACACTTGGGAAAATACTTCCTAACTCATTCATATGATAATTAAAGTATTGTATGCAGAATGTTAAAGGTTAAGATATGTTTTTATTGATTCCTATATCTTAACTAAGTGAAGTAGAGTATGGCATAATACTCTTAATACGAGATTACTTATGTAAGTGTGAGGTGGGGTCGCTTCAACGAAAATGGTTCGGGGCTGAAATTTTCTAAACATTTATGAAACTCAATAGTGGTCCATGTCCAAAATGAACCAAGTCATGAGAACCATGAACAATTTAGGAAAAATATCTGTGTAAGTATCATTGTCTTGGTTTACACCAATGGATGAATGGTTCAAGACATCACGTTCACCAATTAACCAAATAAATTTGATAGTATTTCACTGAGGAAGGTTCAAAGCCGGAAGCTACCTTACTTAATATAGTGTTGTTTTACTATCTCTCTACGATGCATCATATTTTTGCATCGCATGAACATATTTGAATTTCCATTCATGTGGGGGATTGTTGGGATTCGGTTTAAAGATTGAAAAAGTTGGTCAAGCGTAAACTTGGAAAGTGATTTTATGTCAACTTTGACCAAATATTCGGACTTGATCCGATAATTAAATTATAAAAATAAATAGTCTAACTTGTTCTACTCATCGAGTAGATTGTCGTAGTTATTTGAAATTTCAAAACCAATTTCGAATGAATGAAAATTTGAGATCCAAATTTGAAAGAAAAAGAGGAGAAAAAGAGGTAACACTGCCACTTAAGCGGCAGGCTAGGGCTAGCGGCGAAGTTCTAACTCGAGGCGGGCGAAAAAGTTTTGTTAAAAAGGTGTCACTGACGCTCAAGCAATAGGCCAGAGACAGGCTAGCGACAGTAAAATATGCGTCATTTCTTGAAGGTTGCTGAATTTTGGTGCGTGTCTCTTCATTCACAACCTCTCCCCTCTGTAAATATGACCCTTTGGAAGTCCATTATGCATCCGATATCATTTGAATTGAGTCTTGCATCAAGATCTCTTACAAAATCTCTTCAAAAATCATTCCAAAAGTTATTTTCCTATAGATGGAAGAAAAATTGTTTGAAGTTTGCAGTTTCTTATGATTTGAAGTACTTTTACCACAAGTTATATTCGTTGTATCTTGGTATACAAGTGCTGTAATCTGTTAGCACCATTGCGGGACAACTTTATCTTAAAGAGAAAGAATTTTATCACTTGCATTTCGTTCATCTCTCATTCCTTTCTTTACTTTTTCTTTTTCATATTAAGTTTAGTTACGCTCCGCGAATTAAATTTGCCATTCACTTTGTCTCTTACAAACAACCATTTCACTACACAAATCACTAACACCATGTCTGCTCCATAAACTGCATCTTTTTTATAGATTCTTTGCTTCTTCTTTTTTTACCAACACCATGCCATCTAATTAGACCTTGGCCAATTGGTAATTGATTATCAGGAAACAAAGATTCATCTTCATGGCTTTGCTATTAGTTTTAACTATTCAGAACTCAACACTCCATTAAGCATATATCCCACATTGAATATAAATGAAATAAATAAATAACATATAAAAGCTTTCGACACCTCCTCTTCACATGGTTGATGTTTAAATATGGAACTTCAAGTACCAATATGTCCTTCATTGCGCTTTCTATCATATGATTAACTGTATTCGATCTACTGCCTCCAACACCAATAACCTTGATCTTGGCCTCATTGTGATTGTTCAAACATGAAGAGTCTCTCATGCTCTCAGTTACACTTCCACTCTAATTATACTGACTCAGGCTGATCACCTCTAAGAATTGAAATTTCCAAGTATATATTCATTAGTAATGGGTCCTTGCTCTCAACTTGTTTAAAACTGCGAGAACTGGCTAGAACATTTGAGTTGAGAAAAAAATCTAACAGTCTTTATGAATGATGCACAAAATACCATTCTTTTCTTATACCAATTTCAGAGGACGACTCCACCTCCAACTTTACAGCACAAACCAACTTTGAAGTAACAACTAACAATGATGGTAAAAGTACAATTTTTTTTATAAGAACTTAGATTTTCACAGTTGTAGCATAGAATTGCATTACATATAAAAACGCTTGGATATTAAAAATTAACAATTACCCACCTTAATGGAATGTAAAAAAATTAGTTAATGAGTTTGAGCATCCAATAAGAAACTAAAATGCTTGAAAATGAACCACAAGAAGAACCTAGACACATGTAGTGGAAATACAATGATAGATTTAACCGATGCGTTCTATTCGCCAAGTAGTAGAGAAGGTTCAGTTTATTTTCCCAATTTTTCCTTTCTTTTACAGGCTGGCTAGAAGCTAATAACTTTCTCAATAAGTAGAGACGGAGTAGTGAATAAAGTGATGTTATTAATATTTTGTTGGCATTGCAGATGACAATATGAGAAATTCAGTATTAAGTATATCAATTTATGAAAAAAAATAAAAAAAAAATCCACATGGTTCAAACCAGAAAAGCATGAGACAAAAACCTATTAGTTTGTTATTGTGAGACCCCAATTCTTGACTGGGGGGGGACACAAAGGCCTCTAATAGAGGGGCTAAGTGATTTGTTGAAGCCGTGAGATATAAAATACATCAGTAGGGAAACGTTCCGTCTTAGAAGGAAGCCCTCGCGCAAGGAGTGGTGGATGAAGCGGAAGCGAGAATGTCGGCTTAAGTAACGCAAATATTGGTGAGAATCCAATGGCCCAAAAACCTAAGGGTTTGATCTATGTTAGAAAGTGAACAAGGTTATACGACACGATATGAACACAAGAAACAAGAATTTAATTTGCAAGAGAAGTTTGAGATTTTATTCAACTATAATGGAGAGAGAAATTACAATAATATTGTATTCCTACACAATTCTAACTTGTAGTAATAAATTAATTTATAAAGAATAGTATTCTATTTATAGGGGTACATGTCTAACCCTAATATAGCCTAAAGATGGAAACTAAGTCAAAAAATGTGTAGAATAAACAAAACAAGGAAAATCCGGACTACAGCTTCACTCGAGCTCTAGGCTCACTGCTTGAATGCCTGTCAAGCGGTAGATGGATGTAGGTCCTTTGCTAAAATTTTTGTCTCACCGTCTAGCTAGCTCCATCAGTCCATTTTTTCCTCCATGAACCCTATTTAGACGTCTTCAAAGCCCATGACACCAAACCATGTAAATCCTAGATGAATTTAGGTCACAAACCCAACAATCTCCACCTAAACACAAATTCCACTACAACGAACGAAGCTCCAAAATTTCTTCACTTGAAAAAAAAAACTCGACTACAAGGAATGAGCTGAACTTTTTAACAAGAATCAAACTAACTTTTTTCAACAAAAAAAAAATTCTACACCTCTTCGACAATATCCAACTAGGATAAATGAATCCAAATACTGCTATGCAGAATTACCTTGGGATCTCAAAAATCACAAATGATTTAAAATTTTACAAACAAGGTTGAAACACACCCTGAAACAGAATCGACACTAAATGCTTTTGTAGAAGGCCAATTCCTAGTCTAAACACCTTCAAATTCACTTAAAGTATGTGAAACAAAGTCAACTTCCCCGTACCTTTCTCCAATAGGTCTGTCCCTAGCAATTGAATACGATGGCACCCCAAGTGATGTTGGAGAAACGACATTACCCATATCCTCTTAACTTGATTGAGCTGTGTTCTTCAACATGGATCCTAAATCAAATCCTAACGATATTGTACCAAACTGAATATCCACCACGGTATTAAACATTTGCTTACTATTCTTCACGGATTCTACACAACCTTGCAAGACATATATTTGGGACTTTTTCAACCCATACAATACAACACGGACGCATTTGCAAACTTTCAAAGCTCCACATTCACCAATGAACTCGTACACTTTTTAATCTAGAGTATCCAACGAGATGAGATTTTTCTTCAAATTTGAAACATGTTGAACGTTATCAAGTGTTCTAAATGTCTCTTCCAACAGGTTAAGTCTAACTTTACCAATACTAGTTACTCAACAATGTACGTTGTTTCCCATGACCATGACACCTTTCAAAATTATTTCATATGCTGCAACACAAATATCGATTGGAACACATATGAAAAGCACAAACTAAATCTAGAATCCAATCCTCGTCAGATTTAGATTTGCTGTTAGAAATAGCCAAAAGATCCCTATCACTCAAATAGTCCTCTATGACATTGGCTTGGCCTGAAGTATCCCATTACATTCCCTTCTGATTTGTAGCCAACTTATCTTTATTTTACAACTTGTTGCAATCCCTCTTGATATGTCATTTCTTTTTACAATAAAAACAAGCTTTATTAATGAAATTTTATTTCAATTTGCCCATTCCGTGTCCACAATGAACAAAAAGGCCTTTTCCGTCTTTAGCCACAAATCCAACAAGATGTTTCATCTTCTCCTTTGAAAATTAAGAATCATATGCATCCTTAATGGTGATAGAGTATCACAATTGTACAAAATTATGTCTCTAAACGACGTAAATAAAGCGGGCAATGAATACAAAAGAATTAATGTCAAATCTTTTTCATTATACTTTACCTTTAAAGTCTCCAAATAAGCGATGAATTCTTTAAAAACAATCAGGTGATCTTCTAAAGATCCATCTTGTGTCATGCAATGAGAATGCAAACTTTGCTTCAGGTGTAATTTGCCAGTTAGACTTTTAGTCATGTAAAATTACTCCAACTTCAACCATAAAGCAAGTGTAGTTTTATTCCTTCGAAATATCCTAAAAAATATTATTCGAAAGGTGAAGATAAATTTGTAAAAGTACATTTCAATCATTACGTTGTTTCTCCTCCGCAATCCAAATTGTGGGCATCTTATCAACTCCAAACAATGTATCATCCAAATCCATTTGAGCGAGTATTGCTCGCATCTTCACCAGCCATAATGAAAATCTAGTATTGCGATCCACAAACGGATTGTCATACTTTATGGTTGCCATCAAGAACAAATAAGCATCAAACAAATCAAATCAAAACTCTGATACCACTTGTTAGAAACTGAATGAGGTTATACGACACGATATGAAGTATTGATTACAACAACAAGAACACGAGAATTTAGTTTAGCAGAGGAATTGCAGATTTTATTCAATGAAAGATAAATTACAACAATATTTTCTTACATGATTCCAACTTGCTATTATAAATTGACCTGTAACGAAAAGTCTACTATATATAAGAGTATATGTCAAATTCTAATAATAGCCCTAAAGATAGAAACTAGGTCAAAAAATGCGTGGAATAAACAAAACAAGGAAAACTCGGATGGTAGCAACGCTCGAGCGCCAATCGAGTAGGCGGGTGGTGGTCCTCTGCTGAAAATTTCATCTCGCCACTCGAGCATCCGCTAGCTGTGGGCTAGTGTCGTCAATCTATTGTTCCTCCATGGACCCTAATTAGACTTCTTCAAGGCCTAATATATCGAACCATGCAAACCCTAGATGAATTTGGATCACAAACCCAACAGTCTACTTCAACAAATTAATGATTGGCACTAGTGGACGACAAACGAGCCCGCAAAGGATTAGTAAAGCCTGAGATAGCTCGGTTAGTGGTTTGTTGGACCAGGTTGTACCATATTTGTTCGTGTTGACAAATAAGGGTCGTGGGTGACCCAACCCGCAAGACAATAAAGTAGGTTGTAGGGAGTGATTTGAACTTGAAATTCAAACATTTAATTCCCTATAACCTCCTAACACTCCCCACATAACCTCCAATTAATTGTGTTAGAAAAAAAATGGAGATTAAAAAAAATATATATTGCAATATGGTGAAAATCGTATGAAAAATATTACCAAAATTGAAAAGCATCTGGAACCACAATTTTGGCATGAAACTCGCAAAAATTGACACTTAGATTGTAGGTAATAATCCACCTCCACTGTGATCGAGATTGTGACAATTGGAGTACAAGAAAATTGCAGATTTGGAGTTTTGAAAAGTAAAGTGATTCAACCATTCAAAATATTTTAGTATTCATTGTTGACCCATAATTTATGATTATGCATGCTGCGAATTCTTACAGTTTGGCATGGCTCGAGCCTATCAGATGGGCCGTTGTTGCCTGCTTGCCATTGCTAGGCTATTTTCGGGCCTAGTTTGCAAGGCCAGAATTCTTTTCAAATCTTGCCGACAATAGGGTTTGACCCAAGCTAATGTCTGTTCAAAGACGAGACACAAGCCAACCTGGCACATGGGCCTCGTAAGTGACCTTGTTCATTTTTGTAGATCAAAATTAAGAAAAAATGGGAAAAGAGAACAAATGAAATGGCAAGAACATCGAAAAACACCAAAATGAGACTTATACGCATTATCCATGTTCTCAAACAATATTTGTCTCCCTTTAAGATAGAATTTGGTGCTTAAAGGGACTCATGATAAATGAATTATATGATTGAACTCTTCCAAAAATTTAAGAACACAATAAGGGTTTGAAAATGTATATGAAAATTGGAAAAAATTCTTTCAAATATAAAATGAATTATGATATCCAGTGTATAGAAATGGAAAACTATCACCTATTTATAATTTTCCATCAGTATACTACGAACAGACTCCAAACATCCATGAAAAGTTGATAGCTTTCCATGAAAAAGCACCAAAATTCAAACTAGATAAAAATAATTATAATAATAAATATATAAGAGTTTGGATTACCCTCTTTCTAAAAAAATCCAAGCGAGTTTATAAATTGATTAATATAGTATCAACGTGGATTAAACTCAGGTAAGCAATTGATCTATTTAAAACTCGCATGAGTTTTTGAATTTCAGGATTGATGTATCAAGCGAGTCAACATCTTCCGACGACTTGTTAAGCTTAAAGTCCCATATCAATTACTCCAATGCTGGCTCACATTGCCTAAGGATAACACCAATAAGCATATAAAAATTTATGCTACTCTTTTAAATAATGTTGACTTTCTAACATGAAACCACAAGTCTTAATAACTTAAAATGTCTATTTTTTTATTGGTAACAAGATTACTTTATAAATTGATAAATTTTATTCACGGTAACTATACATTCAATCTAATGTCAATTACTTAACTATATTTGACTTCAACTGAATAACATAAACTTGAATTTTATTTTAATTAATGTAACTTGTCCAATTCGGTGACTTTGATCTAAGAAAATCAACGACGTAGCAGTAAGTAAGTGACATAATTGGAAGTAGTCTTAATTTAGACAAAATTAAATGTAATTACCATATTGAAATAAATTAAAGTTTAGTTACATACTTAATATTTGAGTGAAAGTCAAGTTATCGCAAATTTTATTTTTTTTTTAACTTTATTTCGTACTTTTTCTCATTTCATATATTTTTGTACATTGTTTTGTACAATTTTTGTCCATTTATTAATACATTTTCATTCGTTCCACAAATGTTGCCCATTTTGAAATATTTTGTGCTTTTTTTTTAATGTATTTTCATACATTTCGTGCAATTTCTTATCTTTTATTAATTTTTTTTTATCTTTTCGTACATTTTGTACATTATCATCCATTTTCTTACATTTCATATACTTTTATAGGTTTTGGTATACATTTGGTATATAATTTTATACATTTTTGTGTGTTCTGTGTAGTTTTTATATATATTTCGTGCATTTTCATACCTTTCACATTCCCTATTTTTTATTACATGTTCTCATTTCGACAAGTAAATTCTATTAGTGAAATTTGTACTTTTACTCAAATATTAATCACGTAATTATACTTTAATTTTGTTCAATCGAATAACTATAATTTAATTTGACTTCAGTTAAAGTCACTCCATCCAATTCCATGACTGACGTCAACTAACGATGAAATTAGATGAAGTTACCTCAATAGAATCAAATTTAAAGTATAACTACTCGATTTGAAACAATTGTAAGTATGATTACCTAATTGTAACAAATTAAAGTATAGTTACATGATTAATATTAGAGTGGCAATATATTACAGCGAATGGATCTATATATAGTATTTTAGTTTAAGATTTTAATTTTTCTGTATTTCAGCAGTAACATATTTTTTTTTCAAGGAACTAAGATCCAAACTATAGAGGAAAGAAATGTTACCTATTACAGAGATAGTGCGATTTGATTTTTTTTTTTTTTAGTTTTATTTCTCTTTGTATGAAGGGTTCGAATCCCTCCTCGTCGCAAAAGAGAAGTTTTTACTATTAGATCCAATCTCTTGATACTTGCTAAAAGGAAAAAAAAAAAGAAAAAATCATGCTCTTCCTAATATGACCTTCATAATTTATAATTAACATGTTAAACAAGTTAGTTGACTTATTTTCATATACAACAAATCATTTTCATATGATTACTACAAAACATAAAAAATAAAAATAAGAAGAAGAAGAAGAAAAGAAAACCGTTCATTTGATAGTTTACGACTTGCACAATATTTAAGTAGACATCTAGTTAACTATGGATAGGGTTTGGGTATTGGGTGAGGCCGTTTTCCATTCCCTATCCCACTCGAGGATTTTCAAGGAATAACGTGATTAAAATATGAGTAATGCAATTAAAATAATAGTGTTTAAATTAATTTATGTGATAATACATGTGATATTTAATGATAGATTCAATGAAATTTAAGGATATGTTTTATTTACTCATCATATGTCATCACTTAAATGGATGTTGGACAACACTAGAGCTAAATAGAAATATTCTTAAAATATGTTCATTTAACGTCTCGTTTAAGCAATTATTTAATATATTTTTTAATTACAATTATTTAGGGGGTGTTTGTTTGGAATTCTCAAATTCTACAGTAAATCAATTCTCATTTTTAACCACACATTTTTCAATAAAATAATATTTTCCATCACATCAATAATATTTTCTTCTTTTTCAACCATACATTTCTCATCATATCACTATTTAAAAATCAATTCTTCCCCCAAAAAATCCAAACAAACACCCCCTAAGTAATATTATTTAGAGCTTGTTTGGGAGGGATTAAAATCAGATTAAAATTGAAAATATAGTCGTTGGAGTTGACTTTTATTAGACGGGTGGGACCCAATAACGGCTATATTTTCAATTTTAATTGGATTTTAATATTTCCCAAACAAGCTCTTAATATATTTTTTAGGGTTATTGGCGCGAAACGTCCCTACCTATGACAGTCCTTGTGGAAAACGTCCATACGTTTGATTTCTTGGTGCAGAACGTCCCTACCTTTGTATTTTCTTGGGCAAAACGTCCTTCCGTCCAACTCCCGTTAGAATCCACCGTTAAATAAAAGGGTAATTGGCGCAAAACGTCCCTACCTATAATGAGTCTTGTGGAAAACGTCCCTACGTTTCATTTTTTGGCGCAGAACGTCCCTACCTTTCACTTTTTTTTGCGCAAAATGTCCTTTTTCCCAATTTTTGACATAAAATAACCAATATACCCTTCAATTTAAATAAAACAAAAAGGAAAAGAAAAGAAAAATCAAGAATAAATTGCAATCTGATCCAAAACATTTTAAAAAGTGCAAATCAGTCCAAATAAATTATTAAAATATTAAAAATAATCAAAAATAAAAATAAAAACTCTCTCTCCTCTCCCTCTCCCTCTCCCTCAGCCTCCTCTTCTCACAGCCTCCTCCACCACCACCGAAAAATCAGACACTATACCGGCGCCTCATCACCCTCTACAATCCCACACAAACAACAGCCCAAAAACTCAACAAAAATCTGATCAAAATTTCGCACAAAAAACCAACAAAAATCTGATCAAAACCGGCAGAATCTAGACCATAATAAACCTGAGCTTCACCTCCTATTCTAGCCTTCATAGATTAACTACCAAAAAACACAGAAAGAGACAGAAGCAAGAAGTAACCAGGAGCTTAATTCTTACATTTTGAAAAATAAATTTTGCATTTAGAAGCAACAGATTTGGTGGTTTCATTGTGAAGCAACAAATTCGATGGTTTCATTTTAGCACCTACCCCAATGCACCGGAACTGTCGCCCACTATATCAATTTTCTACTAGACCTTCTTGACATCAGTAGGAGCATGGGTAACCTAGAAATAGGTTCAATTTTGAGGGAAAACCAGCAGCGTAGGCCGATTTGTCTATAAACTATTAAGCACGCATATTGAGGTCTTCCATATTCCCCACTTTCTACTAGATTTTTGTTGATTTTTTGGGCTGTTGTTTGTGTGGGATTGTAGAGGGTGATGAGGCGCCGGTATAGTGTCTGATTTTCGGTGGTGGTAGAGGAGGCTGAGGGAAGAGGAGGCTGAGGGTGAGGGAGAGGAGAGAGAGTTTTTATTTTTATTTTTTATTATTGTTAATATTTTAATAATTTATTTGGACTGATTTGCACTTTTTAAAATGTTTTGGATCAGATTGCAATTTATTCTTGATTTTTCTTTTCTTTTCCTTTTTGTTTTATTTAAATTGAAGGGTATATTGGTCATTTTATGTCAAAAATTAGAAAAAATGACGTTTTGTGCAAAAAAAAAGTGAAAGGTAGGGACGTTCTGCGCCAAAAAATGAAACGTAGGGATGTTTTCCACAAGACCCATCATAGGTAGGGACGTTTTGCGCCAATTACCCTTTTATTTAACGGTGGATTCTAACGGGAGTTGGACGGAAGGACGTTTTGCGCAAGAAAATGCAAAGATAGGGACGTTCTGCACCAAAAAATCAAACGTAGGGACGTTTTCCACAATGACTGTCATAGGTAGGGACGTTTTGCGCCAATAACCCTATTTTTTAATTAACTTGTTCCTTACATTCCCTTATAAAATCTCTATGGTAGTTAAGTAAAATATTGAAAATGAAGAAATTGTTCTCTGTTCAAAACACAATGACAAATTTGATTAATGAAATTTTGAATAACCACTTATTTCTCAATTTCTATTATTGTTCTGGCATCTGGTCTCCATCTCGAGAGAGTTCCTTAAATTAGGGCTTTGTTCAGCACTGTAAATTTCCTTAGATTGGGTAATTTTCTGTTTCTTGAAAATCGAGGGGATGCCATTAGAAATATGATTGGTTGGTTGAAGCTGTAATGCACAATAATACAGTCATAAAATACTAGTAAGTTACGTGGGTCTCACCACTTTTTGCACGCACCTTTATACACCCTCACTACGTGTATTGTTCATCTCTCTCTCCTACACACAGGCACAAAAGGTTCCCTTCCAGCAAATTAGATTCCATTCTTTGTACCCTTTTTGTCGTTGTGTCCATCATCGCTTCTATCAATCCCTGTACACTCTGTCTCTCTCTAATTATAGATATAATTTATATATGATTTGATTTTCTTTATAGATCGTATTTTGGTTTGGGTTGCATTAGTTATCATCTGATTGTTTAGGTAAGATATCCTTATTTATATTCTTTTTTGTTTTTTTGAATGAGTTATGATATTATATACTGTAATATTTATATTTATGTATTTTTCATATTTTTTTAATTCAGGAATATATTTGGAGAGCGTGGGTGAAGTCAATTTGATAAACGGCTGATAAAAGATTATGCTTTCCTCAAAAGTTGATTGATATTTCAAGGGAGAGCTGTTTTATACTGGGCGTGTGGTATTGTTTATTCTATTTTCTAGGAATTGTAGAATCTGGATTTTTTTTGCTGAATTTCTGGATCTGGGCTTATGGTTTGGGATTTTAAGAATATTAATCTTGGTTATGAAGGTTTGGTAATTTGCTATTTGGGTTTTAATCAATCACCAGGTTCGTATAGGTTCCTTGGAAATGAATCAGACGGTAGGCTTGAAATCACTGAATAATCGTTATTTGGATTATTCTGCTTTGGAATTGCAATTTTTCAGTGATTTGATTGAACTTGAAGGGCTATAGCATTTTCGGACCCATTTCTTTCTCAGCTGTTTTATTTATTAAGTTATGGAGTATCTTCCAGTAGAGGTCATTGGGAACATACTATCACGGCTTGGGGCTGCCCGAGATATTGTAATTGCATCTGCAACATGCCGAAAATGGCAAGCAGCATGGAGGAATCATCTACATACCCTCACATTTAATTCTAATGATTGGTCTCTGTATCATGAGTTCTCCACAAGCAGACTTGAGATACTCATTACTCAAACGATATTTCAAATCAGTGGACTGCAGTGCCTTACAATAATTCTCGATGATGTGGATGAATTCTCTGCTGCCCCAGTTGTTGCTTGGCTCATGTACACAAGGGAAACATTGCGTCAGCTGCATTATAATGTAAGGACGACCCCTAACATTAACATTCTTGAAAAATGTGGTAGGCAGAAGCTTGAAGTGTTGGCTTTGTCTCACAATACTATTACAGGGGTTGAACCCAGTTATCAGAAATTTCCCTGCTTGCGATCTCTCTCTCTGAGCTATGTCAGTGTATCAGCATTAGATCTGAGTCTTCTTCTCACTGCCTGTCCAAAAGTTGAAGTCCTGACCCTTGTCAGTCTAGACATTGTTATGTCAGATCCACAGGCAACAATGGACTTGAGCAGTAATTCATTGAAGGATATTTATGTTGAAGCAATCAGCTTGGATAAGTTCATATTGGAAGCTGATAGCCTGGAGAAGTTGCACTTGAAAGATTGTACACTTGATGTTTTTGAGCTTGTCGGCAAGGGGATGTTGAGGTTCCTGAAGATCGATGATGTTAGTGTCATACATCTTGATATTGGTGAGAGTGCTGAAAATCTCGAGGTTGTGGATGTGAGCAATTTTACTATCATGTGGGCAAAGTTCCATCTTATGATCTCAAGATCATCAAAGTTGAGAAAGCTTAGGCTTTGGGGTGTTGTGTTTGATGATGAGGACGAGGTGGTTGATATAGAGACTATTTCTTCATGCTTTCCTTTATTAAGTCATCTATCCCTGAGTTATGATCTACGAGAGGCTGCAATCCAATATGGATTGCAAGGTTCATTTGTTTTGGAGAATGTGGTTGTGTTGGAACTTGGGTGGACAGTAATTAGTGAACTGTTCTCACATTGGGTGTCCGGACTTCTAGAAAGGTGTCCACATCTTAGGAAGTTAGTCATCCATGGGGTTGTTTCAGAGACCAAAACCCATGAAGAATGCAATCTGCTAGCCAACTTCACATCATGTATTGTAAGACTCATGAGGAAGTACCTGCATGTAGAGGTTCAATTCGAATATGAATAGATATTGTACTGCATAAGCAGGTACATGACCTTTGGTAGAGGTTCTTCATCTGTCTTTGGTCTTGTCTTTCCCAGATAAATTTTGTCAGTTGTATATCAATCATACTTTTTGTGTACGAGTTCATCTCATGCTTGCATACGGTGATTATCTTATTCTTTTTCTTGATGATTTTTAAAGTTTGCATTATGTTGTTCTTGTTTCCCATGAGGAGGATTTTCAATCCCATTTATTGTTGTTTCTTATATTTTCAATTGTCGCTTCTATTTAGCTCTCTTTCACCACTCCCCTTCTACCTTTTTTTTTGGGGGTTTTAATACGATTATTAGTTATTATACAGATACCTTCAATCTGTTGACTGATACGGTAAAGAGGAAAATAGAATATAACATTTGACTGTACACTTCTTTAAAGGTCTTGGTTGTTGCTTGTATTGTCTATTACTTATACTTCCATTTAAATCTCAGATTCCTTCTCTCTAGTTGTATATATTTCTTTGTAGTCTCATAATAACATAGAGTCTGTCAGAGCCTTGGAATCAATTACTTACTCTGGGAAGTGATCAGAATCCAAGAATTGCTAGTGACATAAATGAGGTTTCATCCCGATTTCCAGTTTTAGATTCCTTGTTGGGTCCAAGTTATTTAGTGGCCTGCTTGGGAGTTTTATTTTCACTGGTTTTGACCGATTTGGGTGGCACCGTTTATGAGGGGTTGAAAAATTCGGTTAGTTTTTATGGGTACCAGTTTTGGATGGTTTAAAAACCACCCAAAAAAGGTGCAGTGTAATTTTGATTGGTTCTTTCAATCCACCAAATCAACAGTTTTTGGCCGTTTCCCAATATCTCTTCCAATTTAACATATTTTGTTTAATAATAACTTACAAATAAAAATATACTAACTAAAAAAATTATTTGTAAGCAAAAAAATTACATTACAATTAAAAAATGACTTGTAAGTAAACTATTGCTTAAAAGATAAAAAATTATTTTTGTGTAAAAATATTATTAATAAAGCAAAAAATCACTTGTAAAGTATGAAAATTTACTTATAAGTAAAAAATTCACTTGCGAGTAAAAATTATTTAAAAGTACAAAATTAAACTTATAATTATAAAGTTTATTTATACCTAAAAAATACTAACATAAAATTTTAGGTATATATTTAACCTTATTTAACTTTTTAAGTTAAATATTAACTTATATATAAAAAAAATCACATATAAGTAAAATATCATTTTAAGTAAAAATTTGCATACAAAAAACTATAAACTGAAAATTTCACTAAAGGACATATATGTAACTTTATTTTTTAAAATTTTTTTTAGAACCGGTAGATAAGAAACTCTCAAGTATGAGTTGAACTGTTTTAAAAACCGCTACTAAAATCACACATAATTGGTCCGCTCACAAATGCTTATAACCGATACTTTAAAAAATGCAGATAACCGGTACGCCGGAACTCCCAAGCAGGCCCTTAGGAGAGATAATTTAAATGCTTAACTAATAAGTGAATAACTATGAGTTAAAGGGGACACCGGCTTTACCCTCTAGATTATAAGAGTGCCCTATAGACTTTAAGATGGGACAATTTGCTGATGATTGGCAAATCTCCAGAATCAATTCAAGAAAAATTGTTTTGATAATGTGAATCTAATTCTTCTCTCTTTCGTGGGGTCTCCTTTTCTGGGACCTTCAAATGGGAAGCAATGTTTGTTTTGTGCAAAGAGGGAGAAGATGCTTACACACGCACCATCTTAAAACTGACTGCACATTGTTTGATAATGAGTGAAAATCATTTTTCTGTCTTCTCATTGGAATATCTGAAATTTATGAAAGAAGAACTTTAAGGCCTTTGAGCGAATATAAAAGAACATCAAGATGATCAATGAGTTTATGAGAATTTGTTATTCAATTTCTTCTTGTTGAACATAGGGAGTATCTAACTACATTTCCCCTCTCTCTGAGTTTGGGATGATATACATGATTATATGATTGATTGCTCTGTGCATTAGATGCACCTTGATGTGCATTTAGTTTTCTGTGCTTACATGAATACAGATTTATCGTCAATATGTAGCTCAACATTGCACTTAAGGTGAGGCTTTTCGTCAGTCGTGTTCTTAATTGAAGAAGACTAAACGGTGAAATGCAGAACTGATGGGAAAATGAGAGTATGGAGAATAAATTGGAGGAAGTTAATATGAGATAGAGAAAGAGAAAGAGCATACCATGTTTGATCTTAGAAAATCTAAAAATATACAGAATGCGTTCTAGCTTCAAAAAAAGAAATCAAAAATTATCGGTTCAGAACCAAATGATATGATTCCCAAAAGATTGAGATGATTTATACCAATTATTACGCTAGAAGGGCTTAACTAAATGTAAAATACCTCAAGTTCTGTAGGACTT
The DNA here is from genome assembly GCA_035079005.1 of Fraxinus americana. Taxonomy (NCBI): domain Eukaryota; kingdom Viridiplantae; phylum Streptophyta; class Magnoliopsida; order Lamiales; family Oleaceae; genus Fraxinus; species Fraxinus americana. The sequence continues at coordinate 38,552,049 of CM068708.1, forward strand.
CTGGGTTTTTCCATGTTTTGATTCAAACAATTTGTGTGTGTCATGGCACCCATCTCATATCTACTTTTTTGACATGCTCCTTCCTATCTTTCTCTCACTCTGTAAATCAATCTATTTTCTAAGATGTGGTTTCTCTGAAGGATTTTATTCAATCTCTGATGCATAAGGTTGTTTCTCTTTTGTCTGATCATTCACTATAATGCGTTTCAGCATTTGTGATCATGATCCAAATAGATTTAGGATTTATCAAGTTTGCTCTGGAATTACCAATTAATATTTGTTAATCCAAGATCTATTTCTGCAATGTCTGAAAATGATTTTCTCAGGCTACACTTCTACATTTGTTATTGGCTCTGCTGACATTTTTATGTTAGGTGCTTCTTAGATTGAGACACCGAGTTTTCTGTTGCTTGGCATGAAATATAAACTTAATCATATTAATCACTCCAAGTCCTTGTTAGCTGAAGAATACTGTATGAATGCTTAATGACCTGGATTGATGAACTCGTTTTTTCTCAGTTTTTACCTTTGTTTAGCATTTTCCAAGTGTATTTAAGTGTTGAAATATTTGTGGTTTTAGCTTCTTTAGGTTGGGTGAAGGTGCTGTAATGAAGCTTAATTTTAGTATTCAGTCTTTTGCTTCAAAGAAAGAGAGGATACCTGTCTTCTCAGGTTAAAAAAAGTCATTTAATTACATCACCATCAATTGATAACTGTTTCTTTTGTTTAATGAAATCGACCTGTACAAGCAATCATATTGGTAAAGGATGGATCTTAATGTCATTGTTTTGTGACAAATTAAGTGCAATGAAGCTCATTTGATCTAGTGCCATTGAAATATTGAAAAAACACGATATTGTTTACAATAGTTTATGATGACACTGAATAAATTGTTCAAGAAATGTCAGAACCTTAATTGGCTGCATGTTGTTTCCTCCAAATCTAATTCTGGTACCACACCATTCTGTTTATTCTCAGAAACTAAGCTCATGTTTGTCTACCATTATTCAATGAAAATGAGTTTGGAATAATGAATTTTTGGAGAATGTGGGGTTAAAAAGTGGGAAAAAGTTTTGGATTTACGTGCAAAATGTTTTATTGTAAGAATGTGTGGTTGAAAATGAGTTTGAGAAAAAAAAGTTTGAAACAATGCTAGACAAACAGGGGCTAAATTGAACTAGTATTTGTGTATAACTTCTCTGTGGCATTCTTGCAGTTTGGTATAAATCAAAATGTCTTTGTAAACTTGAACAAACCTTGTATACAATTTCTCCCCAATCAGTTTCCATAGTTTTTTCTGCAATTTTTTATTTTTAAATAATTGATCTATTTCATGAAATATTTAAAGTAAAAAATTCATAGTGCATATGTCATGTGCTGTATGCTCTGCTCTGCGAGATGTGGAGTGCCTAGCCTTCCAGCTTTGCCTTGTTAAACACTACTTGTACATTGAGTATAAAGTTATATTGTAACTGTATAAGATGACAGCCTCTTCATAGGAAAAAGCTTGGTGATGAGTAGTGAAAGTGTGTTAGAGATGCTGGAAAGCACCATTAGCCATGAAGTGAGGAAAGTCTTAGATGAAAAAGTTGAAAATTAGGAAAAGGAATGATATTAGGAGTCCAACTAACTGCTTTTAGACTTTAGTCCTGGTTCTTCTTCTATTTGCCTTTCCTTTTCCAACTGTCTGTGTGTGTGGAGAGATGGTACATGTATAAAACGGAATTTTTTTGTTTTTGGATTGCAAGGCCTTTCTATTGATGTGATGAACAAATTCTACTTGTTTCCTGAGCTAAATTTAAGAGAAAATTTTCAAATACCTTCTTGATTGCGCTTGCTAGAACTCCTGGTTTTTAATCTCTCGTCTTGGCTTGAGATGGGAATAAGGAAATGAGTATGAATTAGTGAAGGTATATACTTGAGTGTAGATTTTGTCTATGGATTGCAACTCCTTGTCACAAATTTTTTAACTAACATTTTGACTTATCAAAAAACATACATTAAAAATTGAAATCAGAGTGAAAAAATAGATATAGTATAAAGAGTCACCTCATCCTGTTATGCAGACTATATTAAAAGGCAGATTCCCATCATTGACGTAATAATGCCAAAATTTCTGAATTCATTTATTCGTTGGTTTTGTGAAGTTCTCAGACTTCAACCTCCCACGTATTATGATGCTACTTTGATAATTCACCTGGTGGCCGGCATTTCACAGGTAAGAGGTTGCTACATATATAGGAAATTGCAAACTACTGTTATCTTCGTATGTATCCATGGTCTGTATGTCTCTCTGTCTCCCTCCCCAGTCGCTTACATATTTTGTTGACAGTGATTTGAGTAATTAATGCAGTTTTCAATGTTAACATTGACAAATAAGATTGTTAGGTTACACTCTTGCTAATCTTGTTATTTTTTCTCATTGAACTTCTCTTTCCAGAGAAGAAGAAAAATAGGAACCAGGGAATTGACAAAACGGAATTTTAATATTACCTGTCAAAGGACATGATAGACGGAGATGATCCGAAGGCTGGGCAGCCCGTGGAATCTTTATTGCAACTTGCAACCCTGATCTGCCTGCTGGTTTTATTTTTAGGCACCTCGATCACAGTAGTGTTCAACCAAGTATGTTTCCTAACTGTTAAACTATGGAAGTCTAGCCTCCGTTTGGATACAATTTTTAAATTTGTCTATATAAATTCAGTGAAAGTCAAATATTGATTTAGCCTCCTTTTGGATACAATTTTTAAATTTGTTTATAAATTCAGTTAAAGTCAAATATTAATTTCAATCATATATACATAATTACTATTCATTATTATCCACACATTTCGTGGGACCCACTACTATTCTTATTTATAAATTTGCTAAACGGAGGCTAAATTTTGCTTGTTTCTAGTGACAATTAACAATTTAGCTCAAGTCCCCTTTATCCCAGCTTCCATGAAGTTGATCGCGTCCCACATAGTCTTAATACTAAATCATCTAATAATATTGGGTTTAAGTGAATACAAAATTGTGCATTTGCTTGATCAACGCTTCTGTGGTGACGGGGAACGTATGGGATGTGAAGTTTTTACTATTAGAGATGGCGAGGACGTTAGTGCTAGTTATTGGAGAAGAATAGCTAATTGTCCTTGCAATAAATGTGCCCGTAGGTACCCCCTCTGCGTGAACGGAGCTATTTATTGGGAATTTTCTTCTGGCTGGAGCAACAAATCGATTCTATCATTTGATTTGGGGACAATAATTTACATCATCAAATATCCAACATGTGATCCTGAAAGGTACAGCCTAATGGAATCTACTGGGATTAGAGGCTCTTTATTCGTCATGGTGTTCATCAGAAAAATCAATGGATTTATGGACGCTGGAGGACGAGATTTGGAAATGGAATTTAGCATTTCTTTTCCCTTGGTTCCAAGCTGTCTGATTTTTTCATAGAGTCGCACCGGAGAATTGTTAATCCATACAGAGCAGAAAGGTCTCGTTAGAATAGCACAAAGAATCAGACTTGAAGAAATATCTTGAAGCTGTGAAGAGTTACAATAAGCCATGCCTTTACCATCAGAGCCTTTTCCTACTTCATATGACCATTCCAGGTAACAACACTGGATCATTATCGTAAATATTTTCACAGTTTCCTCTGAAAAGCCTAGAGAAGAGTTTAATTTCAAATTTGTGTTGTATTGTAAGTAAATGGTCCCATTCTCCAAGTGATCTTGAAACTACAGATTTCAACTTCAATTTCTTGTTGCTGAAACAGAAATAGAAATGTACAAGCAACATACAGAAACACACAACATTACTGAAAACCAAATGGTATTTCAACTATAACTAGAAGGGTAGCTATAACGCAACTAGATTATTGAAAACTATAACCATTTATGGAGAAGTAATGCAGAGTGTCTAGGTGGTTCCACAGACTGGTTTTGCTTTCATTTTTGGTCTTCAGAGAACAAGAAAATGGCATTATACAGTTCATCCAGCCCCACGTCTCTGCTTGTATTGAGCTTTTAGTTTCTGATGCAGACAACGGATTTGCTTCAGTAATGGCAACTCATGGTTCTTCTAAACGTCCTTAATTTCTCGTTAGTTTTTTGGGCCTTGGTTTGGACCTGCACTTTCATTATCGCTTCCTTGAAGTACTGTGTACAAAGTTGCAGAAGCACATAAAAGTTAATCCGAAATACAACTGCAGTAATCATTGTAAAAATTCAGGACACGAGTTTGCACATGTTGACAGCATTTGCAAAATCTGGGTTCTTACCGAGATAGATTGTTTGAACTGCCTTATCGAAAGGCTTGAAGAATTAGAAGGGGATGAATTTATTTATCTCATAGCTGCTAAGTAACAATACACAAAAAAAAAGTACACACTTCACTGAGATCATTTACCTGCTGTTTCCTTTTCCTTTCTAGCTCGGCCTATTCAGAGTGTAAAGGATAATAGTGATTAACGAGGATCCAAAAGTAACTATATTATGTAAAATGAAACTAATCCAAGATGGATTAAAATGAGAAGGCTTGTGGACTCGAGTCAACTTCATAATATCAAAATAAGCCTACTCGTTTGAATATATTTAGTTACCAGAGCCATCTTTAGGTGTGTGTTCTCTTCTTTCAACTGGTTCAACTCGGCTTCCAGTTCAACTGTGTATGCCTGCCAAAATGACATAAACAAAAAGCAATTCAGGAAACCTTATTACTGGATCTAATATGTCCATATGCTGAGTTAGAAAGCATACCTGCTTCCTTGCTCTAGATCGTGCAGCAGACTCACGATTTTTTATCATCCTTCGCTGTCGCCTCTCCACCACCTTCTCGATTGGACTGTCTGTGATCCTCTTCCGCCCTCCTTTTGCACCACCCATATCCAATCCATACTGATTACCACTGTCCACCTGATTTGTACATAATCCATCTGATGAATCCGGATTTACAGGTGAACCCATCCCTAGACCCCGACCTTGTCTGTATCCTGCTCCACTGCCATTTCCCATTCTCCCTCCGTACATTGCCAATGGTTGCTGTGCATAACCATGACCTTGTTTCATTTCCCCAGGAAAACCTGCCACCTCCCCGATGCTACTCTGTGGAAGTGTCTGATAAGTTGCAACATTTGCGACATCACCACCACCAACACTCCTTACAGGCCTAGCAGCAAAAGTAGGTCCCACTGTATGATTGTTTCTATTTGGGTAAATTCCATATGGCTGCTGAGGTGGTGCCGGGGGTTTATCCTGTTCACTTACAATCCCCGCTTTAACTAAGAAATCTTCTAATGTCATCTCTCCAAACGTGGGTTGTTGCTGAGCAGAATCGGGATTCTGAACATAATGCTCGCTATTTTTCTGCTGTTGATTCTTGTGAATGTCAGACCATACTTCATCCACTGTTTTCCTGCATAAAAGCTCTGGAATAGTGAGAGAGCCTTGTCTTGATATGCTGTGTTGCTTACCTATGCCCTTATCTGTCAGGAAAGATTGTGCTGCATGGACACTGGTTCCAGTGTCCGAAAGTGCATTTACTTGCGCTTGATTCTCTTCGGCAGTCCATATGCTGTTGAGAAATTCATCCATATTCATGGATCCAAAATTCTTCCCACTTTCACAAAGAGTGTGTTGAAACTCATCAAGGGTGAGAGAGTATATAGACAATTGTCTGCCTAGTGATGGAAATGATTGGATCTTCGACTGCTGCTCGCTTGATTGTAATAGCTGCTCCACCTCTCCTTGGGACATGATGTCGGAATCTGTGGTTACCATTTTGAGTTTTTCGTAATCAGAAGTCTTCTATATATCTGGCGATCAAGATTCCGCTGCAGAGTATCAGTAAATGCAATTACATATGTGAAACTAAAATCACTAAACCATGGATGATATTGTCTATGGTATTAAGAGAAGCTTAGCTATGCCAATCCATGATTCATGCACATTAATAGAAGTAAGACAACAGAATCAAACCCTCAGCCTAAACAATTATACTTTCGAAGCTCATTTTACTAACAGATTAAACCATTAGTCTGCCAACATTTTCCTAAAGATTTTCTCTGAAAATTTCTGATCAATTTCTTTGAAAGAATTCAAATAATAAATAAAAAGATAATTTTATCAAAAGATATCAGCAAAACCATATAAAAAGCAATCATAAATCATCGATATGTCCTTGCAGATTATTATCTAAATGAATTTAGTTCTGATTGCAAAAATGAGTAACTAATTTGTGACCTAAATCTATTCATCGATCAAAAAAGAGGGAATGAAGAACTTCAAGAATGAAAGTTTATTTTATTTCTTTATATATGTAACCATATCAAACTCTAGGAAGACACGTATAACATGTTATCAACCAGATCAACGACAATTTCCAAATCATCGAACAAACTATGGCTTTTGATTCGTACAAATATATCCAAGTTTCAATTGTCTCAATCTCATAATTATACCGAGAACTTATTCCATCACGATTTTAAACATTAATCTTTGAAAATGTTGGGTATTGTGAGTGATCCTTTACCCAATCCACCATTTTAATTTTGTTTTTCTCAGGAATTGATATCGAAGTGCATTTAAAATGACTGATTCCTAGATACATAAATCAAACCATTTGTCTTATATAAATGACATCAAAATCATATGAATCGCAATAGCGAAAAAATAAAAGACTGGATATAAGTTGAAAATAGGCTGAGTAAACATGTTCATCATATACAATTTCCTAGGTACACCCAGAAATGAATCACTGTTTCAAGAACTACACTACAAAAAATATGTATAGAACACAATTTATGTTTGGTAAGTAAAATTGGACCGTATTGAACAATATGAACGAAGAAAAATAGTGTAAAAATCTGGTTTATTGTATCGTCAAGTACTCTATGCTAAAAATGCACGTATGGGTTATACCTTATCAGGGTTCACCAGAGCTGGTCTCAAAGCAAGCTCCAGATTCAATAGAGAAGGAAAAGCAAAAGATAGAGACAACTGATATGTGTGTGAAATGAAAGAGGAAATCCTAATATATGACATGCAGCTATACATGTATGTATATCTATATAATGATATAGAAAATTGAGAAGAAGATGGGGTCCTATTTCTGAATTCTTGAACACCAATCTTGCAAATGTATTTGGGGCAGACGATGTTCTTGGCTATTCGGGGTGGTTGGGATTAATGGTGGGCCCTTCAGACGTGCATAAAGTCAAAATGACACCAAGTTTAAGAAAAAATTTAGCTGCTGCCCATACAAGAAAAGGTGTTGAAGAATAATGTTTAAACTAAAAAATAATATTTGCATGGAGTTCACACGTCATGGACACGTGTCTTCGATATGGCTCCTAATGGAGTCCTCGGCTCTTCTAAGGTGTAAACACCTGTCCTCTGCTGCATTTTCATGCAGATAAAAAAAGTGTGGGATCTCTTCGACCGGGCCAGGCCGAGTCTCACATGGGAGACAAAGTTGTGCTATTTTTCTGTTGGAATAATATTTTTCAAAGAACGGGAAAGGAGAAGAAACAAAAGATATAATCAAGAATTTTAAAAAAAATTCGAAAGTTTAAATACATCATCGTCGTCCTCAAAAGATATTTGTCATCTTTCGAATTGAACTTGATGCTTAAAGGGACTTTTGACAAATGGTTTGCAGGATTTATCAAACCTTGAAAATGAATAAACACGTAAACATTAGGGTTCGTTTGATTGTAAAGGTAGAAAATAAGTGGAAAGAAAATGAATTACAAGGAATTGAATTGCCTAGAAATTGTTCTATTGGGGAATTGTAATTAATTGTGTTTGATTATTTAATTTTCCACATGAAAAAATGTTGAACGTTTGGTGTGCGTTTGACTTTTTTTTTATGGAAATTGTCCATTAAAGTGATAATTTTTTTCTACCATTTGGTCTAAAATTTGTTTCAATTGTAATAATAATAATAATAATAATAATAATAATAATAATAATAAAAAATTACAATATCGAATATCATTCGTTTGCCTTTGTTTTGCATGTAAATTGTCCATTAAAGGAAATTTTTTTTTACCATTGTTAATATAATTTTTTCCAATTACAATAAAAAAAATAATAAAAAAAAAGACTGGAAACCATTTTCCCACCACTTTGGTGGGAAACCCAATTCACTTAAAAGATGGAAAATGGGTCACGTGAGGGGTTGGGTGGAAAAGGTTTTACCTATAAAAATTTTGCCGTCAAACAACAAAAAACTTGGAACTTCCATGGAAAATAACTTGAATCAAACAGGTTCTTAGTGAAATTCTTTCAAAACTCAAGAACACAAAAAATAGACTTTTGAATATGAAAGAAAATAGTCTTAATCTTTCTTGTGGAGTAGAATTTGATCTCAAGTGGTTTTAATGCGTTTTGTATTGATCATTAATCGTCAATATAAAGAGTATAATTATAATCCACCAATTATCCAACTAATGTACGTGCCAACTTATTTTTTCAATCAAGCGATTTCGTAGAATTCGTTTCTTTTAGAACTAGGCCTTCGTAGACCCGTCCACAGCAAGAACCGTCTCCAAGGGGCATGGTTTAACACTATTGTTTCTGTTGAAATTTTTGGAATATTTGTAGGTGTGAATTGAAAAAGTTTTCCATTGGTGCGATAACTAGTTGCAACCCTTAAATTGTAAAAGATGCATACAAAGAGTCATGTTATTTAGAATGGGTGGAACATTTAGATAGGTGTAATCTACACCATTAAATATGAAATAATGCGATCTAATTGTTGAAATTAATTTGTGCCAAAAGATATGAGAATTCGAAGAAACATATGAAAATCTATAAGTGAGACCCTCCTAATTCCCTTTTTTTCACTCAAAATCAATTTTAAATAATTGATTTCTAATTCTTTCTTTATCCAAATTCTGTCAAAGTAATTTCCATATTAGTTTTAGGTTTCGTGTTCGATATTTTAATATTCAGGGTGTTTCATCCACATTATTTTGGAAGAATGTATTCTGGAATAGTAGATTGATGAAGAATTTGTGGTTTAAAAAGAAGGAAAAGTTATTGATGTGATGGAAAATATTATTTTATTGAAGAATGTGTGATTGAAAATGAGTAGAAGAATGAGAATGAAAATTTTAATGTGTACCAAACAGAGGCTCAATATTTTCCATTCCAGAAGTTCGTTCAACTAAATTAATATTGTACTATATTAATTTTGAAAAAAGAGTTTTATATTGAGAAATGAGCGTCCATTTGATCATGTTAGCGCCAGTGCAGGGAGCAGAATTTGTCTTAAGGAGATTTACATTTGCACACATCGCTTCATTTCATCTCTTTTGAATGTCTACATTTAAGTAAATCACAATTTGTGCGTATATTCAAACGTTCGATAAGTCAAAATTATATTCGATATTTTGCAAGTGTAAGTCCTGATTTTATTGTCTTTGCATAAACATATTTTTGGTTAGCAGAATATGAATTAATACACAAATTTTCCCCAATTTTAAGACGGATTTCCATGTGCATTTTGTGGTTTTATTTTCTGAATAAAATCTGAAATCTTATGCAATATGTTTACGTGCAATCCGTGTATGTTAAATAGATACATAAATTTATTACCCTCCATTTTTGGATCATCTGCATGCGGCAGTTTAATGCATACTAGCTTATTGAATTTGATCTCCATTTTGTGTTCTTTAATATTTATATTACCAATTTGACACACTGTCTAATTAGTTGACACACAATAGATTGTGTTTGTTCATGAAATAGCATGAATCCATTTATGTGTGAAATGTTTTAAGAAATATGATTGTGTTTGACAGGGACGGAGCCAGGAATGATGGATACGGTGGGCTAAAATTTTTAAAATTTAATGTAAGAATAAAAATTATATATAACAAGAGAAATTGTATTATAATTTTACATATTACAGTTGTACCCGACGATATTTTATAACATAAAATTCATCTATAATAGAATCTAGATCTAAATTCATACTAAATTCTCGTTCAATATTTAGTGTTAAACAATCGGCTAGAAAACTATCATCCATTTTGTTACGAATTTCCGTCTTCACATGTTTCATTGTTGAAAATGCTCACTTCACACTCGCGGTTGAAACTGGCAGTGTAAGTACTAAACAAATCAACTTAGTCAAAATGACGTAACTCACCGACCTTCTATTTGCAATCAATTCTCGACAAAAATCAGAAAGTGTAGACACTTGAAATCGAGACTTAGAAATCACATCATTCTGATAATGTTGCAACTCAATTTTCACACAATAAATATCTTGCTGCGTAACATCTTCCAGATAAAACTTCTCTGCAAGCTTGCAAATATTATCCATGTTAAATGATTCGAAAGAATTTTTTGGATCCAAATCCGTATTGAGAGAAATGAGTTCTAATGATATCTCATTAAATCTTGTATCTAACTCCATCATCTGAAAATCTATGGCTGTATTGAAGATATCAAAATGGTAATGATATTCAATGGTAGGATACTCACGACCACGAGAACGACCAATCATGTACGAACCATCAAAGTCAGGTATATGTATATCATTTTTAGAGCAAAACAATTTCACATCTTGAACAAATTCTTCCCAACCATCTTCTCTCAATGCTTAAAGGATGCTTTTTGTAGTATGGACAAATCTCATAATAGTTAAGATATCTTGAGTTTTCTTTTGAAGGGCCTAACAAAGTACATTCGTAATTGCCAATATTTTGCGCATTAAATACAAAATAAATACAAATTCAAATGTTGTCATGTTTTTGTATACACCACTAACTTCGGACCGAGATCTCATATTTGGAAAATGCTCACTAAGATACTCAAGCACCTTACAAGTTGCAGCATACATATCAATCAAACTCTTCACAGAGCTATAATGAGAAGACCAACGAGTACCTTCGGCTCGTTGCAAATTACCAATCTGATTAGCCCCATTTCCTGACTCTCGTTCTCCAATTTCCAACAAATGCTCAATTTCTTTTCTTTAGGCACTTTTCAACTCATTGATACGCTTAGAAGATGATGTAATCATATTAATAACACCGTCCAAATGAGAAAAAAAGGAATTCATATCTGAGACATCCCTAACTTATTCTTTGGTTTTTGTGGTGGTTTGAGGTGGATTTTTGGGTGAGGCTGGCTGTCGATTTTTTAGAGGTGGAGGGCTGTCGGTTTCGACGGATTTTGGGTGCTGGAGTTGTGTGTGGTTGGATGTAGCTTGGTGTTCGAGACTTAGGTTGAGGCTCGTGTGTATTTGCAACTGGGTTTGGATTGTTGATGGTGGGGTGGATGGCTGCAACTTAGGTTTGCAATCGGGTTGGTGGAGTTGGAGTTGGGTGTTCTGCTGGGATGGTGGCCGTGTGTTGGCTTTGGTGCTTGGTGTGTTGGTGATGCTGTGGTGGTGTTATGCAGTGCAGGTATTATGGTGGTGAGGAGATGGTGGTGTTGATGAAAGGGCTGCATTGAGTTGCAGTTTGTGAGTTCACTGTTGATGCTAGAAATGGACGTTTTATCATCAATGGTGACTCACAGTGAATGGATATTGCTTGTGTGTCTCTTGTTGATGCTAGAAATGGATGTTCTAGCATCAATAGTGAGCTTACTGTAAATGGATTGAGGAGCATGCTTGGAGAAGATGAAATTTTCTTACCAAATTTGGCTGCTGTGTGAGAAGTGGAGGGAAATGATGGTAAATAAAATAGTAAATTTAGGGCACAATTATCTAGGTAATTCATTGGGCAAACAAGTTGGGCTGTGAGTTTTTCTAATTGGGCCTAAGTGAAATTGGACTTAAACATCAATATTTGGGCTAATAAGTAATTGGACTTAAAACGATAAGGAATTGGATACTTTTAAAATATTCGGGATTGGGCTCGATTTGAAATAGATTTAAATTTGTTTTATAACGGCTAGACGAATACGCTTTCACTTTAACGTTAGGGTTTAAAATTTAGCGACACGTTTTTCGAGAAAATAATTTTATATTATTTAAAATTCTTGTTCGCTACAAGATGGATAGTTGATTCCATATGGGGGGAGTCTGCTCGAGCACTGGTGACTAAGTAGTTATTGTTTCCGTTGTCAACAAGCGAATCACCAAAAACGAAGAATGGCGGAGCCTCGGCCTGTGGAGTTTTTTTATAGAAGAAAATGTAAACAAGTGCAGGCACAGAAGTATCCATGCAGTTAGAGAGAATGAGTTGCAGGCTGCAGCCATGAATGGTGGTTCAAAATCTGAAGGCCTAATGGCTGTGAAAATGCTGTTTAGAAGGGAACACAAGCTTGAAGTTGCTCCTGTGAGAAGGTGTTCAATGGCCTTATATAAATACGATTTCTCTGCCATCACAGAAACTACTGCTGCAGTTATCAAATTTAGCCCCTGTTTAACAACCATTAAAATGAAACTTTTTTTTTCTTGAACTCATTTTCAATCACATTCTTACACCAAAATATTTTGCACGTAAATCCTAAATTTTTTCTCACTTTTTAACAACATATTACCCAAAAAATCACTATTCCAAAACTCATTTTTCCAAAAAAAAAATCTCATTTTAATGGTTGTGAAATAGGGGCTTATCTATTTCATCTCATATGCAAGTCATGTTCTTTTTTATTGACAGGTTAACACATTAAATTTTTTCATAAATAGACGTCTATATCTTTATTTGTTCAATCCCTTTCGTCTAAAAGCTTTATAGATGAAGTATATTCAACAAGAATTGTAATTGTCGCCTAGTTTTCTTATGTTTGCCATTAAGTTAGTACCCTCGAAATTTAAACAGCAACTAGTGGTTATACTTGGTTAGAACTTAAGGATTACAGTTTTTACTGTTTTTCCCCTTTTTGTTGCTTTTAATGCTTCTAAACATATAAGAGAGGGTTTTGCTACATGTACAAGGTGTTATAAAGGGGAGGCCTACGATTTTTTTATTGGGTACGAATCCCCCTTATTTGTGAGGGAGCTATGCATCGAGATGTCAACCCCGGTGTACCCTAAAAGAGATTTGTGCATTACTATAACATTAGACCGTACAAGATCGTAGATTTGATCAAAATGCAGCAATCGCGCGCACTCTCAGTGCTCAATACTCGGCTACAACTTCAACTTTGTTCACTCGTCGTCACATGAGGAAAACCATTTATTTCTTGGATAGACACGGATGAAACGTACGTAGCACATTTTCACCAGTGTCAAGGTCAAAGTTAACCTACAACATTGGGAAAACAAGATTAGAAAAAAACATAACCTTGGTGGCAAATGATTTCCATTTACTATAGTTTTTGTCAGTTGTCGTTTATAAAAAAAATTAAATCATTTATCTACTTATTATTTTCATCCAGAGAGAAAGTAACATATAGCATGTAAGACTAAGCTTTTATTAGATTATAAGTTACGAGTCCTAAGAATTTGTGGTCAACAAGGGGGATGGTGCAAGTGAATCCACATACATATTAGCTCCAAAGATGCTAGATTGGAAACTTCAGAGTAAAATTAGACTCCCATAAATGATAGAGTGGCCCCTTTCCATGTGACTCTAAATCCAGCTCCATGTCCAACCAAAACGAAGTGTTGAACATGCTCATGATGCTTAGAAAAACCAATATATTTGACCAAAAAAAATAAAAAATGCAACAGATATCACTCAAAATCTTGTACAAAAGGCGACAAAACAGCAAATAAAACCCCATCTTTCACTACTTATTTCGATTCTATAAAAATTTAATTTTTCATAAATACAAATGTTAAATAGATCTATTGAATTCCTCCCATGAAGAGGGTCCCTTGTTTTGAAATTCACTGCATTCACTGAGAATCATAACACATGTGAACAGGAAAAAAATTCTACATGACTTCAATTATATGAAAAGGTTGTAAATCTTATAATAATCTAGAAAATTTTACAAATCGAACCTCAATCCTAAAAAAGAACCAAACTTACTTGTAATGTTGTCACCTAATTCATCTGCTACCGAACTTTTCACCAGGCCAATATTTGTGCACCTTAAACCAGGAACCTTTCTATTAGCTCCTTGCACTTAATTCTAGATGACAATTATTCAATCTCTTTCTTTTTTTTCTTTTTTTTTTTTTGATAGGTAATCACGCAATTTTATAAATAAAATCAAAAGATAATATACAAGGAGTGCATTATCAGTTTAAACAAGATAGAAACGATAAAAAATTCGACAACCCTTCTATCGAACTAATGGTTGTAGCCTTAAACCAACTATATAAAGTCAAATAAAACAATTCCCTAAATTACTCTGTCGTCCGTATTTGGTCTTCAAAACATCTTCCGTTTTGCTCTCTCCACACACACCAAACAATGCATCCTGGAATGAGATCCCAAACAAGCTTTCTATTCTTATCTCGAAACTTTCTTTTCCATGCCCACACCACCTCCTTTCTTCTGCAATTCTTTATATTGTAACACTGTTGATCCAGGTTCTAAACTGACACTTTTGCCAAAATCCATCGCATAAACACTATTATTCTGTCCACCTAAACTAACAATAAAATATATCAATAGAGTATTAAATCCAGAGAGTTTAATCGCTAGCAATAAAATATACCAATAACAAAAATGAGTATTAAATCCAGAGAATTTGATTAAACAGGAAATGCCAAGGTTTCTTGTTTGAAATGCATGTTGTAAATTTAATGTTACTGTTTCTTGCAACTTAAATCAAACAAAAATTAACAAACAAATATTGGAGACATTATTATCTGAATATAAGTCAATGAGGGTATCATTTTCGACAATGAATTCTTCTGTAGAACGGGCTGTCTGCCTCAATTTTTAAAATAGAAATAGATATGATTAAAAAAAACTATCCCTATGCAGCTGTATTCAAAAGTATTTTTTACATTGGGAAGTGTTCGTAAAAATTGAACCATTTTTATCCACACATTTCAAGGGACTCACAATTGCTATCTACATTACCACCATTCCTTTCTATTTATTTATAATTTAAACCGTTTATGAACACTTCCAAAACATGCCAATTATGCCCTTATTTTTGGGTAAAGGTGAACACAGAAATTAAAATAAAATATAGTTCCAAAGAAATCAATTAACCAAAAACAGGGGGAAAAAGGCATGTTATTCAATTCATAAAGATGCATCAAAAGCTTGGAAATCTTACCTACTTTAAAATTGTTTGAGATAGATCATGTTTAGCTAAGCTTAAAAATAAGTCGTTCCCAAGCATGTCTCCATATTTTTTGTGACTTCTAAATAAAAAGCATTGCCGTGGTTGTTGAAATAAGTAAATTAACTACATTTTTTATGCATATTTTACAGAACTAAAAGAAATAATTAAATTGCAGCAGCAAGCAAAAATTCCTACTGAAGTAGTCATGCAGCAATTAGCTGCAAAAATTTAGCAAATCATACACTGCATGAAGCATCCAGAAAAATAAGCAGCAGTTCATATAATTTTAATGCTAACTTGTCATATGCAGCCAAGAAAAAAAGGGTCTGTTTTATGCTTCTTCGACCCGTTTGGTTAAGTGTTGACAAATGAAGAGAATAATAAAATCCAGGAAATAAAAACACAGCACTCCTCTGAAGTCAACCATGAAAGAAGGGAGCGAAGAGAATATTTTTTCTTTATTTCGCACTTCATCAGGCATAGATGTTTGTTTGATGATATTAAACAAATATCTCAACTTGAAGTTGTACCCAAGCCAATATTTCAAGCTTAGCCAAAATGCCCATCCGATCTTTCCCAAAGGTCTTGTCTTTCCTATGTACAACAAAGAGACTTCTATTTCTTCATCTGTGTCTGCTTGAAAAACAAGTCAAGCACATAGGCAAGCATATAGGCAATGGGGTTGAACAACTCCACTAAATATTTTCTTTTGCTCTAGTCTCACAGCAGAGAAGCACTTACATTTTGGAACCACTTTATCTGAATGAGTGGTGTAAACATCGCCGTCACTCATTATCTGCAAAATCAGAGAAGAATTGCAATGTTCAGATTATCAGTTCAAAAGATTCAAAATATGAAGAACGGTATTATGATAGATTTCATATATAACAATATTTGCATTAAGAATTTACTATATTATCCCCATCAACCATGACCATGCTTCACCGAGCTTACTTGACCCCTCCATTATTTTCCATTTTTGGTTTCACGATTTTATCTTCTACAGCTTGGAGTTCCAGTCGTACTTCATACACCAACTCTTATTTTAACCAGTACGAATGTATGATAATACACAATTCTGACTCATATACGCCTGGTCACATTAGACGCAAATGCAAGTTACCCTAATTGGTCAAAAAAAAAAAAGTTCACCTTAGCAAACAGACTTATTCATTCAAATATGAAGAAAAGAAAGTGGTGCCCAAATTAACAGATCACCACTTATTGCAAAGCTGAAAATTGCTAGAGATGAAAGGATGTACCTTCTTGCAAAGCCAAATGAAAATGCCGCCTGCCCAAATACCCATCACAACACAACACAATTCAACTACCACTACCATGGCCACGTCATTGTATAAGGTCAAAGCTAGCTGACAACATTACTCCTGCAGCCATCCCATTACATATTCCAGCCAAATGAGGATCAAGCTCCACAAAAAAGAACAGCACAGAACCTAAACCAGTAGCTGCAGCCATTGCCATTGTGAAAAATGCGACTGTTGACATAGAAAATCGGTTGTTACCACCCTTCCAATCACCCATTTCATTACTATTTGTTGATGTCAAAAATCGTCATATGTTGATTCTCGAGCTTGATTACTGAGATTGATCACGAACAAGGCCTTTCGGTACCTGAAACAAAGGCAACGAGGTGTGACCTCGTCGCCCCTCCGATGCTTAAGTTAGCGAGAGTGAAAACATAATTGTAAGGCTGTAATTTGAATGTAAATCATACCTGAATAATGAGCTGAGGATCCATATTTAAAGGGGTAGGTAGTATAATCCTCTTAGGAGTGGGCAATGCACTCCTAATATGATTGAATTAGTTGAATTTCCTTATTCGTAAGAGTTCTACTTGAGAGGAGTATCTGACTTGTACTATAATTGCAAGTGCTCTTATAATTTCGGAGTATAGTTGAAATAGAGACCTTCTAGGAGTAGGAGTCCTAGTCGGGTCATACAGAAATTGTACTCATCATAGGCCCCCGTGCATCCATGTCAGGAGTTCGTGCGCAATGTGGGAGTTTCTGGCATGAGATGCATAGTATATTGAGTTCAAAAATAGGCATGTTCAAGTCGAGTTGATAGGCCCCCGAGCACACAGATCTAGGGTAGAAGTTTTGACCCAAAGGAATGAGCTCGATCTCGAGGTTTGTTAAAAGTTTTAAAAGGAAGTTCTAGACCCCAACATTGTTTAAAATTTGAAATGAAGGGTGTTGCACCCCGACCATCTTTAAAATGTGAAAGGAATGCGCTATTACTCGGGGTATGCTATTGAAGTGCTTACACGGGGCGAGGCTTGATGGTGCTTGCGCGGGGCAATGCTTGAGGTGCTTGCGCGGGGAAAAGCTTTTAGGTGCATGCTTGTGACAGAGATTTTGATAGTGCCTGCTTGCGATAAGGCTTTTGATAGTGCTTGTTCGTGACAGAGCTTTTGTTGGCCTGGTCGTGACAGGACTTTTTTGGGCCAGCTCGTGACATGGCTTTTGTTGGCCTGTTCGTGACAGAGCTTTTGTGAGCCTACTCGTGACAGGGCTTTTGATGGCCTACTCGTGACAGGGCTTTGTAGGCGCTTTTGTGGGCCTGCTCGTGACAGGGCTTTTTGGGCTTGCTCGTGACAGGGCTTTAGGTGTCTGCTCGTGACAGGGTTTTAGGTGCCTGCTCGTGATAGGGCTTTTGTGGGCCTGCTCGTGACAGGGCTTTAGGTGCCTGCTCGTGACAGGGCTTTTGTGGGCCTGCTCGTGATAGGGCTTTTGGGCCTGCTCGTGACAGGGCTTTAGGTGCCTTCTCGTGACAGGGCTTTTGTGGCCTGCTGGTGACAGGGCTTTTGTAGGCCTGCTCGTTTTGTAGGCCTGCTCGTGACATGGCTTTAGGTGCCTGGTCGTGACAGGGCTTTTGTAGGCGCTTTTGTGGGCTTGCTCGTGACAGGGCTTTTTGGGCCTGCTCGTGACAGGGCTTTAGGTGTCTACTCGTGACAGGGCTTTAGGTGCCTGCTCGTGACAAGGCTTTTGTGGGCTTGCTGGTGACAGGGCTTTAGGTGCCTGCTGGTGACAGGGCTTTTGTGGGCCTGCTCGTGACAGGGCTTTAGGTGCCTTCTCGTGACAGGGCTTTTGTTGCCTGCTCGTGACAGGGCTTTAGGTGCCTTCTCGTGACAGGGCTTTTGTGGCCTGCTCGTGACTGGGCTTTTGATGGACCTGGTCGTGACAGGGCTTTTGTAGGCCTGCTCGTGACAGGGCTTTAGGTGCTTGGTCGTGACAGGGCTTTTGATGGCCTGGTCGTGACAGGGCTTTTGTGGGCCTGCTCGTGACAAGGCTTTTTTAGGCCTGCTCGTTACAGGGCTTTTTGGGCCTGCTCGTGACAGGGCTTTAGGTGCCTGCTCGTGACAGGACTTTTGTAGGCCTGCTCGTGACAGGGCTTTTTGGGCCTGCTCGTGACAGGGCTTTAGGTGCCTGCTCGTAACAGGGCTTTTGTGGGCCTGCTCGTGACAGGGCTTTTGATGGCCTGCTCGTGACAGGGCTTTTGTGGGCCTGCTCGTGGCAGGGCTTTTTGGGCCTGCTCGTGGCAGGGCTTTAGGTGCCTGCTCGTGACAGGGCTTTTGTGGGCCTGCTCGTGACAGGACTTTTTGGACCTGCTCGTGACAGGGCTTTAGGTGCCTGCTCGTCACAGGACTTTTGTGGGCCTGCTCGTGACGGCTTTTTGGGCCTGCTCGTGACAGGGCTTTAGGTGCCTGCTCGTGACAGGGCTTTTTTGGGCCTGCTCGTGACAGGGCTTTTGTCGTGGCCCTAGCAGGGCTTGTTGGTAAATCATGCCCGTAGCATGTCCCGATGATCGTTGACAATCAACGATCGTGAGGACTTAGATAAATTATTCTATCGGGGTTAATTTACAAATTAAAAATATTTGAAGGTTTAGGATGGATAAAAATTTATTTTGGGAGCTTACTTATGTATTATTGAAAGTAAGATGGTTAAATTTTATATCCAATGAAAGTTAAGGACTAATGTTATCTTAAATTGAAGAAGAGAGGTTTCCCTTGCAATTTGTGGTATTAGTGGAGTACACGTGGCATATGTATAACCAATAACTCATTTTTTCCTTGCACATACATGCATGATGAATACAGAGACAAAACTTTACCGGCAGAAGGAAGGAAAAAACAAGAGAGAAAAAGGAAAAAAGTTATGCAGTGGTGGAATGGATATATAGCAATAATTAACAGCAAGTAGAAATCCAGTGACCCAGAAATCTAGATTCCAAAATCATGATTAATACCAAAATTCTTACAGGTTCGCAACTCAAGAGCACCAAAGAAATTGATTATTTGATTATAAAATTCATTATTTGTTTTCAAATTTTCAAGGGCAAAGTGAGTTAATACTGTAGAGGCAGAGGTCGAATCTCCGGCCTCCAATTATTGCGAGTCGGACCAAGCAAAACAATGTTCGCCACCGGAGTGTTCTCTATAATAAAATCGTAGTCTTTGTGGTTTAAATTGGGCCGACCCATTTGGGCTAGGTGCACCAGGTGAGGCCGCACCCAACCCAGGTGGTCCGCCACCTTGTTCTGGCCGGACGGCACCGGAATTTGGCAGATTTGGTGCGTTGTCGCTAGTTCACCGAATGAGTGCGTTTCAGGATTAAATTGAGGCTGTTGGAGGTTAATTTAGGGTGAATTGGTTACATGGTTAAGTTCATCTTGGTGGGGGTAGTTGGCCAGTGGTAATGTCCGACCAAAAAGGTGGTCGGACGGCGAAAATCCGGCGTTTGGCCGAATTTCCAGCAGTAAATTTTGAAGCTCGATTTCAGCCAGATTTGTTGGAGTTATGAGGTGTTTTCGGGTGGAAATTGAAGAGGAGATAAGGGGCTTTCCACCGGTATCAATTTCTGGCAATTTGGATGGCCGGAGGTTGCCGGAAAAATCATTCATAAATGAAGTTGAAAGGGGTAAAAATCGCCCCCTTAGGTAGAGAATTAGGGTTTATGGTTTTGAGGAAGGTGTGATGATCGTGCGTTAACCGAGGCTTTTGGTTGCGTTCCCACAGACGGCGCCAATGTTGATGTCAAAAATCGTCATATGTTGATTCTCGAGCTTGATTACTGAGATTGATCACGAACAAGGCCTTTCGGTACCTGAAACAAAGGCAACGAGGTGTGACCTCGTCGCCCCTCCGATGCTTAAGTTAGCGAGAGTGAAAACATAATTGTAAGGCTGTAATTTGAATGTAAATCATACCTGAATAATGAGCTGAGGATCCATATTTAAAGGGGTAGGTAGTATAATCCTCTTAGGAGTGGGCAATGCACTCCTAATATGATTGAATTAGTTGAATTTCCTTATTCGTAAGAGTTCTACTTGAGAGGAGTATCTGACTTGTACTATAATTGCAAGTGCTCTTATAATTTCGGAGTATAGTTGAAATAGAGACCTTCTAGGAGTAGGAGTCCTAGTCGGGTCATACAGAAATTGTACTCATCACTATTAATTGCAGAACTAAAAATATGCTCTGTGCCTGACCCATCTATAACCCCACTCCCTTCATTCCACCATGGAGCAGTTCTTGACCTTTGTGAAGTTTCTTTTTCATGTTAGGCGTGAACATTATTATTCAACAATGAACAAAGGGAACAAGTAACAAGACCTGTTTAAATCTCACATCCATATTTTGTCATACATACAACACTTCAAATCATCACACTGAGCATAAGTAAATCAATTTTACAACTTCAGCATGATATCCAATGGAACAACTTAATCTTGGCCAAATCAACTATCTCAAAGCAAGGTGCAGATGAAAACTGAAAAAGCTTTTCAGACAACCAGAATGTTTTAAGATATAGCTTGACAAGTGTCACACAATTGAACTCCAACTTGTAGATGCCAAATATTTTAAGACATCAACAATTCATTGCAAGTATGCACCACCATCCCTGTTACGACAATGATGAAACTATATTAGGTAGTGATTCACAATGCATACACGATTCAGAACACTCCAAACAAGCAAAGATAGGGACAAGGATGGAAACAAGAAGAACATGATAAAGTCAGCCTTAGTCGTGATATATGCCCATAATCTGCAAGCCATATTCAGTACATGCTAGCATGGCAACATTTATAGCACACTTCGCACGTGATTTTGTGTGATCGAAAGTTCAGAGGTCTATAACAATTAGAGACTAGCTTCAAGACAAATGGGCAATGCCAACTACTTGGCAATATCATAATATTATTTACAACTTCAAAAGAAATTTATCTGCTCATGTAAATCCAGTTTCCCATTTGGTCAAAATAGCCCTAATTTTCACAGCATCTCCAGACTAGAGAAATCTCATCATGATTTTTGGAATAGTAAATTGATAGAGAATGTGTAGTTAAAAAATTAAGGTAAAGTTTTGAGTTTGTGTGTAATATTATTTTATTGAAGAATGAATTGTTCAAAAGAAGAGACAAAAATGTATTTTGAAAATAATGAGAATCAAACAGGAGTGTAAACTGGAATAAAAAAATTTATAAAATTTGGCTCCAAAGAAAATTCATTTAACAATTGAAGTCAAACATAGTAACTCAATTTGGATGGAGAAACCACTACCATTTTGGGGGCAATATTATCCCATTAACAATAAATTAATATCACTCTACCTCAAATACAAGCCTCCGTGTTACTTCATATCTCCAAACTTCTTCTCCCGCGGCAGAAGGCAATCGGATGATAAAATTTTCAATAATATATGAGCAGAATATGGTTCCCCTGCTCGTACATCTCCATCAATTGCTACTGAAGATAGTTGGGAGCATAAAGTTTGAAATCACTGTCCTCAGAAAAATTTTAATCATCTTCTGGATCCAAACAACTAGAATGTTGAAAAATATCAACATAAGTTGTCATTTTGTTGGGTTGAATAAAATCTCCTTCCTAATCTTTAGAAGGGAGTGAGCAAGTAAAGTCCCCATTGCTATTTACAGAACTATGCAGCCCTGAACAATGCCACATAATGTATTAATGTTAGTGTTTGCAATCCAAAACATATATTGAGAAATCGATCATATACACTGTGGAAACCTTCTCAGAAATACAAAAAAGATGGTGCAATTCAGAAAAGCATAGCACTATTTCAAATTCATACAAAACCAAGATTGTGCTCTAAAATGTCACGTATAACATCAGCAATGAAATCTAGAAAACTTGTATCAAGTATCTCACAACCAAGGCACTACTGACAGCAGATTTGGCAGCTAAAGCACTGTTGCTATTGGAGATATCTTCAACTCGAGGAGGCAACACATTCCTGGATCGCCCTATCAGACTATTTCTAGCACCACAAACCTTTTGTTGAACTACACACCCAAAACCAAGAAAGAAGTCACACACTAAAGCATTTATTATTGCAGAGTTAATAGTTCGTTCTGAGCATGACTCACTCACTGCAAGTTGCTCAATGGACTGAGCTCTTCAGCTGCAGCCTACAGCTACTACAGCAAATTTCAAGGTGAACAGTATGAAGATAAACTTGTACAGACCAATGATCAGGAATCTTCACAAAATCCTGCTAATGCATTCTCCTAATTTGATCTAATGGAGGACAGCATATGCAAAATTATGAAGTTGCACGAAGGGGAATAACCAAAATTTATATGATACGCTGAAATACTCACCGCCACTTGCAATTGTAGACATATGCAGCCCCAAGTAAATGATGTGTTTGTTTATTCATTTTCCATAAAGGAGCCATAAGTAGGCACAAAAAATTCTCTTACAAATGTGATTATTCCAGTATTTCATTAAAACAATGAGAGCAAAGCTACTCTACTAACACCTAAATATAAATTGTATCAAACAACAGATGCAGGAAGAATATATGAAATTCACACTTCATCTATGTTATTAAAAATGAAAAGAAAGAGCATCAAGAGAAGCTTACCAACTGAAGGCTGAAGGAGAATTTGGTGAAGCTTGAAAGTTTCATACAATGTAAAAGGTGTGCCTGATCCAAAAGAGGTATAGGTCGAGAGTCAGAAATTCCTTCTCGGCTCAAAACCATCAATAGATGCTATAAGACCCTTCACTCTGCCTTGACAGGGGTCTCGGAATTCTGGGCCATTTGCAAAATCTTGAATCACGAATAAAATAAGCTGGAGGTGTTCTGTAGCCAATCAAAAATAAAATGGCTTCAGTTAGCTTTGTGCTCTGCAATGTTAGCATCATAAAGTGGACTAGATTACAGAAAACTGGATTAGAGGTCTACAAGGTGCAGGCATATGCAGTTCTCTAGTTGCACCTACCTACTGACAACTAAAAATTTGGTTGCAAGTTAAAATTCTTCCTTGACCCAAAAAGTAGACTAAGACAGACTGCACCTCGATTACTCTTTTTGAGCTTTTAACATGAAAAATAATTGAACTGGTGCTGAGACAGTTTCATATGATTCAAGTTACAATCATATATATACAAAACTTAAATACCAAAGCGAGGTCAAATATTGCATATTTAAACTAAAGGCTCGTGTCCAAAACTTAAATGTTATAAGGAAACAGCAGATATGGTACGAGAGAGTGTCATCTTACATACCATATGGTATTTTCCGAAACATTTCCTATCCTATCTTTCCTTTCTTGAACCCATGGTCAGCCCTAATGATTTGATAGTGATATCATCTGGTAGTACTCCCCCCTTTATCATTTCATCAAACAGCTCATGAGCTTTTTCCACAAACCCAACGCGTAGGTATCCGGAAATGAGAACCAAGTAGGTTACCCAATCAGGACAAACATTCTCCCTTCTCATTTCATCTACCAACATATTGACTACGACCATCTGATTCACCTTACAAAATCCATCAATTAAGCAAGTATAGGTAACGACAGAAGGTAAATGATCTTTCTGTACCATCTCCTGGAACAATCTCCATGCCTGCTTCATATCTTTGCTTCTACAAAACCCGGCAATCATTGAGGTGTAAGAAATTTTATCTGTATCCCAGCCCTTCCAGATCATTTCCTTAAGCAAATTATAGGCTTCTTTCACCCTTCCCATGTTGCATAATACATTAATAAGAACTGTAAATGTGATTGTATCTGGAGTAACTCCAGCTTTTAGAATTTTTCCATATAACAATAAGGCCATTGTTGGATTTCCCTGTTTAGCAAACCCATCTATGAGGCAAGTATAGGTAACGACAGAAGGTAAATGACCTTTTTGCACCATCTCCTGGAACAATCCCCATGCCTGCTTCATATCTTTGCTTCTACAAAATCCAGCAATCATTGAGGTGTAAGAAATTTTATCCGGATCCAATCCCTTCCAGATCATTTCCCTAAGCAAATTATAGGCGTCTTCCACCCTTCCCATGTTGCATAATAAATTAATACCAATTGTAAATGTGATCGTATTCTGAGCAACCCCAACTTTTAGCATTTTTTCATACAACAATAAAGCCTTCGTCAGATTTGCCTGCTTAGCAAAACCATCTATGAGGGTGCTATAGATAACTACATTGGGGAATGTATTGCTTTTAAGCATCTGTGGGATAAGCTCCAGTGCCTTCTCTGACTTACTTGCTTTGCACAGTGAGTTGATAACCAAATTATAGGTAAACATGTTCGGGATAATTCCCCAGTCTCTCATTTTATCTATAAGTTGCAAGGCATCCTTTATACATCCTTCCTTGCAGTAACTATTTATGATCAAGTTGCAGGTAGCAATATTTGGCAAAATATTGTCTTCTATCATAGTATTGAAAAACATCAAGGCTTTCTCTGAGGAACCAGTTTTACTATATCCGTGAATCAAGCTCTCATAACTCGAAGCATTAGGAGCCAACTTATTGTTGATCATTTCTTTCAAAAGTTTATTGGCAATGTCTATGTCACCTCTCTCAATATTTCCGCGTCTGCAAAACCCTTCAACCAATATACTATAGCTGTGTGTATCTGGGTTAATTCCACAGCTCTTCATCTCCGTCAAAACTTGCATAGCTATTTCGGGCTCACCTGTATTACAAAATCCATGAATAACAGCATTATAACAGTAACAGTTGAGCGGCTGGCTTTTACTTCTCAAGTCTTTGATAATGTCCAAAGCAATTTCAGCACCTCCAACCATGCAAAGTCCATGAATATACGAATTATATGTTACAGCAGATGGGGTGATCCCACTTTTCTCCATTTCTTCCAGAATGTCAGTTGCTTGATCAATATCTACATTGCCTTGCCCATGATGCGTGTTGCAGTAAAATTGAATCATAATTGTGTAAGTGTAGACACAAGGTAAGGGACCAAGCTTCTTCATTGCTTCAAATAATTTCACAAGAATTTCTCTTTCATTTGCTTCCGATAAGCATTTAAGCAAGAAATTACACGATTCAACACCCAATTGAAGCCCAATATTCTTAGCCAGGTGAAATGCTTCAAATGCATGTTTAAGCATCCTATTTGAAGCAAAAACCTTGACAAGTACATTAACAAGGAGAGTCGATATAGCTGCATCACTAGACCAATCCAATAAAGTGAAGATTAATCCATACAAATCACGATCAAACTTTTCATAACAATAGATAATCTCTCTCAGCAATGCATATACTTCCATTTGCATTTCAGCACATGCAAATATATGCACCATCATCATATAAGCATTGATTGATTGATTAAAACCATATTTTTCAGTAGCACTCAGAAAATTTATTTGTCTTGTAGCCTGCCAGTTTAAAGACTTAAGAACTCTAACCACAACTGAAAAAAGCTTGTTGCCTTTGCGCTGCTCATGGATGCATTTTTGAGGAACTATTTTTCCTTTTCTCCAATCAAATGCTTCATTTTCTGAGTTGCTTTCAGAGTTTGAACCGCTGTCAGAGTCGTTATCCAACACTAAAACAGAAGAAGCACTTCTATACAATTTGCAAAAGCTGATATCTTTCACAATAACCTGTCCAATAAACAGCCCCAACTTATGGACAACCCCAAAATTGAAACCCAATGAAGACTTTCTTGAAAACAAGCACATGCCCATCAAATAAAAAATCAATCTTTGTCATAGAAAGCATTATTCAAAGACCAGAGATACCTATTCCACAACTGTTTGGACTCTGCAAAACAACAAAGAGGAGGTGTTCATTAACTAGCACCCGAAGAGCCAGGGCAGCTGCCCGTGCTGTCTCCGTTGAAAAAAATAATTATCACACGAATATATATAGTTTGAATGACGAAAGTTGATACCTTGAAGGCAACGCAGTTATCTGATTTGTTAGTTAATTTTAAGGAACATGCAATCTGCTTCTTCAATTGGACTATACCAAACACCAAAACGAAAAATTCAGAACAGCATAAATACAGATCGAAACAAACAGAATAAAATTATTGTCCTTAAAACACAAATTCTTATACCTCTGTATGGTGTGCTTGTTATTAAAATGTTAAAAGAGAGAGATTTGTTACATGCAGGGGCGGAGCTAGGAAAGTAATTTAGTGTGGGCACAATTTATCAATGTAACACTAAAAATGACATAGTTTATAACAACATTTCGATCATTCAATTCTTGAAATTGTAGACCGATACCAAAGTAGAACAAATCTACCCGATAACGATGTAAATTTGTAATTTCTAGAGGATTACGTTGTGGGCGACCACAAAGTGCAAGACGCACAAACATCTCATCAATGCCAGGTACATCAATATAAACAGTTTATCCTAAAATAGATTTTCTTTCGACACAAAGTTTTTCAGTCTATGATTTGATCCTTCATTGAACTATTGATCCCTTTTAGAATTGTAAATTTCCTAATCTTGTTCTTGACTTAAGCCCAGTACAAAATATTCATCAACAAAGGATACGAATTCCAGTAAGTAGATTAATCCCACTACAAAAGACTCATCAACGAAGGAAATAAATCCTACTAATAAGAAAATTAATAATACACATTAAAATAGGAAATAGAATATGCTTTTAAGCTTAGTAAACACGCTATAAATCCCCCAGCGTAAATTAAACATCAGTACATCACTACAAAATTCACAGACCACAAATTGTGCAACTAAAAAATGCAAAATTGGATGAAACAGACAGATACTAAACAAATAGGCAGAACCCAGAAAAATCAAGACTTACATCTCAACAAAATGCTCTTCGAAATTCTGGGACTTGAAGGTCAAATAGCAAAGGTTTTTTATGGATAAAAAAAATAAAGAAATAATTAACAAATTCTTGTTCAGCCAAGAAATTAAAGACTCGGGGGACACTGGGAAAACATGGTTTGAGGAAGGAAGCGTCCGACTCTCTTCATAGAAGATTGATTTTATCTAAGTCAACGTCGTGGCATCTCTTTTTCGCCTCCGCTTCAGAATATAGGAAATAGTGAGGATTAGCTGGAGCTGCCGAGCTGCGACCCTAATGTTTTGAATTGAAATGGAGGCTAGCTCGAGGAGACGTAGAGGCGTAGGTCGAGCCCGGAGGAAAGTGAATTGAAATGGAAGGTGGATGAGGCTGGAACCTGATGTTTTTAATTTTTGGATTGGGCTGGAAAGTGGTCATGGGCTATTTATTGGGAATGGTTCTAAGCTTCACCCTTAAGTTGAAATTTGGGAAGAGTTCAAAAGTAAGGTATTAACTATACACAATTCAAAAATTAAGTTTTAAGTTTGACTAATATAAAAATCAGATTTTTAATTAATTAATTAAATATATTTATTAATTAAATATAATAAGATCATAGTTATATAATTAATGGTCACATATACATAATTATATGTCACAGGAAAGTATGGGTTGAGACTGATTCTGAGGTGGCTGTTTCATTGATTAGGCAAAACACTGGTCCATGGGATGTTCAATACATTTTGCAATCCATTAGGTGGCTGCTGGAGAAGATGGAGACCAAAATTACTCACATTTGAATGAGGGAAACCAGTCGCCGATCGGTTTGCATCCAAGGGTTATGAAGACAGGAAATTCAACTTAATTGAAGCAAATGAGTTTCGGGGAAGAATTAAAGGCATTGTGAGGCTTGATAGAATTGGCATGGAGAACATTAGATTAGTATAGTTTGATCAGAATTTATGTTTTTAGAGTGGCTGCATGATTAGTTCATTAGTTGCTTGATTAGAATCATTGTTGTATTCATGGAAGTAAGGTTGTTTGTCCCCCTCTTCTCTTTGTATTTGTTGTTTCATTAATAAATTCATATCCTACGGCTTGGATTTTCAAGCTAGGATATTTTACCAAAAAAAAAAAAAAAATTCACTGGTCACATATTTTAAAATTAATTGATCATTGATTATTTTGATGTCACAGATTAAAAATTTTGTACGTCACAAATTATTTCGAGATCACATATTAAAAAATTTGTACGTTACAAATTATTTCGAGATCATAGATTTTTAAATTAGTTGGTCAAAGATTATTTTTAAGTCACATATTATTAAATTTTTAGGTCACAGTTGAGTAATTGGTGACAAATTACCAAACATTTGGTCACAGATTACCAACATTTGGTAATAGACTATCCCCTGCCTACCCCCACCATGCCCCACCCTACCCCAAAATGAAAATCTAGAGCCCAGTCACTATCGCACCGTCTAACCACCATCGTCACTACTGTACCGTCCACCATCGCCACTTCAATACAGGTCTCCAACAACTTCTTAATTACAGACAGTCGCCTGTGATTAATCACCACCTAGCTATGCAACCCCTCCTCCTCACAGACAGTCGTCTCCAACACTTTATCATTACCGTTCACCGCCAAAGCACAAAGCCCCACTAATCCATTCACCTCATTTTCATGGAAAACCACCACCAACGCCATATCATCACCCTTCACCACCAAAGCACAGGCCTCCTCACAACCACAGACAAGCTCAAACCATAGATTCAGTATAGCTACCACCACCATCACACCTCCATCGCCGTAACAATAGTCCAACAACGCCACCACTACACCACCATCACTACTTGCACCAGCAATCTAATATACAGCCCACACACAAACGTACAGATCAACACAAACAGACAGATCATACCACGCTGCCACCACCATCGCACCAACGTTACCACCTTCATCAAAACCCAACACACGGACAAAGAGGGATTGCAAATCGCACCACACAGCCACACAGATCGTACCACCCAGATTTAAATCCTAATTTTGACATAAATTGCTGCTGCTGGAAGATGCTGTAGATCTCTCACCAACATGATGGCCTCGCGCCACCGATTGGGAGAAGGAAGGGGAGAGGGAGAAGAGGAGGCGAGAGACAAAGAGGAGAAGGAGTATAGAGGTAAATATTAGGGTTAGGGGTTTTATATATTACCTGATTTTTGAATAATGAAATTTGGTCCCTAATTTTTGAATTCCAATCTTCAAACCCTTGCAATTATATAATTTCTTCTTGAAAGTTAGCACATTACTTAAAAAAAAATCTAGGCTATAGGGTTGGGCCCAGAAGTCCAGTGTGGGCACATGATATTAATTTTTGAATTAGGCTGGACAGTGGTCATGGGCTATTTACATTAGGGTAGTGTGTATTGGTAATGGTTCTAAACTTCACCCTTGGGTTGAAAGTTAGCACATTACTTAAAAAAAAAATCTGGGCCATAGGGTTAGGCCTAGAAGTCCAGTGTGGGCATGTCTTAGTGGATAATATGAATTGCATCAGTTCCTTTTCATCCACTACTCCAACTCAATTTAATAATGGGACTGAAAATAAAGTGAAAGTAACAAAATCCCAGAAGTTCAATGAAGTTTCGGTATTCACTATTTATACAATAATTCAGGATTTAAGGTTCCATACCTCTTCTTCAAACCATCTTCTCGATGCGCCATGCCTATTCAGGGCCTTGATTACTGGATTCCTTGCCCAATTTTGCGGTCTGTCAATTTTAGGTCTTGTGTTGTACTAATTTGAGCAAATTAGGCCAAATGAAATATTTATACTGGGCCATACTTTAGGCCCTTTTCAGGAATGGTTTTGGAAAGGATAATAATGGTTTAAAATCCAACAACTGATTTACAGCAATTTTTTGTTGGAGGGGGTATATTTCCATCGCATTTTTTTTATGCCACTTCTTGCTTGTACTCAAAGTTCTCATTCTTTACGCATTGTCACACTTGAATTCATAACTTTTAACTATCCACTAGTTACTAGCCCCCATTATATCTGATGACAATTTCATTCAAATAGTCCTCTCAAGACTTAAAGACTTTTGTCACTCGTGTTTTGAACTAGGGTTAATTCATTTGTACATAACGGTTTGTACATAATAGATTATCCCATCTCATATAATGCGCGAGACTCGCGTGCATTTAAAAAATTTGACAATAAGGTCCACATCCTCATTGTGAGTAGTAGGTAAAAGATTCGATAAAACAATTCGATACATGTAGTATGATCATTTGAACTCAATAATAAATACAAAATGATGGCAAAATATTTTCCTCTCATTTCAAGCATACGAACCACTATCGAGGACCAAGTATGCTTCTTAAGAATGTGGCACCAAAAAGGTTGTCATAGAACAATGAAGTAAATTATTAATCTATATCTTCCACTGATGAACTCTAAAAATTCATGATGGAAAAATACATAAATATTATTCTTTCAAAATATACTTTCAAATTTAACAAACTAGATAAAATTTAACAAATATCTGATAAAATATTGTGATCTATATTTAATCAAATAGATCACGATCAGAATAAAAATACATTTTTGGTCATGGCCACATACTAGTCACAAAATCACACATGATCATAGTCACGTACCAAACAATTTGTGGTCACAAATCCTATATTAAGTCACAAATCACATAATTAAAAGGCCACAGTCATTTACTAGTCACAAATAACAATCAACTGGTCATAACCATTCTTCATCTCTTCCCTACCTCATTCCACCAACTCTACCACCTTCAGCACCAACCACATTGTTGTCGCCACCGTCATCGCCACCACCTCAGCCTCCACCACCATATATTGTTGAAAAATGAAGAGTATAATATTATGAAAACTACTGGGATTCAACTATAGGACTTCTGGAACTTAGCAAGAGCTCCAAGATTACCAAACTTCTTCGGCTCATAGCAATGTTGGTCACCTACAAGCAAAGTCATGTCGCATCTAACAAGGATGTCCTTGCTCTCCTTTTGACTGCTCATCAATGTATTTTCAGGTAGAACGCGACTAGGGATTTTGCAATTGACTAACGAATGATATAGATCTAGGAGACGTGACCATCACCTTTAAGAGGATACGCATGTCTGCTCTAACTAAACGGTACTAGACTAGGTGGAGAATAGACTCAAATGCCTTGCATCAGTCATTAGCTTTAGGGTAGAGGTGAAGAAAGTAATCAGGTAGGTTATTTTCAATGGTGATGGTCAGAGTGGTAGTGCATTGGGCGACGAGTGAAGGTAGAGAGGCAAGTGCCGATCTATAAATTTGGGGGAGAAATATATTAATGAAGGAAGGGTAGAATGTGGTATATACATTAGATTTGAAAAAATAAACTTAATTTTGATTTTTTTTTAATGAAAACTTAGAAAGATGAATTAGTAAAATTAACTCATTTCCTTATTCATGATTTAGTAGGGTTGATCCTTTGATGGATCCAGCCCAATTCGTTCAATTCGGGAGCAGGTTAAGGTATTTCTAGGGTTTGGGCCAAATTTTTGGTAAACCCATCCAAACAGTAGCATAAAAATCTAGGAGCAGCAGACCTGCAAAGGCATTCAGGGGCAGTCCACAGTTCCTAGAACATCCAGGGCTCGAATTTCATAATTTAAAAGGTTCAAGGGCCAATGTGCAGAATCCTTAAAATAGTAGTAAAAGCAAACTCAAATAAGATTTTTCGAGTACAAAGGTTAAAAACTCGGCGGAAAAACCATATAAAAAATATACTATTTTTAGAATTCGATGCAAATTAAAAAGTTCCAAACTAAAGTTCTAGCTTATGTCCACTTTACCTGCTACAAGAAAAGATATCTAAACCTTACTGTAAACATCTAGCTGAAATTCAAGAAAAATACAAATGTACATTCAATCAAAATCTATATAATAGTACAAGAATTCGTTTGGAATGGCTACCTCCCAAGTCTTCAAAAAAACAGGGCGATGAGGTTGCCATCCCTCTTTCTGCAGGAAAAGAATTGGCAGTCCGTCAAATCACTGAAAACCAATCTTTTAATGAAGAGAAACTGGTGTAATATCGCTCTGAGACTCAATACTTTTGGCGCGTTTCTCAATGGCAACATTGATTAGACGATCCATATGGTGCAACCAGAAAACTTTGTGCCAGGAGACCCGAAGAATATGGTTTACAAATTAAAGAAATTCATCTATGGGCTAAAGCAAGCTTCCCGTCAATGATACTACAAATTTCATCAAGTAATTATCTCGTTTGGTTTTGAGACAAATGTTGTTGATGATTGTGTGTATCACAAGTTCAGTTGGAGTACGCATATTTTCCTATTTTCCTAGTTTTGTATGTTGATGACATACTGCTTGCTACTAATGATATAGACATGTTGCATGAAACCAAGATATTTTTATCAAGGAATTTTGAGATAAAATATTTTGGTGACGCCTCTTTGTATTAAGGATTCAGGTACATCGAGATCGCTCTCGAGGTATTCTTGGATTGTTACAAAAGAGTTGTATCGATAAAGTACTTTAGAGGTTTGGCATGCAAGACTGTAAATTATGTGACACCCATGTCGCTAATGGAGACAAATTTAGTCTCAAACAGTACCCGCAAAATAACTTTGAAGCTAAGGAAATGCAGAAGATTCCCTATGCATCAGCTGTTGGGAGTCTTATGTATGCTCAAGTTTGTACACGTCCATACATAGCATTCATTGTTGGAATTCTAGGCAGATATTTAAGCAACCCTGGAATGGATCATTGGAAAGCAGCCAAAAGGGTTATGAGGTATTTGAAGAGAACTAAGGATTACATGCTCACCTATATCAGATCAGATCAGTTAGAGATCATAGGGTACTCCGATTTTGATTTTGTTGGATGCTAAGATAGTAGAATACCCACATCAGGCTATCTTTATTTGTTAGCTGGAAGAACTATTTCTTGGAGGAGTGTCAAGCAGACACTCATAGCTTCTTCTACCATGCCAGCAGAATTTGTAGGATGCTATGAGGCATCTAATCATAGAATATGGTTGCGAAATTTTGTCACTGGGCTGCGCATTTCTGAATGGTGTAGAAAGACCGCTAAAGTTATATTGTGACAATAACTCAGCAGTTCTATATTCCAATAACAACAGGAACTCATCTAAGTCAAAACACATTAACATCAAGTTCCTAGTTGTGAAGGAAATAGTACAGAGTAGAAGATTTCCATAGAGCATATTGGGACAAAGTCCATGATTATGGATTCACTTACTAAGGGATTAACACTCAAGGTCTTTCATGAGCACACTGCTCGTATGGGTGTTGTATATCATGAAGATATCATGTTTTAGTTGGAGTTTGTATTTTCGTTACTTTATGTTTTGGACACATTTGTGTATTTGGATATTATTTTGTATAGAAATAAAGTATTTAGTTTATTCACTCTATTATTATGTTCAGTATTGATCTCGCTTAAGAAATGAGGTTGGACCAGTTGGAAATAGACATGTTTGGATCACATTACATGTAATTTCCATGCTACACTCCCATGATTGATATATGTCATTTGATTGTATGGATGTATGTGACCATTGATGGATCTAGTCATGTTAAATGTGACGAAAATTGTTTTGATCATATATCAATATGACTAATGGACGAGATTGTTTGGTAATACTCGTAATAATGATAGCAAAATCTTGAGCTCATAGGGTTGTGCACATTTGTAAGATTACACGTATGGGCCAGTGGGAGATTGTTGGATATTTTCAACATATATGGGGCCACACGTTGTATATTAAAATGTGTGGTACTATTATTTGAAGGATATTAGTCAATTAAAGTGATCCGTTAAAGATGTATTGTGACTAATGGGTATTAAATTTCATGAAATTATAGTGTAGAGACCAAAGTGTTGTTTTAAATTGATGAGGGGTTAATTTGAAGCAACTGAAAGATAGTGACTATTGAATTACTACTATTATTTTATATGGTTATGGTTCTCATTTGTTAGTGTTCTTGAGTTTCTCTACATCCCCATCAATAGAGAGCAAAAGTAGAAGTGAATATCACCAATCAATTGGAAGATCCTAACATATCTAGGTAAAGAATCGGATTACTATGGATATATGTATGTTTTATGTTTAGTTATTTTCTCGAATTTCAACATGAAGATGAATCTGGGGTTTATTATATAAGATAAAGGATTTGATTAATGTTTTGCTCGATAATCCTTTTATGCTTTTCTATTAGTTTCAGCAATTCTAAGTAATTAGGAAAAATAATTAGTTTAAAGTAATTAGGAAAAATAATCACAACCATCATAATTATTTAATTGCTTTTGTCATATAAGAGTTAGAAAAATTAAATTAAGTCCTAAAGTATAGTTTTCGTGAGAACGATATCCGGACTTAAAAGGTCCATTATACTGCTTGTTGCAATATCGTACACTTACAATATAAAAAATGCAACAAGTTTTTGGAGCCATTGCCGGAGACTATTTACTTTTAGTCTTAATTTATTTTATTTTTAACTATTATTTGATTTTATTTTATTTTACTTTCTTTTATAAAAAAATGGTGTTCGTTGTATACTCTGTATCCAATGCGATGATGATCTTGAACCGTTTAATTCGAAAATAGAATGTACTTTCAGATGAAGATGCAATGAACACAAACAAAAACAACAATATCAAATGGCGATGGTCAAAATATTCCTATTCTTATTCAGCCAATTAGACAAGTGACAGCAAGAGTAACATCGACACTGGATCAGCGTAGGAACGAGGGGAAATAAACAAAGAAAACTTGCCAGTTTCAATGTTCTTGACGCCCTAGCCGCGCCTACACGCTCCCGTATTATATATCCAAATTTCGAGGTAAATAATTTTCAGATAAGGGTAGAGTAGATCAATTTGATGAGCGACGCTCTCCAATTCTACGGACTAGCTCATGAAAATTCGAAAACACATATATCCCGATTTCTCAGAAATTGTTAGAACTTCCATGCTCTGGGAGTTAATGAAGACGCTATTCAGTTGCGATTCCACATACACCAAGGGATGCTGCATTAGAGTGGTTAGACGTTGAACCTCATAGAAGCATTACTATATGGGAAGAACTGATTAGAAAATTATGCAACAAATTCTTCCCACTAGGAAAAGTAGCTAAAACCATATTGGAAATTCAAACTTTCCAACAAAAAGATGGAGAAAATTATCATAAGGCATGGAACAGATTCAAAGAGTTGATGTGAAAGTATCCAAATTATGGAATCATAATAAGTAATCAAGTGCATTACTTCTACGTCGGACTCTCACCACTGTCAAAATCTCAAGTGAATTCTTTTACTGGTGGATCGATCATAGGAAAATCAATACAACAAATCATAAATTTATTTGAGTTAATTGCCACAACACATTCAATATTTTCATCAGAAAGAGTGGTACCGTTGAGAGCATATGAGATGTATGAATTAGATAGCACAACATCTACAAACATGCAAGATAGCAGTTTTAACAAAGCAGATAGAGCTATTGGTGAAATCATAAACGGGATGAGCACATGTAATGATGGGTGGTCTATCATGTGAAAACTGTGGAGCTAACCATTTCATAGAAAATTGTATGTATATGGGCTTTCCCGATGAACAAGTCAACTTCATTCAAAATGGATCCCGCAATTTCAACCCATATTTGCAAACATATAATCCAGGATGGAAACAACACCCGAATTTCAGATGATCAGATAATCAACAAGGGAATGGTTCAAATAATGCCTAGCATGAGAACAAACCAAGTTTGTGGGAGATGTTTCATCAATATATATAGAAAACAGACAAAGTATTCCAACAAATTGATACTAATTTTCAAAATCAGTAAACATCTATCAAGAAGTTGGAGACACGAATTTGTCAGATAACTCAACAACTTGCAGAACGTCCACGGGGATTATTGCCAACAATACAATGACAAATCCTAAAGAGTAAGTGATGGCAATAAGAGTAGTGAAAAACGATCTACCCATGGCTCCTGTAAAAGTTAAAGCATATGTACCTCCACTTCCATTCTCCTAAAGATTTCGAAAGAAGTCAATGGAGGAAAATATGCATACTATAACTACAAAAAGTGAGGTACAATTACCAGAGATTACTGTGAAACGGCCAGAAAAAAAGATGACCAGGAAGATGTTGATGAAGCAATAATGGAGGAAAAATATGCACTCGCCTCAATTAAGAATGAAGAAAGTACAAAAGCATCCACTGCCAAAACACCAAGTCCAGTCAAGGCTTACGTGCATCCCATTCCTTTTCCTCAGAGGCTTAAGGAGAACAAACAAGACACAAAATTTGAAAAATTTCTTGATGTTCTCAAGAAGTTTCAGATCAATATTTCGTTGATTGATGCGATATTAAAA
The DNA here is from genome assembly GCA_035079005.1 of Fraxinus americana. Classification (NCBI taxonomy): domain Eukaryota; kingdom Viridiplantae; phylum Streptophyta; class Magnoliopsida; order Lamiales; family Oleaceae; genus Fraxinus; species Fraxinus americana. The sequence continues at coordinate 38,588,721 of CM068708.1, forward strand.
ATTCCGAGCTATACAAATTTTTTGAAATAGATGTTGACAAAGAAAAAAACGCTTCCGGAGTTTGTAATTGTGGCATTAACGAAGAAAAGTAGTGCAAAAGTACAAAACAAATTACCTCCTAAGTCGAAATATTCAGGGAGTTTTACTTTGCCTATTGCAATTTGAAATTCTTGTGCTATTAATGCATTGTGTGATACATGTGCCAATAGAAATCTAACGCCATATTTTGTTTACAGAAAATTGGGATTTGGTAAAATCAAATCAACATCAATAACACTACAACTAGTTGATACAACACTTTCAAAGTAACGTAGCAAAGTTGAGGATGTGCTCATAAAAGTAGGATATTTAATATTTTCGATGGACTTCATTGTGCTAGACATACCGAACGATCGAGACATTCAATTATATTGGAACGATCATTCTTAGCATCGGTCAAACTCTAATTAACATGGAGAAGGGTGAGCTAATATTGAAGGTGTGGGAAAAGCAAGAGATATTTAATCTTTATACCTCATTTGAGAAACATTCCAACAAAAGTCATTGCTTTAGAATTGATGGAGAGCCACCTGATCAACGAAGCTGTCAGAATAGAAAATCAAACTTTGGTAGACATCTTGGTAGACATGAAAATGTAAATATCAAAATATGCTGATCAAAAAAATAGTACATCAATGAAAATTGCACAAAGTGTAAGGATGACATAACTTGGTTCGAGCCACCATGATCAAATATGGCACAAAGTCAAGCTAATAACGTCAAAGAAGCGCTTCTTGAGAGGCAACCCAAATTTTTTTCCTTTTTATTTATTCTGTTTTCAAGTTTTACAATAATTTAGTTTATTTTAAGTTTACGTGTGACTCATCATCTATACTATGTTTCCCCTTAGGTTTTCGATATATTAGTTGGTTTATTAAATATTAGAGCTAACTAACACTTATTCCGATTATTTGATCTTAATGATTTATTTGATTTTTCAGGAACGTGACGTCGCAGAACATTTAAACCAAAATTGACCACGAAGCCAACGAGACCAATAGGAAAGCTAGCAATTGAATTACAAGTCATATCAGAGAAGTTTTTTCTTCACATTCTTCCCCATCCCTTTCTATACAGATTTAGGATTAAAGACATTAATGACACCGTCTAGTTCAAGATTGAGGGTGGAAAAATTTTCAATTTTTTATGTGTTTTTGTGTGCTTTTATTGCTTTAAAAAAAGAGAAAAAAATAAAATAAAAATATTTTCTTTTTATGTGCTTGTATGAGTTGGTTAGTCTGTCTGACAATGATGAATATATTGAATTATAAATTGATCTATGAATGATGAATATGTTGAATATTTAGATTAATTTTTATTTTTCATGTGAAATTTGATATATATTGAGCACATGAATTAAGTTAAGTATTGTGTAGAAATGAGTTGATTTCATAATTGAATAGGTTGAAATATTGGATCATAAATGATAAACTCAAAACTACTAAATTTTACATTGTTGGACCAAATTTAGGATAGTTTGGGGGGATTTCACTGTTATAGAAAGATCTTGAGATAAATAGGAATTTTATGTGTGAAATTAAAAATTTTGTGTGGATTCCCTAAGGTTAATAGGATGCAATTGGGTGAAAATCTCAAATTAGAGGTCGTTTGGTGTTAAATAAGAGACATTGCACTAATCAATGTATAAAAAATATTTCTTTAGAAAATTTCTCTTCCTAGCCCTTAGACTCGAGAAATTAAGCTTGCAATGGTCTTTAAAACCTGGTGCTCTATGGTCATCTGATTTAGGAGTCATCGGCCGAAAGTTTGTTACATAGATTATTTAGAAAGTTTAACGGAGAGAATGCTTCAAATAAAGCAAAAAAATTATTATAAAAAAATTCAGAAAAAACAAGTGCATGAAACAGAAGACGCACCAAGCCTTGATTAAGTCTAAAACACTTGTTTAAAAAAGTTTGACTTTTGATAAGAGATTGTTAGTTTAGTTAAGTTTTAGGGATTGAAGCAATCAAATTTAATAGAGAATCTTTATTTATTGAAATGTTAAACTACAATTGATGAAATTTTGCCAAACTAGAGATGTGGAGATAGTAAAAAAATCCAACCTTAGTTCACACACTGGAAAAGAGTGAAAAGAATAAATTTGGGGGTGTGTGAATCTTACGAATGATGAAAGAACATATTTGACTATTGAGAGTCAGAAATTGAAACAACTTATGAATTCATAATGTTATACTTAATTCTTCACACACACGCGTCGATTTTACATTGGAAAAGTAGGTTTTAATTTTTGTATTGTGATTTTGAAATTGTACATAGATTTGTTATTATTGTTTTAATCCCGAGATAAAAGTTAGTTTAGCTAGCTAAATCTTGTTGCTTTACTTGATTGACTGGCCACCGATTATGTTTAGCATTGCTTGTTCGTGTGTTTGTTAGGTTTTAGTTTTGTTTGAGAACAAACAAAGATTCAAGTTTGGAGGTGTGATAAGTGTAGTTTTTACACTTATTTGAGACCCTAAATTATGATATTTTATTTTATTTTGGATAAAATTCTACCTAATTTATGTTATATTGTATTTTGTAGGTAAAAATTTATGTTAAATGAAGAATTGAAGAAAAGAATGTAAAAGTGACGAAAATGGAAAAATTCAAAGATGAAACATTGAAGAGATATATTATATTAAATATGTTCGAGTTAAATGTACCTCAATAGACTTACATTAAAAAATTTTAATTGAATGCCCAAATTAAACCTATATATATAGGAAAGTTTCAGACGGAAAAAGGGGAAAACAGAGAAGGACGAGAAAAAAAAAAGAATTTTAGCGGAAGAAGAACAGAAAAAAGAAACGTACACGGAGAGAAGAGAAGAAAAAAGGCTAGAAAAAAGAAAGAAAGTGGCTGCAGTAGAAAGATAAGAAAAAGAAGGGAGACAACATACATGAAAGTTTTCATATTTCGTCAATTTTGGTGAAATCTTTCCACTTTCGTGTGTTTTTATTTTTATAATATGAATAACCAATTTTTATTTTAGAAAAAACAATATAGTCGACTTGTAATCCTTTATTTTTTTATTCAAGATTTATATAATTTATTCTTATATGTGTTGGTTTTACTATGAGTTTAATACATTAAAATACCTGATCAATAATTTGATGATTATGTGAGTCTCTTACGAATCGAGATGTGAGTTTGAGATTTAGATCATATGGTAAAATTCGGTAAATTAATATAACGTGTAGAGCTTATACAAATTATTGCGGTCATAATATGAATTCTTAGAACTAGTGTTTCGTTTAACCAATGTTGATTCACATAGAGATATGTAATTGAATTAGTTAAATAGGTTCAATGAGAACTCAAGATGGGTAAATTGAATACAATAGAAGAATTCGATCGAACACTACATTAAGTTATGAATCTTGAATTAGGAATTAAGGTGATCAATAGATGAAACTGTTATGCTATAATATTCATCACATATTTAAATTTTTAATTATCCGTTGTTTGCAATCTTTTTATATTTTCAATTGGTTAAAAGTAGTTAGGAAAAATAACCACAACCATCATAATTATTTACTTGCTTTTGTCAAATATGAGTCAGAAAAATTAGATTAAGTCTTAAAGTATAGTTTTCGTGGAAACTATATCCTGACTTAAAGGTCCACTATACTACTTGTTATGATATCATACACTTGTGATATACAAAACACAACATTAACTTTGATACCTAAAATGGTATCCACGTGTCCAAGATCATTTATCTTGAATGTAGAAGATAGAAATTTATAAATTTCTTTTATTCAAGTCATGTGATTACTTAAAATCAACATATGATCAACGTATAAACAAATAAATCTAACACAATTATCCCATAATTTAGAATACAAGCATTTATCTACACTATTATGTTTGAAACCAAATGAATTAATAGCTAAATCAAATTTCTCTTGCCATTTAACGTGTACACTTCATGTTCATTTTCGGGTAGAGCAAATTCTTTAGGTTGTTCCAGATAAACCTTCTCATCAAGATCCTCAAGTTAAGAATGTCGTCTTAACATTCATTTGATAAACATGCAAATCATGTACATAAGCTAATGTGAATAATATCCTAATTGATATTATTGTAACTACCAGGGCATAGGTATCTAAATAATATGTTCCTTCCTTCTATCGATAACCTTCAGCTACTAATATAGCTTTAAAGGTATTAAGAAAACCAATATTATATTTTCTCCTAAACACTCATTTACATCCAATACGTTTGGATCTCGGTGGTAACTCGATAAGTTCCCATGTATTGTTGACATAATTGAATACATTTCATCTTTAATTACATTTTTTCCAAAAGATGCTATTAGGAGAAGCCATAGATTCTCTAAAAGTTTTAGGATCGATTTCCACTCGTAGAACACAATAAATTGTTCTTACAACATTCTTCTCATTTCTCTCTACTAGATAAAGAGAAATAAGTTGAGAATCAATTTCATCCCATTTTAAAGTCTTTTCTATCTGAGTTCTTTTACTTCTTCCAGATTCACTAGATTCATTAATGTCTTTATAAGATGTTTCATCTTGTGTTCCACTAGAGTTTGGGATCTCTTTATGAGTTTTCCTTAATTCATTATCCGAAAATAGTGAATTCTCAAAGAACTCAACGTCAATAGATTCAATTATCACATTGGTCTCCAAATTTAATAATCTATATGATTTGTTATTATTAGCTTAAACAACAAAGGCACATTTGATGCATCTTGAACCCAATTTGGTCCTATTAAGGTTCGTGTTCTTACAATATGTAGGATATCTTACACTTTAAAGTATCCAATATTTGATTTTCTTCCTTTCCACAATTCATAAAGAGAAACATTTATAAATTTAAAGAGAATCCTGTTTAATATTCTACATGCACTCAACTATACTTCACCCTATAAATTAAATGGCAACTTAACATAAGTTAACATGGAATTTATCATTTCAACTAATGTTCTATTTTTTCTTTCAACTAAATCATTTTGTTCAGATGTTCTAGATGTTGAACATTGATGTACTATAACTTGTTGTTTTCAAAATGAATTAAAACCACTAGAAAAATATTTACCCCCATCACTTCTTAGAATTTTTTCTTATTTAATTGATTTTCAACTTCATTTTTATATATTTTAAATATATCAAAAGTTTCATGTTTATGTTTCATTAAATAAACATAAGTATATCTAGAGTGATTATCTATAAAGGTAATGAAATACATATTTCCAAATCTAGTTAACATGTCATTTAATTCATATATGTCCGTATGAATTAATTATAAAATATTAGAAAAATTCTATTTACACTTTGATAATGCTTGTTAGTCATTTTGAATTTTACACATGTTTTACATTTAAATGCTTCATTTTCATCTTCATTATAAGATATTAATTTATATTTTAGCATTTTTTTCATGATACTTTTACGTATGTGACCTAATCTAGCATATTATAAAGTAAATGAATCAAACAAATAAGCAAACTCAACTTTATTATTAATCGACTTGTCAACGGTACAAAGCTTGACCATTCCTTTACTAGAATAGTCTTTTCCAACAAATTTCTCATTTATGGATAATACAAGTTTACTGAACTCATAAAAACTTTTTATACTCGATTTCATAAGAGATTACCGTTATCTAAGTCCATACTCATATCAGGAACAAGTAGTACATTTGTTATGGTAACGGTCTTGCCAGAAGTGAATATAATCTCTACATTTCCTTTTCCAATCACTTTGGAGCGACCTTCATTACCCATTTGAATCTTTTGATCTCCATCCATTTCATAATAAATCTTGAATAAAGATTTATCATATGACACATGAACAGTTGCATATGTATATACCACAAACCGGGAACCCTTTCCCTTAATAGCATTGTTCTCACTCACGGTAGCTACAATTTTATCTTCTTTGATAGAGTTCACTTTTCCTTCAAATATATTTTGTTTTTGGTGTCGAGATTCTTTTGCATAATGTCTGAATTTTCCACATACAAAGCAACATCCTTTGGACTTCTTCTTAAACTTGTCAAAGTTTTTTAGAAAGCTTTCTCTTGTTGGATTTGTTTGAAGGTTCGGTCTTCTCTATAGCATTGGCCTTTGAAGTAACTTCATAATAATAACATTCTTATCTCTTGCCCTTAACGCTTCCTCAATTCGAAGATATTTCTACACTTGTTTCAAAAAGTAATCTTCAGAACTATGAATGATTTTCTTCCGATTTCCTTTCCAAGTTCCTAGGAGTTTCGCAATGATTGCTCCCACTTGGAAAGATTCCAGAATTTCAATTTTGATCGCCTTCAACTTATTGACAAGAATTTGCAATTCATGCACTTTGGGAAGAAGGTGAATAGTTTTGAGGAATTTAAAATCAAAATACCTTGTTATGAGAAATTTTTTTGTACCTTCTTTTTCGACCTTATATTTGTTTTCCAACGCATCCCAAATGTCTTTTGTCGAAGAAGTGTTGGTGTATAGATCATACAACCGGTCGGATAACGCATTAAGAATCTTTCCGTTCTTACAGCTTCAGCATCTTCATCTGTTGGTTCCGCAAGTGGTGCCAATTTGGAATCAAGAATGTAGAAGATCTTTAACGCCGTTAGGAGAAACTTCAACTTGTCTTACCACCTTATAAAATTCAACCCATCAAAATGGTCCAAACGAATAAGGTCTTGATTCATCAACTTGATCGTCGTCATAGTAGTTTCATTCTCCATTGAAAGGTATCGTTTGAGATTGTTGGAATAATATTTCCAAATAAGAGGAAAGGAGAAGAAACAAAAGAATATAATCAAGAACTTCAAAGAAAATTCAAAGGTTTAAACACGTAATCGTTGTTCTCAAACAATATTTGCTTCATCTCGGATTGAATTTGACGCTTAAAGGGATTCTTGGCAAATGGTTTACAGTATTTATCAAACCCTGAAAAGGAATAAACACTAGTGAAATTCCTTTAAAACTCAAGAGTACAAAAAATATACTTTTGAATATAAAAGAAAAGAGTTTTAATCTTTCTCATGGAATAGAATTTAATCTCAAGTGGTTTTAATGTGTTTTGTATTGATCATTAATCATCTATTTATAGATCTCAACCAATACTACACGAAATGATGCCAAAATAAAATGAAAAGAGACAATTTTTTATCCAAAAGGACACTAGGTTTCAAGTTAAAAAACCAGCCAAAGGCTTGTTTTTAACCTCGTGTGTACGCATAGTATAATCCATGCATACGAATAGTAGAAGCATTTTTGCTTCTGTTCCTGCAAGCTCAAACAATCCGTACACATAGTAGAATAGCCAATGTGTACGCATGGGCAAAAAATTCAAATTTCCCAATTTTATTTCACATTCTATTTTATTGATTTTGAACAACAGTTTCAACATTTTCTGTAGAGAGTTAAGTGTAGGGAGGGAGAATTGCTCGTCATTGCTGCTTTCTTCACAAACAAGTCAAGCAATGAAATCACGTGCGAGATGCTCAGAAGTGTTGGTTCACACTCACATATGAGATAGCTCATAGTCTAGAAGTGAAAATGCAAACTACGGCGATAATTGACGAGCCTACTTGATTTGGCCCATCAATGAACGAGCCGAACCGCGATTATTGGAAATCAGCCAGCTTGTGCTCAGCGAGCTCCGTATATGTGCTAGAGCATACTCGCGTGACTAATATCTCTACATTTTAATGATAGGACAATAATTGTTAATTACCTAGAAGAGCGAATAATGTAACATATTTGAGACCCTTCATTTCTTTTATTCAAGATTCTAGTTCTTTCAAATCACATGTGCTGATTTTATTCATGAGTTTAATGTTTTGAATTACTTGGCCAATAATTCAATGATTTTATAAATCTATTACGAATCGAGAGGTAAGTTTTAGATTTAGACCATATAATAAAATTCAGTAATTTAGTATAAATAGTAAAGATACTTATGCTAGTTATTGCGGTCGTTACATGGATTCTTAGAAGAATACTTGCATTTAACTAAGATTAATTCAAATAGAGATAGAGGTGTCAAGACGGACGGGCCGGCCATGACCCGTAAAAATCGGCCCGTGAAAATCGGGACCGCGGGCCGACCCGTGACCCGCGTGGGCGGTTCACGGGCCAAGGAGGTGTAACCCGCGGGCTTCGCGGGTTGCACCCCCATGGGCCGCGGTTAACCCGCGGCCCGTAAAAAAAAAATTGAAAAATAAAAAAAATAAAACAAAAATTAAAAAAAGGGGGGGGGGGGGGGGGCAGATTATTTTTAAAATACTCTCTCATTAGTTATTATATATTTATATTTGTTACTACCTTACTACAATTACAATTATTCAATTACAAATATCATCATCATCTTGATTATATTTCTTTCTTCTCGGTTCTCACTAGTCACTACTAAATTTTTTAATCCTATTATATTATGGATTCTCACGATTCTTTTTCTCAAAATCCTATTTTCAATAATAGTTACTCTCCAATAAATTTAGAAGATGATAATGTTGTAGAAGTTTGCGAAGTTATAAATAATTCATGTAACATTAAATTTGAATTCTATGTAAAAATTTCTTGATATAATTATGAATTTATCATTTTCTTCAATTTTTAGTTTACATTTAATAAAAAAATATATTTTTTGCTATAAATATGAAAAATTCTATATTTTTATAATTTTATTTATACAATCATACGGGCTAAAATTGGAACGAACCGCGACCCGCACGACCCGTGACCCGCATGGGCTCGACCCGGATGGGTCAGCGGGCGGGCCTGGGTTGTAGTCCAAAATTGTGGGCCGACCCGTAACCGGCCCGGAACCCGCAGCGGGCGGGCTTTTTTTCACGCGGGCCGTTACCGGGCTCACATGTTGGCGGGCCGACCCGGCCCGGACCACCCGGATTGACACCTCTAAATAGAGATATGAAATTAATTTAGTTAAATAGACTTAACGAGAACTCATAAGGGGAGGGAGGGGAGGGGGTTAAATTAATACGATGGAAGAATTCGATCGAGCACTACATTAGATTTGGGAATCTTGAATTAAGAATTAAAGATAATCAATAGATGAAATTGTGAGTCCTAATACCTCTTCCATATTTGAAATCCTAATTCAATTTTTGTGTTCATTTCGATACATTCAAATTGTTAAAAATAGTTAGATAAACAATCACCAAAATCATATTTGTTTATTTTTCGTCAGATAAAAGTTTGAGATAGTAAATTAGAAACAAATAATAGTCCTCGTGGGAATGATTATTCGGACTCGAAGTTCTATTATATTATTTGTTTGATATCGTACACGTGCGATAGAAAAAATGTAATACTACCATATTTAGTTACAATGAAAGTCTTCAAAATTAGTTCATTTTCGTGCTTCTTCTACCGTATTTTTATTCTTAACTTTCAATTAATTAGCAAGTTTTGTCTCTTATCATTTTTTTTAAACATTCAGTTACATGAGGGGCAAATATCTTGTCAAATTGTTATGTTTGTTGTTTTTTATTTATTTAGAAATATAAGGGTAAATAAATCTTTTAACATCCTTATAACAAATTCTTTTGGATGAAACTATTATCAAATACTTAAAGATTGAGGATGTGACGAAAAATTTATAAACATAGATGTATAAATAAGCGAAAGTTAAATTATTATTATTTTTTATTTTTTATTTACAATTAAAACGTGGTGTAATAGATTTACTATTTATCTTTTTCTCATCTGGTTCAAATGAGACTTTTTTTTCTTGAAACTTTTTGGCCTTCTGGGTCTCGGGATGAATGCCTTGGATAAGGTTGGCATCTTATTTATTAGCTTGGATTAATTTGTGGCGATGGACATATTTTCCATCATGGTCAAATTATAAGTTTAACTGAATTGTTAATTATTTTTGCAAAGATGTATAGTAGGGGCCTTGGGCATACCGTGTTACAATAATTGAGGATGGACAATTATTAAGAGAACTTTCTCGATTTAAAACTCATGTCGACTAGATTTAATGGTGTCAATCGGGTTGAATCAGTTGTGATAAGGTTTGATTTTATATACTTGAGTCGAGTTGTGTAGCAGTTCGGCACGTTACATTTCTTTGTTGTTGGATGGCCATTAGGCCTTTTCCAAATGGACTAGATAGATGGTACCTGATAGGGATTTTGACCAGACAGTCTAAGAGTCGATTTATTGTTATGTTAGTTTCTTATTCAATTTTTATTTATATAAATTTCTTGGATTGACATGGTACATTATGACATCATCACTAGCTAAATCTAAAGATGTTTCAGTTTCTTACTTAAGAAAATAATTGCTGATATAAAGATGATTTGCTGAACTTTTAATTTAGGTTGTGGGACGTGGTGGTTCAAGGTTTGCAGATGGGAAATGTGAAGATTCAAGATTGTTCTTAAGAAGAGAGGTTTTGTGTAAGGGTGGCTTGATTGAGTGTGAGAATGAATAATTTGGACGGAGTTAAATCTATTTAGAGTCCAAAAGGTGCAGTTGACGACATTGGGGTGCCAGCTAGCACTATGTCTCGGTCCAAAGTGGAGTGACTTGAGGCTTAACATGATTCGGGATTGCCACGGTGCAAAGTGGGAGAATAAGATAGACTTATGGTAAATTAGGTCCAAGTTTCGGCATCACCGGCGATGAGGGTGCACCAAATTCAATGGGGGAAGTGACTTACGTCCCCCCAAGTCGCGGCTGTAAGGGAAGACAAAGACATTTTGTGTAGGGAATGTAGACAGATAGTTCATGTAGAACATAGGCAAGTTGTACGAGGAAACACAAGCAAGCTATGCAGACACGGAAAACGCAGACACAGAAATTAGGTTTTCCTAAGTCAAAAACCACTGTTTTTAGAAGAATATGTTAGAAATATAAATCATATCTAAAATTGAAACCAAATCTCGATGAGAACATCCTAGATTAAAATAATCAAAAGTCTATGATCTACATCATGCCAGAATATTAGGATTTTCGGATTCGGGTTATATATCTGGATCCATTATGAACGATTGTTTACTATAGCAGAATTATTACGACAATCGATCACGCAATGATTAACACGAACGAATGGGTGTGGTTTGTGATATTCCTCAACCAAATGATCTTATTTCCTCAATAAAAACGTTATCTCTCTTCCAAATGGGAAGAAGGAAAATTATGTATAATTTGGTATGTTAGGGACCATAACCAAAATGATTTTTATATATTGCTCAATTAGAGTTCCCATAATCCCCTAATTATAAAAATATTTGTATCTATTTAATTAGCTCATATTTATTAAATAACTAATATAATTGAATTAAATATGTGCCATTAAATAGAAAAAATCATTGGTTTTCCTAACCTCTTAAATATTTAGGAGTGCCATTAAATAGAAAAATCTTTGATTTTTCTAACCTCCTAAATAATTTAGAAAACCGTTGTTTTTCCTAACCATCTCTCACTTGGATACATATTATTCTTAAAATAGTTATATTACAAATTTTTCAAGCGCGCGCCTCTATAGTCTATTTATTCTTAGACTTCTCTTTAAACATTTTGGTCCATCTTATATATTAATAATGGAACCACCGCGACTTTTATCACAATACAGTCGTGATTAAACCACGATGATCACCATACTAATACACTTAATGACATAAATCAAATATGGATGAGTAACATGGAAATTACATGAAATAGGATCTCAGACATGTTTATTTCCAACTGTCCTTCTTTATTCTTTAGTAAGATCATTCTAAGATCCTTAATGCAACGCGAACATTGCACATAGAAAACACAAGCAAGCTCAGAAATAGAATCATAAACCATCAATTTTATTCTGCAAAAAATCAAACAATCCAATGTCTAGAGCAAACGTATAGTACATAAAAAAAATGACTCCCACTAGACCAGGCATCCTAAAAAATAACGCCCATGTGAGTAGTGTGCTCATGAAAGACTTTATGTGTTTTATCCCTTGGTTAATAGATCCGCTAGCATGGAATGTGTACATATATGTTCAATAGAAATTTTTCTTTCCTGAATTCTCTTTTTATCAACTAGAAACTTGATGTTGATAAACTTTGACTCCGTCGAGCTCATGTTTTTGTTCGAGTAAAGCAATGCTAAGTTATTGTCACAGTAAATCTTTAATGGCTTGCCAATGCCATTTACCACTCGCAACCCAGTGACAAAGTTCCGCAGCCATATCCCATGGTTGGATGTCTTACAACAAGCAATAAACTCCGCAACCATTGTTGAAAAAGCTATGAGAGTTTGCTTAGCAGACTTCCATGAGATAGCTCCTCCAGCCAACATAAAGATGTAGCCTGATGTGGAGCATCTTCTATCTTGGCATCCTGCAAAATCGGAGTCAGAGAACCCGATGACCTCTAAACTGTCTGATCTCCGATAAGTGAGCGTGTAACCTTTTGTTCTTTTCAAATAACGCATCACGCATTTAGCTGCCTTCTAATGCTGCATGCCTGGATCACTCAAATATCTGCCCAAAACTCCCACTACAAATGCTATGTCGGGACGAGTACAAACTAGAGCGTACATTAGACTCTCTACTACTGAAGAATATGGAATCTTCAGCATCTTTTTTCTTTCAAGATCATTATTGGGGCACTGTTTGAGACTAAACTTGTCTCCTTTAGCGATTGGCGTGTCTTCTGGTTTACAATCTTTCATATTGAATCTACTCAAAACCTTATCGATATAGCTCTTTTGTGAAACCCAAGAATACCTTGAGAACGATCTCTCAGTATCTGAATACCTAATACAAAAGAAGCGTCCCCAAGATCTTTCATCTTGAATTTCTTCGTCAGAAATTTCTTGGTTTCGTGCAGTAAGCCTATATCGCTACTAGCAAGCAGAATATCATCAACATATAATAACAAGAAGGTATATTTATTCCCACTGAACTTGTGATATACACAGTCATCAACAACATTCACCTCAAAACCGTATGAGGTGATGACTTGATGGAACTTGCTATTAACGGGAAGCCTGTTTGAGACCATAGATGTATTTTTCAACTTGCAAACTATAAACTTTGGATCTCCCGATACAAAATTTTCTGGTTGTACCATGCAAATCGTCTCGTCAATGTCTCCATTGACAAACGCAGTCTTGACATCCATCTAATGTAGCTCCATATTAAAATGAGCCACCAGTGCAATTATTGTTCTAAAAGAGTCTTTCGAAGATACTGGAGAGAAAGTCTCTTTGTAGTCTATGACTTACTTTTGAGTAAAACTTTTAGCGACTAGACAAGCCTTATATCTCTCGATATTGCCCTTTAAATCCCTCTTGGTTTTAAATATCCATTTGCAACCAATGAATTTCACACCTTTAGGCAATTTGACGAGATTCTAAACGTCATTGTTTTCCATAGATTTCATCTCATCTTTTATGGCATCAATCCACTTCTGAGAGTTAGAACTGCACATTGCTTGATGGAAGTTGATCGGGTCATCCTTAGTTAAACCAGCACCATCCTCATGTTCTCAGAGAAAGATGATATAATCATCTGGAATTGAATTTCTTCTCTCCCTAGTGGATTTCCTTAATGATACTTCTTGAGGTTGTTGAGTTTGTTCTATTGGTGGTGCTTGAGAAAGAATCTCATTGTTGTCTTGGTCTTCAAAAATGTCAGGGATAGGAGCGTGAACATTGTCATCTAGTTCTGAAACTGTGTCTTGAACAACAATAGGTATAGATACCTGATTGCCATCAATAACAGATTATTCTTCAAAAACAACATTCCTTATATTTTCTTCCCCCCAAACTCAATATCCTCAAGGAATCTCACATTTCCTGTTTCAAAGAAAGATCTTGTGTAGGATTATAAAACTTATATCCCCGAGAGTGTTTAGCGTAACCAACGAAATATCAGCTAATCGTCATTGAGTCCAGTTTTCTTTCATGTGGCCTATAAGGTCGTGCCTTAGCTGGACAACCTTAAATATGCAAGTGCTTAATGCTGGGCTTCTTGCATGTCCAAAACTCATAAGGGGGTTTTGGCAACTACTTTACTCGGTACACTGTTAAGGATGTACACTGCAGTCTTCAAAACTTCTCCCCAAAGTGACTCTAGCAAGGAAGAATGGCTAATCATACTCCTTACCATATCTTTAAGAGTTCAATTTCGTTACTCTGCAACATCATTCATGCTTTGTTTGCCCGGCATGGTATATTACGGAACTATTCCACACTCATTGAGAAAAATAGCGAAGGGTCTTGGACGTTGTTCTCCCGATCCAGTATATTTTCTATTGTATTCACCACCACGGTCAGATCGATAGCCTTTATTTTCTTTCCAAGTTGAAGTTCAACTTCAGCTTTGAAAGACTTGAAAACGTCGAAGGATTGTGACTTCTCGTATATAAAATATAGGTAACTAAATCTAGAATAATCATCTATGAATGTAATGAAGTACTGTTGTCCATTCCAAGAAGCTGTAGGAAATGGACCACGGATATCAATATATATTAGTTCTAAGACGTTTGTAGCTCTATCGGCACATAATTTTCTAATATTTTTTCATTTTCCCTTGATGCACTCAACACAAACTTGGAAGTTTGTTAAATTTAGGGGCTCAAGAATTCCATCTAACACAAGCCTCTGAATTCTCTGCTTAGAGATATGACCTAAGCACTTGTGCCATAAGGTGGCAAAATTCTCACTTAATTTTCACTTCGTACCACGTGAACTGGTTTGCATTATTTCAATACAGGAATTAACATCAAACATATACTGATTATCAATTAAATAACCGGAACCAACAAAATTTGAATTTTGATAGAGACTAACTTTATTATTTCCAAATGAATAAGAAAATCCTGATTTATCCAAACTAGAAATAGAAATTAAATTTCGTCTAAAGGACGATGCAACAAAAGTCTCAAACAAATTCAAATAAAACCCAGTTTTTAATTGTAATATGAAAGTCCCTATAGCCTCCACTGTAACTTTATTATCGTCGCCCACAAAGATGAATCTTTTAGTATCACTTGGCGGTCGGCTTCACAGGCAACCCTTCATAGACATACTCATGTGAGTAGTATAAAAGCTAAATTAAGTTCAGAACAAACTAAAGTTAAAAGCATACCCTTCTTTAAAAGTTAGGCGACGTACTTGGAACACTCAATCTTCATATGTCCCGCCTTCTTGTAGAAGTAGCGAGAAAATTTCTCATCCTACTTTTTTTGTTGCTTCTGCTTAGAAGGTCCTTCCAAAATATCCTTAGCTCTCTCCATTTTTTCGTTCTGAGAGGTTGACGCCAAATGACCACTCTCAGTCTTATCATGATATTGCATCTCTTCTTCTTATATAGAGTGAGATATAAGCTCATTGAGGGCCATTTGTCCTTTTGAGTGTTATAACTCACTTTGAATTTTATTTTCAATGCGAGATGAGACATCTCCATGATGTATTTCCTTATATTTTCTTTGCCCTTATACTGCATCGCAACGAGTTTATCCAAAACGTTACTCGCCTTCAATTTTTCGTTCTTAGCAAAATATTGCTCAATTTCCTTAAGGAACTTTTTGGCGCTTCCCTCTCAGTAATAGAGCCCCGAAACGCTTCCGAAATGGAATGTTTCAGAATCATCAAGCACATTCGGTTAGAGTGATTCCACCTCTCAATGTTAACCTCATTGGGGTTTTTCGGAGTAGAAGTGGATCGATCTGAATGAAGTGCTAGATCCAAATCCATACAACCGAGGACAATCTCCATGGTTTCTTTCCAAACCTTAAAGTTCGTTTCGCTCAGCATCGGGATGTTATTGACTTGGGCAGAAACATTCGTAGCAGTAGTAACAGAAACTGGATAGAGAACAAAATAAAGAAAAATAAGACATGTACAAATAATCCAAATTGGGGGTCCATCTCAAGATACCTTGCACAACATTAATTCCTAGTATTTGGACATAGAAATTAACTGTAAGTGGTACTCTTAATACAATGATCAAATACTGACAATCAGTTCTGTCAAACAATAGCCTTTCTTTGGACCGACTGTTGTCGTATGAAAAGTTTTTATAATTGTCACACATTTATCATCGTAGGTGCATTGTTATTTGACCAAACTATGTCTTCCTTTAGATCAACTGTTATAAATGACTCCGTACAAAGAATCTATATATCTTCAGTCAAACTAATCTACACAACAAGGGTTACTTTGGCAACATGTTGCTTCAATCAATTTAATTAAAACTACAAGACATCTAAAAGAAATAATCAAAATCAAAGTTTGAATTTATTTTAAACTTTAAACATTTTTCAAGTCTAAATGGGCTTGCCCACAAAATGGATAGTAAGTCACTCAAATCCAAGTAAGCGTGGCCATCACTTTTGGTCACGTTTAGTGTCCAACAATTCAACAAACTGAATTCATTAAAAAAAAAATACCTTAATTCTTTCACAAAATTGAAACTTGATTCAATGACCAAATGCATATAAAACAACCAACAATCATTATATTATAAATCAAAATTCAATTTAGATATTCTTGAATCTGAATTGATAAGAAAAAAAAATGACCTCAATTATTCTTAAATTTTAAGGAATTCACAAAATCTAAACATTCTATTCGAGAAAAATAATTCAACATCATATGAATAGAATATGCGCAAATCCTAATAATCTAACAACGATGAATTCTCTGATACCACTTATTAGAAATATGAATCATATTTAAAATCGAAACCAAATCTAGATGCAAATATCCTAGATTAAAATGACCAAAAGCCTAGGATTTACATCAAGCCAGAATATTATGATTCACAGATTCGGGTTATATACCTAGATTCATTATGAACGATTGTTTATTATTGTGGAATTATTACGATAATCGATTACGTACTGATGAACACGAATGAAGGGGTGTGGTTTGTGATCTTCCTCAACCAAATCGTTTTATTTCCTCAATGAAACCATCGTCTCTCTTCCAGATGGAGAGAAAGGAAACTATGTATAATTTGGTATTTTGGGAACCATAACAAAAAATGTCTTTATATATTGCTCAATTAGAGTTCCCATAATCCCATAATTATAACAATATTGGTATTTACTCAATTAGCTCATATTTATTAAATAGCTAATATAATTGAATTAAATATATTGCCCTTAAATAGAAAAAACAATTGGTTTTCCTAACCTCCTAAATATGTAGGAGTGCCACTAAATAGAAAAATCGTTGGTTTTTCTAACCTCTTAAATAATTTAGAAAATCGTTGGTTTACCTAATAGAATAAATACCGTTGACTGTAGCAGGTTGTGAGTATCAACCTGTGCAACTTGTATGAAGAAACCAAATCCAACTTGCCTACCACTTGGTCAAAAGAGGAAGCAAAGTTCAACTTGAATACTACTTCTACAAAGAGACATGCCAACTAGCGTAGGCTGGTATTTTTTTCAATCTATTGAGAAGATGATCTAATGTTTTTTTTCTATTCGTGGTCACAATCTCTCACCCTTCCCAAAGTTCTCTGATAGTCCCCTTTACCTCCTCACTATCTGTGTACTCTCCCGCCTCAACAGCTCGATCGTATATTCGAACGGCCTTTTTGGACAAGAAAGTCTTGAACTCGTTGATCTTAAGACTGTTTACTAGGGTCATGACAACCGAAGACATTTGGATACCTTTTATACTCAAGGTAACATACTCTTCCAAAGGTTTGTCTTGCCCTAGATCGCATACATAAGCTAGGTTACTAATTTTATTTTATTTTTCTTTTAGGGAACTGCTTTGGAAATAGGTGAAAAACTTGTTTGCAAAATTGATTAATGAAGTAATAGATCGTGTCCTTGCATCATTTCTTAGAGTCATTGGAAAAGCTGTGCATGCTACAACCTCGTGTAACCCGTGCAATCGTATCAGGTCTTGAAAGACTCTGACATGATCGATTAGGTCTGTTGTCACGTTGAATTTTTTGATCTTCGACTCCTTGAATTTCAGAAGGAGCAGTACTACCATAATCTCCAAACTGATTAGGACAAGTCGTGAAATAGGTGAAAAACTTGTTTACAAAATTGATGAATGAAGTAATAGACGGTGGTGGTAATGATACATACTACCTCCTTGCATAATTTCTTAGAGTATGGCAGCTCTTGTACCCTAACTTGTTGAGGCACATTCCGCGATTTACCTCCTCTACAATGCGCTAGGGGCGGGACGGTTGGGGTTGAACCTTTTTTTTTTAGAGTCATTGGAAAAGCTCTGCATGTTACCACCTCGTGTAACCCGTGCAGTCGTATCAGGTCTTGAAAGACTTTGACATGATCGATTAGGTTTGTTGTCACGTTGAATTTTTTGATCTTCGACTCCTTGAATTTCAGAGGGAGCAGTACTACCATAATCTCCAAACTGAATGGGTCCTCACTGATTAGGACAAGTTGTGATTTGTTCTTTCTTTGAGACATCTATCTTCTGACTCAATAACTCTTCAAACTACTGATCCAAGCTTGCATTTGGCAACGATGCTAGTGGTTCCTCGGAAACTAGCGGTGGTGGAGGAGTGGGATTATTGCCCAATCGTCCTCTTCTGCTGACTGACATAGCTATTCGTTCTTAGGTAGTGAACCTAGTTGCTTTTCACATACGATGCCATTCTTATAAAGATGATTTGCTGAACATGATGGTGCAAGGTGGTTTTCCGGTGGGTGATGGAGGTGAAGATTTGAGATTGTTCCTAAGCGCACACACAGAGAGTTTTTGTGTAAGGGTGTTTCATTTTTGTGGTTGAATGAATAATTTTCCCTCGATCGACTGCCTTATTTGCACGGGGTGCTGCCCAACATCAATTGTAATCGCCTTTCAACTTTAAATTTTAATTTAAGTAATTTTATTGAGGCCATCTTCAATCCATGAAACTAAAAGGTGCAACTTTCACACCATCCATTGTTGTCCGTCTCCAACTCATTGCACCAAATGAACGGTATTTTCCTCTATTTCTTTATTTGTAATCTCAAAAATTAATTTATTCTAAAATTATATTACTCCTAAATTATTGAATTGAAAATTACATTTAATCAACTAAAATATTGTATTTATTAATAAATTACAAATCCATTACACTTAATACCACAATTTTAAAAAATATTATATTTAAAATCACAATATAAAAAATAATTTCTTCTTAATTTTTAATTATCAAATTTGTGACTTTTGAATTTTAATGAATAATTTTATTTTGATGTATTCAATGTTTATTGTTCATTACTTCTTGTTTACTATTTTATTAAATAATAAAATGACATAATAGGAAATAAAATTTGTTGAGTATAAAATGAGGGGTAAAAGGATAATTTGAAAAATTGTAAAAAGTTGCACCAAATGAATAGCATTGACCGTGACGTGCGTAATTGAGAAGCATTGAGAGGATCTTATCGTTGTGCACTTGCATATAATCTCTTCTTTAAGAGCTACTTCATGTCTGTCTTTGTTTTCTTACACCATTGGTATCGGACACAAAAATTTTACATCCCCAAAACATGATAAATAAGATGGGATTATAATGTAAAGGATTAGTGAATCTTTTGGATAATAAAATTATGAACATCGTAAAAATAAGGTTGAACCTAGTTCCAGAAAATTCAAGAAACACACTGAACGTGTCATGTCGAACTCAATTTTTGTGACAAGATAACAAAGCACATAATAGAACTTTTTATTTCAAATTTTGTTCACCAAACGGGAAGCGTATTTAGGCAAAGATAGCTTTTCAAAATTTTGCTTAAATGATGAGCTGTGAGGTTGTGAAAATCAAAAACTTATCCAAACTTATAACTACGTTTTCACTTAAAAAGCGTCACTTAATAAAATGTGAAAGCAGCCTTAATGCTCATAATTTTGGCCACTCAAATCCGCAGCCAGTACTGCTCATGAATTGTGCTCACCTTCACTTCCATCACTGATTAATTCAAAATAAACATTTTAGTATTCATGAAACATCTTGTCAAAATATTATGTCCAGAAGAAAATTTTTGTAACATATGAGATTCAAAACCCAAGCCAATGTGCACAACAGCTGAAATGTATAACATGTGATATTACAAAACCTGAGCAGATGCGCCAGAACAAATGCTGAGATGTAAAACCGACATAACTCTGTGAATGGAGCGCCTATCCAGCTAAAAGTGTTTTTATGATCAAGTCTGCCATTCCATCAGCAAATGGAAACATGTGTCCGGCGCCTGGTAGCTCATGATACTGAATCCATGGCAGCTTCTGGGCAATGTAACGTTGTGGTGTCACAGGGACAAGTTTATCGTCGTCTCCCTGCCATAAGTGAACCGAACCTTCTCTTTCTAAAAATGGGTTCTCCAGACCCGTAGGATCAAATTCCCAGGTCCCAAATCCAATCATCAAATCACGGTGAAAGGATACAAAATCTCCTTGCTGTCTCACCTGTGCCTGGCCATGTCAGAAAAGTAAAAATTCGTGGAAAATGTTAGTTTTGGAAAAGAAAATGGCTGTAGTTAAAATTGAACAAGAAAAGTTGCAAAAGAAAACGACCAGAGTATTATAAAACGAGAGTTATACAAGTTGCTTTTGGATTACATGCAGAACATATAAGGCAAAGTACAAAATACAGGATATATGAAGCACAGCCTCCTTATATACATATCTCATAAAGACGTGCAAAATTGAGGCAGTAAACCTTGTTGAATTCACTGGAAAATGCATATACAAACAGCTATAAGGGGATGGTTAAAAAAAAATGTATTGCACCTAGAAAGAAATTTGAGGCATCATAGTTGCTGTAATTAAAGAATGTGCTTCTCTCGATCTTGACTTGAATACATGTTAAACAGCATTATCAATATAATTTTGTTCATTTTGGTCTTATGGAGAAAATGGAATGGTCAGTCGAGGATCGAGATATAACTGTAGCTATAGGTTCAATACAAATGCTAAAAATTTCATTGGGAAAACATGTTAGTGCCATTTGGTTGACAAGACCTCACACTTTTACAACAAGGTTTCTTGCATTTCCTATGAGTCCAATGACATTTCGTACGTTGTAGACTAAGCATCTCTCGCTCATTCTTTGTTTGAAAATTAGATCAAAGAATTTGGAGAAGAAACACTACCGAGAGAGTTCATGGCAGAGGGTTGTTACCCGCGTAAAGAGCAAAGGCAGTAAGGAAAACCGAAAACAACAGCAGAAAAGCAAGGTAGTCTGTCATTTTTGGTTTTGTTTGGGGGTTCTTTGGGTATCAGGGAATGGCTGGCCTAATCCTTTTGTTGGAGGGCTGTGTAGGAAGTAGAGTGGGAAATCCCGTGATTTTGACAGTGGAAAAGTCCAACAGGAAAGTTGGAATCTATTATACAAAACAAGGGACTGGCAACAGACTCAGTAATCCAAATTTCCAATTCATTCTCAGCCCATTCCCTCGTACGAATGCCATTTTAGGTTTCTGCCCATATCATTTTACCTAAAATGCTGCAGCAGATTAGATAATAGTAGCCAATAACTACTTCAAATCAAACTGCATCCTATTATTTTCATGAAAAAGAATGAAGAGAAAAGTAAAACACAGGCAATGCAAGTGACAAGGAGTCAAAATCCATAGCTAACACAGTATCTTATGATACTCATTTTATACAACTCGGCGTGTTTGGGAAGCGTTTATAAACGGTTTAAATTATAAATAGATAGAAATGAGTTATAGATAAGTGAGTACCACTTGTTGGTCCCCTCGAAATGTATGGATGGCTTGAGTGTTTATAAACATGAGCCAAAAATAGGGGCGTTTAATATTAGAGTAGAGATGAATCATGTCGTGTAGCTAATACAGTGATATTCTTATGTATCCTGCAATTCAAGTATTTTGTCCTAAAATGCACATTTAATTATACAATACAATCATATTATTACATAATAGTAAGTCCAAATAAATTCAAAGATTAACTCATCTGGCACGATAAAATTTCCACAATAGTGAACAATAATATTTGATAATGCGGACCTAGGAAAGATGTATTATGATGACTATTCAACTATTAGCATGCATTAAACTGTCAAATAGAAGAAGTACTTGTGATTTATAAGTAAAGGGGATAAATTTCTCTAGTTCGACAATTTTCAATATTTCCTAGCTGTTAAGGCTCAAAATAATTATACAATCAAAAGTAGAAAGGTAATTACTGATTAGAAACCTCATGTGGAACAATTATTAGCAAGTTGGAAATGTTCTGGAATTTGCATTGAATAATTTGCTCAAAATAATTATACGATAAAAAGTAGAAAGGTAATTACCGATCAGAAACCTTACGTGAAACAAATATTAGCAAGTTGGAAATGTTCAGGAACTCATACTGAATAATTATTCCGGGTTGATGTTAACAGTGGTAATTTATTAGTCTCTTGTGAGATTCTTTGCTTCCTTGTTTTTCATTCATTCATTCTTTTTTTTTTTTTTTTAATTTAGTCAAACCATAAACAGGTACTGATGGAATCTCCTTGTAATTTTTATCCAAAGACATTTTTGTAAGAAAATACAAGTATAAATGATACGCATACTTCTTTTCTTTCACAAAATATCTACCATAAACTAACGGCTAATGCTATAAAAACACAAGTAACATAAAGTGGTTTACAGGAATTTCAAAAATACATTTAGACACGTATTCTCAGAACAAACATAATAGTTTCAAAATCAACTTAATTTGAACAGAGATATTTTAAAGCAGAATACCATTAAATATGATTTCTTCTTTCCAATCAAATTCATTTCTTAGATAAAAATGATTGGGGAATTAGCACGATGTTCATCATTATTTAGCCAAACAATACGCATCAAAGTACATACACCATGATTACCTGATACTCCTTCCGTATAGATAGCATCCTAGGCATAAGTTCTCTGTCCTGGTTGGAGATAACTGCTGGGTTGTGATATATAAGACTTGAACCCAGAAATAATTTTTGAGTGTTCCACCAGTAGGTAAGCCATGGCAAGTAGTGAGAAACACGGACAGCCCATTGATCCTGTGGAGGCTGCTGATCATAAGCTTCTTTGGTCAAGTTTGAAGGTAAACCAGGCCACCAATAATTGACGACTGGTGTTAAAAGTGCAGCTCCCGCCAATCTGTTCAGGATTTTACATTCACAATTACATGAGATGGGCAAAATTAAGGCTCTCACTTGAGGAAAAGTGTAACCACGCGAAGTAACAGTGCATATAAAATGGTTTCACTACTTTGTTAGCATGTTTGGCTTAGCTTAAAAAGTTTACTTATAATGAAGTTCTGTATAAATACTTCTTTTTACAAGTCAAGTTGGGAATCATTATTTATTTTCACAACGAGGTAAGAGTTTCTTTCAAAATAAGTAACCTCTTTTTTTCAAAGAAACAGTAACATGGCCCAACATGTTCGGAGAGAAAAGCAATATTTACTTATTTTTAACCTTTGTCAAACATGTTCTATGCTTCAGTGAAACCCAAATACTTATAATTGAGATATATTATACCTGTGAGGAATATACTTAAGGCAGGTCCATACCAACTGTCCACCCATAGAAAATCCAACAATATAGAATTTGGATCCCAATCCCAACTTATCTGCAAGCTCCTCAATGTCAAAGGCAGTACTCTTAACTGTTTGTTTCGGGTTAGGATCACTTTCTCCATAACCAGGTCTGTCGAATGAAACAATATGGATTCCTTGACTTTCAACTAGATCCTGTGCACGAATTTCAAAAAAGGTAAGTCCACATAACGTTATACTCAACAAAATAACATTGACACTCAGAAATCCACCAAACAACACAAGAAAAAAGCTGTTACCGAGGAGAGGTTTGAAGTTATAGCAGAAACATCATGTCTGCAACAATCAAAACCATGGACGAAGATTATTTTATACTTCGCTTTATCCTTTGGGACACCATATTCTTTGTAAGCCAAGTGTCTCCCATCATTAAGTTGTATTCTGGATGCTGTAATGGGAGGTCCATCTGGCGAGCCAAATGTTTTGGAAGGAGGAGGCCGAGTTGCCTGATAAGCCCATGCCAAAAACCCGATGAAGGAAACCAGTGCAATTTTCTTGTACACCCCTGAAATGTTTCAGTTCGAACAGAAAAGAGTTGGGGAAATAGGTATTTTAATTGGAGTAGTTAGAGGTTGATTCAATAATTAAGCACATATCAAACCATGTACTTTGAAGAAATTTATTGCATCAAACCTTCTGATAGCTGCACATATAATGCAAACAACTTTAACCAAAAGTCTAGATATTTCAATTTTCAACAAAATCACTTATTTTACCCAGCACACAGTGTCTTAATGCACCATCACTTTTTAATCGAAATTGAAAGCTACTCAGAATTTTATTTTGGAAATAATCACTTTTCCATCAAAATCAAATTAACTACTAAAACATTGCCTTACAAGTAAATAACAGTCCTAACACAATAAGATGGAAAATTAACAGACAGTGAATTTAGTAAGCAGGATCAAGAATTCAGAAAATTCTCTCTAAGAATTTAGTTCCCGGAACAGCTAGAAAATTCATGTTTATATGCCAATCAAGTGAATATTGATTTAATGGGCATCAGGTAAATTATACACAGAACACAAATGTTGAGTTTAAAGGCCAAACTAAAAATGATTTTATTAGCAAAAATATTTTCTTTACAAACACACACCTTGTACTTTCTCTCTTGCACACTCACTCTCTTTGCACTCTTTCACTTACGCACTAAAATACATTACTTATGTGTTGAGCACACACACACATATATATAGAGACATTGGGTTCTTCTACACAAATGTTGACGATTCTAGATAATTCCATAAATTAATTATAAGGAATTCTCATGGACTCTAAAATAATGGTGATCTATGGATTCTTCTAGGTTTCTCTAGTTAGTTGCATAAGGAAAGATCTAGAAAATTGATGATGATTCTTCAATTCTCCCCTTCAGCACCAATTTTTCATTTTAACTCTTTTCTTTTTCTTCACGTCCAACTTTGCCTCAATGAATTTTGAAGTGCTTGATTCTTCATTCAATGTATCCACTCCTTTAAATATATTTGGTTCCTCCATGCTTTCATTTTCATCAATTTTGATACTCAATTTCTCATGTCTACTCAATTTCCTTATTTGTGGTTGTAAATTTGTACGTACCTCAATATCTTGTTGATTCTTTCGATCCTCAGTTAGTGTTTCTTGGTCCACATCATTTTGCCTAGGAATCTGTGTTACTCTTGTAATCTCTACTTTTATATTTGATACACGTAAATTTTTAAATCCCTCAACGCTTTGTTGTGCTTCTGTGAACTCCTCTTGCAATTTGACTTTCATTTCCTTTAAATCTAGCACTTCCAGTTTCTGCGGTATCTCCAAAGGATATACTTTTTCAAACACCTCTTCTGAGTCTGTTAGTTTTTTCCTCTGCGGAGTCCACCAAGTAGACTCTTCAGGGATCACGATGTCCTCTCCAGAACCATCGATACAATCATCTTCTTCTGATTCATCAATCCAATCATTTTTTCTGAGTCATCACTCCAATCACTTTCATAATCTATTTGTTCAGGCATGACCACTACCAACGCTGATTCATCCTTTATATTTAAATTGATTTTCTTTTCTCTAACTTGCTCAATTACTGTTGTGGATGCCACAATATCACATTTTTCTTCACTATCATATTTTTCTTGCTCATTAAATGTTGCCATATTACCTTCTGCTAGCTCCTTTTTAAACCAACAGTTTCTAGCATAATGGCCTCGTTTTCCGCATACAAAACACGAGCCATTAGTTTGTTGATAGCCTAAGCCTCTTTTATCGTGATTTTGTTTGGCTCCCCTTGTTACAGAACATTCTCCATGTTTATTTTCTTTTAATTCCTTATTTTGTTGACGGAGTCGACCTCTTCTTTTATAATTATATAGTGCTTCTTCATCTTATTTCTTTATTGAGACCCCTAACGTTTGTTTAGTTAACGCTTCTTGGTCGGCCAGCAAATTTTCGAGATTAACCAATGAAGGATGCTCTGGCCAACCTTGTATAGCAGTAATGAATCCTCTAAATTCGGGTCTCAAACCATGTATAATTATTCTTCTCATTCTAGACTCCGAAATCTTGCTTGAAGAATCTAATTCTGAAATTTCGCGACAAAGAGATTTAATTTTATTAAAATATTGACTCACCATTTGTTCTCCTTGAGTGATCAAGAGTAGCTCATTTTCCAACAATTGCAACCTCAAGTCATTTTTCTTTGAAAATAAAGTGGCTAGAGTGTCTCATGCTTCCTTTGGTGTAGACTTGTCTCTTATATGCTCAAACAATTCTTCCTCAATTGTTGTCATTATAACGAACATGGTCTTACCCGCTTTAATTTTCCATTTCTTCAGAGCTCCAGCCTCCTCTGGTGGTATCGCGTCACTTCCACCAACAACTTCCCACAAATCTTGCCCTTGGAGATACGACTTCATGCAAGTTTGCCATGTGGTGTAGTTCTGATTATTGAGCTTCTTTACTCCGCCTACCACTTGTAGGTCGCCCATCGTAACTTGATTTACCTCATCATAATCAAGCAAGCTTTACAAAAGCTTCACAATCTCCTTTTGTGCACGAACACCCGAAACTCAAAAATCCGTCTCCAATTGTCTCGCTCTGATACCAAATTGTTGAGTTTAAAGGCCAACTAAAAATGATTTGATTAACAAAAATATTTTCTTTACAAACACACACCTTACACTTTCTCTCTTGCACACTCACTCTCTTTGCACTCTTTCACTTACACACTCAAATACATTACTTATATGTTGAGCGCGCGCGCGCACATATATATAGAGACATTGGATTCTTCTACACAAATGTTGACGATTCTAGATAATTTCATAAATTAATTATAAGGAATTCTCATGGACTCTAGAATAATGGTCATCTATGGATTCTTCTAGGTTTCTCTAGTTAGTTGCATAAGGAAAGATCTAGAAAATTGGTGATGATTCTTCAAGAAATAAGAAGATAAGCAGAAACAGAATTTAAACCACTTTCACATCTACTCTATCCAAATCTACTGTGCCATTTATTTATATCAGTTTTCTTAATTACAAGTCATTAATTCGAAGTGCCGTTTATCTGAAATAAAATTCTCAAACTTTTTCCCACGTCATTCATATACCTCAGTATTTGATACCACAACAATTGACTGTGTATTAATTGAATCGAGAAAAATCTGAGTTCAGGGAAAAAAAAATTTAAATTAAGCGAAGTCCACCGGAAAATCCTGCAACGGAAGCCTTTTGCTTTGGTTTTCTGGTGTGTGCCCTTGCTGAGGCTGCTGATATTTTTCTGGACGTTCCAACCGCCATTTTCTCCTTTGTTCTTCGTATCAAAAGTCAATTCTTGCCTTGATATAGAACATGCAATAAATAGATGACAAGAAACTAAGAGATCTAATGCAAACACTCAATAATACAAAACACAGACGGACAGAATGGCGGAGACAGAGAGAGATCTGAAAATCGTGAGCGTTGGTGGAATGTTGAATAGTGAGTGTGGTGAGGGCGCTGGTCAGTGAATTGTGATTATTCAATTATTTAAAATTTATTTATTTTGTAAGAACGTGTCAACATGTAGAAAAATCGTGGTTTTCTTAGAGAAATTTTACACGTTTGACTATGGTTTCGTATCATTATTACCTTCAAACTTTTCATTAATTAAAAACTTTTTTATTAATAAAAGTTTTATATCCAAAAATTCTTTGAATGAAAAAAAATAACTTATTTTTTCATCATATTTAAAAATAAATAAATAAAAAGTGCGACAAATATTTTTCCTTAATCTCAAAGCAAAAAAAATAATATATTTATATAAAATATCTGTTAGAATATTGAATGAAATTAAATGAAAATTAGATCAATTCAGCAGTTTCATCAACAACTCTTCAGTTTCAGACCGTTCTTGTTCTCTTCAGTTTCATCAGATTTTCTCTCTGTAACCTCCCATTCAATGCATTAAAGGTTTGGCACCTCCTCTGTGAGTATAAATAGAAGAGCTCATAGTTGGAAGCAAATACAACGAATAGAAACACAACAACAGGGAAAGAAAGTTTCCTCTCCAGCAGTCCCGTTTTAGTTTCCTCTCCAACAGCCCCGTTTTGTTTCCTCCTTTTTCCTTTGTTTATTCCTTTGAGAGATAGACACAGCTAGTTCGTAGGCGGTTAACGTAGTGCAGCGGGAACCGACTACCGATTGTTTCCTGGGAATCGAATACCGATCAAAATCTCGTGCACCCCGGTGAGGCGGCGAATTCGATTTAAGGAAACCGTGTGAACACGGGCCTTCGGTTTGATTAATCTCTTACTTTGATTCTCCATTATTATTATCCTACAATATCATCAAGGACGACACGTACTAATTAATGGAATATTGAAAATAAGAATTCAATGAAAAAAATTAAGAAAATAATTGTTATAATGAACAAATATTGATAAGCTTAACTGCAATTAAAATATGGTGTAACAAATAAAAATTGTGGTGTCAATAGAACTAGGGGGACGTTTTACCCAAAATTCGTGGAACCGGATCGAACCAAATAAAATCGGTCTGTTCGATTTTGATTCCTCTACTAAATATGTCAATTTTGGGGCAATGCATCGAGAATCGATCTGTTATGATCTGGTTCTCGTACTGTTTTGAGAATCAGTAGTGAATTCAATTCTTCCAAATTTATCTTTTTGTTTGCACCAAGATGCATTGGATCTTTGAAATTATTGTCATGTTAAAATTTCATTTTCCATATACTTTTTTTTAATGGGTAAATCAAAATTAAAGTCTAAATAATTTTATAAATACTTTACAAATTAATAGCTTTAATGCAACACAATAGGAAAAATATATATTTGTAGTTCAATATTCATAAGATTTCAAAATTTTCATTATTTCCAAAGTGATCGGTCATCAAGAATCAAGATCGTTGAGGATTACTGAAGATAATCAGGTTATTGTTATACGAATTTTCTTAAAAACTATTTTTCAATCGAAATTTTATTGTTTATGCTATGTTTAATAATTAAATTATTCTTTCCTTTATGAGTTGATCTTAAGTTTTAGAGTGGATTTTTGTTTGTCGTTTTGTTCAATTGATTTCTCATATTGTTAGAATAAAATAATTAGAAGTGGTTTCATACTTTATTTTTGTCTATTTTCAATTGACAAGTAGTTTCATACTTTATTTTTATATGAAGAATTGGATCGAATCGAACCGATTCTGATTCCTATTCGATTCTATAGTTGGATATGTAATCAATGATTCTATTTTTAAGATTCTCATTGGTACTCGATTCGGTTCGAATCTCTTCATAAACGGATCGAACTAGACCACGACCACACTTAAATATAACCACCTTTGACAATAACATAGATAAACTTTTTTCTTTTCTAAAATTTCAAAAACATACCTTCTTAACATAAATTTTCCATTTTGCCCTATTTCCTTATGCTCTATATAAATGATTATATTTGTTTTCTTCATTAATTTAAATTTAAATTTTAAAAAAATAAATGGTTTTAATTTTTTAATTTTTATTTCTTTAACAAAAATATCTCTACTCGAAAATCCAAGCATGAGATTTCATTCTACTGTTGAGAAAATGATATATTATAAGAGGGAAAGAGGAAGATTTCCATATCTTGCCTTCCAAATAAATAACAAATACAAGTGGAGATAGACGACCACGGGCGGAAGCAGAAATTTAAAGTCAGGGAGCACAATCGTACTCACAAAGAAATTGAGAGAAATTTTATGTTCCAAAAAATTATACATCGTGTAATTTTGCATTCGAAAATTTACATGGGATATGACATTTTCAGACGTAAAATTTCTAAAAAAAAAAAAATTATCTCATATTACATATAAAATTTTATAATAAAAGAATGAAAATTGAATTGAGAAATTTGTATTGCAAAAATAATAAATGTTAATGAAAAAAATTGAATTTTTTTAAAGAAAATGCGAGTTAAACGTCTTAAAACTCACGTTTAACGCATTTTTAATTATTTTCGATATCTGTTTGAATTATTCGATATGCCTATAATGTAGTTCTCAAAATAAGTTTTGAGATGATATAAGCAATTTGTAGATTCGATTAGCGTACGATCGTCGAAATTTTTTTAAAGTTAGCATGTTATCAAAATTTTCGAAATACTAATTTTGAACGGCTTACTTTGACAAGTCGTAGCATTTGCTACAATTAATCGTTTTGTGCACCGTTAACAACGTAGAAAACTAGACCACGAACACTTTGAAATGATATTTAGGCCTTGTTTGAGCCACCTTTTTGTAAAATGAGAATAAAAAATATAGCCGTTATTGGGCTCACACGAGAGATAGAAAATTCGAATTTAAATGTTGATGTGATGGATAACGGTCATATTTTTCATTTTAATGGGATAAAAAGGTGATCCAAATGAGGGCTAAGAATGCAATATTTCGCCCTTAGTTGATGGAGAGTTAAGATTTTGTTAAAATGCGAGAGAAAAATTAAAATTTATTGTAATTTTGCCCCTATTTGATGGAGATTAAAATCAATTTTTTAGTAAATTTTGATAAAAGTTAAATAGTTATGGATTCCATGAAATATATTATTAAAATTAATTGTTAACTTTGATTTAGATTAAAATTTATATTTCAATTGACACCAAACATGACTTTATATATATATATGGAAAATGCTATGGGTACATAAGTGTGCCCATAGGGGTGTCCATAATGGACACCCGACGCCCCATCATTGGTGGGTAGCACAACCTATATATATATATAACTCAAAAGTTTGGGGTATGTCGCGCCCCACCAACGATGGGTAGCACAACCCTAAACTTAAAAGTTGGGGGCACATGCCCCCCGGGTTCGCCCCTTAGATGAGGGATTAATTAAAGCATGAAGGAACTTAAGGAGTATTACTCCTAACAAACAATGAAAAGCATGATATTGGAAATATTACTCCACTTTTAACATATAAACCTACCCGATATACAATTGACATCAAGAAAATTTTACTTTCATTTTATAATATTGCTACGGTATAAATGTCAATATTTTTATTAATAAAAATTAGAGAAATTTTATTAGATCTAGCTATATAAAATATTAAATGAATTTTCTATCAGTTGTACTAAATTATTCTAAAATATTTATTCACGTTGACTTCTTGATTATTTGTCAATCGTATTTGCCTAAAAATGGATGATATTTTGTAAGAACAAGTAGACGGAAGAACCATTTGGTTATTCATTAATATACATTTGAATTCTCAATAATTCTTGCACCATTGTTGAATTGCAGCAATCTAATCGATCATGCCAAATAATAAAATAATAAGAACATTTGAACTTTTGCTTTAGCCCTTGTTTCCCCCCCCCCCCCCCATTATATCTCATTACATTACATTAAATTTTTCTCTCTCTTCATCTCAACCATACATTCATCAAATAAAATAATAATACACACAAATCTAAAACTTTTCAACCACACATCTTTCATCAATCACTATTCTAAAAATTTTCAACCCCCTAAAAATCTACAATAATGGGGGCCAAACATGGGCTTAATATAGTATTTTATTAATTGTGCTTACATTAATATAGTACAAAATATATAAAAGGGGCATAAGAATGCATAAAATAGAATTGACGATAATCAATTTTGTATCCTTCAATAAAATAATAATTGCTCTTTTAGAGCCTTTAAAAACATTTGAACGATATCACACTTACATTATTTTTTGTTAATGTTTAGTCTATACATACATATTTATATATTCTTGATAAGTGTATTTTTGCACACTTATTTAATACCTAAATATGCTTATAGGTGATCCATTAAGTTATTTTCACTAAGATTTAATGTGATTATTTGGTTTTAATCGACATATAGATATAGTAGGTTAAACCAATTAATTATGGTTAATTTCGCTCGAGAGAGGTAATTAACTAAAATTGAAAAATCGGGTCTAATATCATAAATGAGTAATTTGTTAATTGGCTTGTGAAGAAATTAATTAGGTGACGGTTAAGCGAAACTATAAATCTCAACCACGTTTTTCCTCCAAAAATTTTCAAGTGTTTATGTTTTCTTATTTTGTAAATTTTAGTTAATTTTCTAACATCAAATTTTATTGTGTGTTTGTTTTTATTGTTAAAATTTAATTGACTAAAGTTGTGTAATCGGAAGTAAACATTCCTCGAGGGATCGATAACTCGGATTTAAAAAGTTCACTTTATTACTTGAATGCGACATGTGCACTTGCAGTATATAATTTCAGCGAACAATTCTCCAGCTTGAGCAACATTATAAGGAAAAAAAAGATTCATATATTATAAGAATTAACGAAATCAAAAGTATGCTAAGTGTGTTTGAGACTTTTAAAATAACTTCTGTAATAATGATTTTTTGAACAATGTATGGTTTAAAGTAGGGAAATTTTTTGTATTTGCGTTCAAAATTATTTTATTAGAAGACGTTGTAATTGAAAATGAGAAAAAAATGAAATTTTGAAGAATGGGGTCACGCATAGGTTAAATATGGGACGATAATAGTGATCAATTAATGATTCAATGGTAAAAAAATAGACCGCTTTAGGTGTAAAGATTACATTTTTATAGTCTAAATAGCCAAACAACAAGCTGAACATTTTAAAGTTTATGTTAATTGATCTAAAATAAGCTTTTTACATTAATTACTACCTAATAATTCAAGCTTTATCATACGAATTGAAGTCCGAGTAGTCATTTATATACCTTGAAAGCCCACGAGAAAAAAGAAAAAGAGTAACGCTATTTAACCTCACTGAGATTGCAACCCCAGTTTAGGTGGCGCTAATATGACATTATAAAATAAGTGAAATTAAATGATTCATTTTATTTTATATTTTATTTAGCTAATCATCTAATGACACCTAGATAGCCGGGGTTGCCACTCTAATGTGTACATACCATTACTCAAAGAAAAATTATTCCTTATAAACAAATTAGTGTGATTCTAAAAGAAGATAATTTCATATTTGCCTAGAATAGCATAAGCTACAATGCCAAGTTTCTTTTAAATTGACTATACACGGCCATTGTAGATGCGTACACCATCTACTTCATTTACCCCTTACAATCACGAAATTTTTTTTTTCTTTCGAAATTACGAGAAAACAGTTTTCCTGCATTTTCAATATAATCGAAATAATACATTAGAACATTAATTTATACTGCTTCAAAAGTATTAACTTAATTTTTTTTTCTTGAAATACTAATGTGAATAAATTTGTTATTTGATAACAGTGACTCAATATTCTTATAGATTATTAATACATAATAATTTTTGTTTTTCAGGAGTAATAACAAATTATTTTCTATATTTTGTAATCTCAAGAATGGTGATATTCTTCCGGAATATTAATATATATGGATTTTAGGCTTCTTCAGAAATATAAATTCTTTCAAAATATAATTGTTGCCAAAACATTTTTGCTAAATATTTATATAATATTTTTCTTTTTCATGAGCATTAAATTAATATTTTCAAAATATAGATATTTTATAAAGACATTCTTTAAGAACAATCCCACAATATTCTTCAAAAATATTAATTAATAAAAATTTACATTTGTTAAAAATAAATGTACAATATTCTTGAGGAATTTTGATATAGAAAAACTTATGAAGTAATACTCTTCATACTCGTCCTCATCCTTGTCCGTCTCTCCCTCTTTCCCCTTCTTCCCAACCATTAAATTTTTGGAAGTTATGTTGCTATGTTCGCTTCTTATTCGAGCGATCAATTAAAATCCTACACCCATACTATCAACACCGGTTCTTCTTTCAAACTAAAGAGTCCAAGCATCACAACTATCACGGAAGCTCGCTCTAAGATTTTCAAAACAATGATTTTCGAACTCAATTTCACGTTATCTTTTCTACGAAACAACCAATTCAAATGCTCCAACCCACAACTAATCTATTTACCTTGGTTGCTTCTCAACCTCACTCACAAAGAACAAAATAACGGTATTGATTTGCAAGCCACAAATGCATCATGAGTAAAACAATGAATAAGGCACAAAGTAGAAGAGAAGAAACAAGAGGAAATCGCCAATTTTTGGAACACAAAACGAAGTCACGGTTTTCTCTCCGCAAAGAGCAGCCACGTTTTTCCCCTTTCACACACAAATCACACGTTAATATGCAAAGGAAAGGAGGCTATATATAGTCTAATATTAGGTTATCAATTTGGGCCAAATAAGCGATAAATGGGTCAGACTAAAAGCCATCCAATATGTAAATATATATGGGCCGTGAGCAACATTTTAAAGCACAAAGTAGAAGAGAAGAAACAAGAGGAAATCACCAATTTTTGGAACACAAAGTGAAGTCACGATTTTCTCTCCACAAAGGGCAGACATGTTTTTCTCCCTTCACACACAAATCCACAAATCACACATTAATATGCAAAGGGAAGAAGACTATAGATAGTCTAACATTAGGTTATCAATTTGGGTCAAACAAGAGATAAATGGGCTAAGACTAAAAGCCATCCAATAAGCAAATATATATGGACTGTGAGCAGCATTAATTTTTGAGAAAATTACATAAAACTAGGGGTTTAGTTTGACGTTTTTAAAAATCGGGTATACCTTTTTAAAAATCAGGTTTTAAGTTTATTTTTACAAAAATCAGGTATTATATTAAAATCCTAAATCTTAACCTAATTTATCAATTCCGTCTCCACCATTCCCGTCGCATCCCCTTCTCCCTCCTCACCATTTATCTCCACTCTCTCACCATTTCTCTCCACCGCCCACCGCCTCCACCTCCCCCTTACCTTTAAAAATATCCTTACAAATTAATCAATACCTCAATTTTCTCTTTGGAAAGTGGAATTAGTGAATGAATCAATTTTTGATTTGGGATCTGGTAGCACTCAGACTTCAGTTTTCTTTATTGGTTATGTTTCAGAAATCTTTATCATCAACAGATGTGCTCATATTGACGTACATGGATTAACCTGACATCTTTTTACTGAAGCCATTTCCAGGTTGGCACAGTTGGAGGTGGAACTCAACTGGCTTAACAGTCTATTTGTCTCAACCTTCTTGGATCTTTGTGTTGCGGTGGTTGTGCAATGATTTTGTTGGCGGTGGTGGTTATGTGGATCTAATATTTTGGTGGTGGTTGGGATGGTGGCTGTGATGGTGGCGGCGGTCGTGAGTGGGTGTCTGTGACCTAAAAATTGTAACTGTGACTCATTGTACTAGAGTTGTGACCAGTAAAATTTTTAATTTTTTTTCAATCCATAACCTATAAAAAATTTTAATTCATGATTGAGAAATAACCAGTAACCATAAAATTCTTGATTTGTGACCAATGAAATCAATTGTACCTATAAATTTTTTGATTTGTGATCTCGAAATAATTTATGACCAATTAATTTGATAAACTGTGACCTGAAATTAATTTTTAACTAATTAATAAGATATCTGTGACCAAATTGTACGATTAAATATTTAATTAATTAATAAAAAGTAAAAACCTTATTTTTACAATTTTAAAACTTTAGCACCTGAGTTTTGAAAATGTCAAAGTTAATACCTGATTCATGAATGATTCCCTTAATTTTTTAAGCTACTTCCAACGGTCCACATTGTTTTTAGGTCAAACTTTTGGACTTGGTTGTTGGTAATCAATTCACCATTTAGCCGAACCCTGTGAAATTATATTTCGACGTTTACATCATCGTTCGGTGTTTATTGGGTATCAAAACCCAACGACAACCTATCAGGTCGAGCGTGACACAAAAGCAGAAATGAAAGATAGAAGATAAAAAGAGGAAATAAATGGAAAGAAATAGACGAGCATTCATTTAGCGAAGAAAATACTAAAATATTCGATCACTAATCAAAGTCTAATTACACATGAAATCTTACTAGCATTTTAAAAGGCCAAAGAAGTTAAAAAATATATATAAAAAAATCTAATAAACTAAAATCTTATCAAAATATAAAAATGTTCTAACTTAATTCAAAAGGACACAATTTAAATCAACGTAGATATTTGGTTCTTATCGACACTTTTAGAAGATTATTACAATCTAACTCATCGGAATCTAGAATGAAGATAAGAATAAATAGTTAGTTTAGATATGATCAGAGTTTGTTTAGACGAAATTAGATAGATTTTACAATTTAACGATTATAGTTGTTAACTGGAATAGATTATCGGAATTGTTATTAAAATATTGTGTCTATTGGAATTGATAACTTGGTGACGCATATTGAGAACAATGTATTTGACAAGATTGATAACGATTTAATAATACAATATTTCCAAAGTATAAAAATGCCTGGGCAAATGTTTTGACCTATTTTCATTAATGTTTTGTTTTTATTTTTTAAATTGATACTTAATTTTTGACCCCACAATGAAAATTGTCTAGCTTCGTCACCGATTCTCATAATCTCATGTTTGCCATCAAACATGCCTTGCATAGTTACATAATCTTTGGTAAATAATAGGATAAAACAACGAGCCATGTAAAATTTGGAAAGAATTTAATTAGCAAGTTATTGCTTGGCTTTTGGATCAGTGGTATCCTTGTAATTTTCTGAATGTTGATTCAGAAGAAAATTTGAATTGTATGAAATGATAATATTTTATTGTTCTTTTACCAATGAGCAACAAAAGAGAATTACATGCCATATATACACAAAGAAAGGAAGCTGTGCAACGGTTAGAAATGCTACAGAGAAGAAAAGACATTGAGTTATGGAAACTATATTAGAATTTCCCTTCTTTCGAATGAGGTATAAAAGGATAAAATTGGGTGTATTGTCTTGATTTTATGCAAGTATCTTCACACAGTGATCATCTCCAGAAATTGATGCTGGAAAATTGATGCTGATTCACACGGTAATCATCTCCAGGAATTGATGCTGATCATGAGGATTCTGTCAACTGATTATGAAGATTCTGTTGCAGCTGGTTGATTTGTGTTAATATCTTCCCGCAAACTTGGCTGGGGCTGGAGGCAAAGTTTGAGATAGAGAAAAGCAAGTGTGGCTTTAGACATGGGTTTAGTGAGGATGTCTGCAACCTGATGTGTAGTGGAGATATGTCGAGTGACAAGAAGATCGAGCGCAACTCGTTCACGCACAAAGTGATAATATAACTCGATGTGTTTTCCACGAGAGTGGAAGACATGATTGATTGTCATATGGAGTGCACTGAGGTTATCACAAAATAACACTGGAGGGTGAGATTTAGGAACACCAAGGTCTTTAAGGATGAATGTCAGTATTGTAATTTCAGCAGCAGTGTGAACCATGGTGTGATATTTTGCCGCTATGCTGGAGCGAGAGATTGTATTTTATTTCTTTGCACACCAGGAAACTGGGTTGTGGCCAATGAAAGTGCAATAACCAGTCGTTGAATGACGAGTAGTGGGACAACCTGCCCAGTCTGAATCAGAAAAAGCACAAAGATCAAGTGTAGTGTGGGAAGTGAAATCAAGACCAAGATTTGTAGTGCCTTTTACGTATTGCAGGATTCGGTGCACCATTTTAAGATGTGAAAGTGTAGGTGCATACATGAATTGAGAAACAAAATTAACATTATAAGAAAGATCAGGACGGGTGAGTGTGAGGTACCAACGATCCCACGATAGTGACTGGGATCATCAAGTAGAACACCATTATCATGACCCTTATTCTTTGTCTCAAGAGGGGTGCTCATGGGTTTGCAATCCACCATCTGTGTTTTCTTAAGAATGGTAAGTGCATAGTGAGATTGAGAGAGATGCAACCCATCAGAAGTATGTGTGATCTCAATACCAAGAAAGTGGTGAACGGGATCGAGATCCTTCATGGCAAACTCCGTGTGTAATACCTGAATAACATTGGATAGAAGCTGTGGGTTGGAGCCTATAAGGAGCATATTATCAACATACAATAAGAGTATTGAAGTCCCATGAGGCAAATGTAAAATAAATAATGATGGATCAACTAGACTACAAAAGAAATTGTGCCACAAGAGAAAAGTACTGAAGCGATCAAACCAAGCACATGGAGCTTATTTTAATCCGTAAAGAGCACGTTGTAGCTTGCACACATGTTTAGGATACATTAGATTAGCCATGCCTGGAGGTTGCTCCATATAGATATCTTCAAAGATAAAACCATGGAGAAATGGATTTTTAATGTCTAACTGTCGAATATCCCATTGACGAACCAAGGCAATGCTGAAGACTAGACGAATTGTTTCGGGTTTGATGACAGGAGAGAATGTGTCAATGTACTCTATACCATCTAATTGAAGATAGCCTTTAGCAGCAACACGAGCTTTAAGTCGATCAAGAGTTCCATCAGAGTTGAGTTTTGGCTTGAGGACCCACTTGGAATCGTTGACATGCAAGTAAGGTCACGAGGGACAAGTTGCCAAGCGTTGTTAGGATGAAGGGCATCCATTTCCTCTTGCATTGCTATTCTCCAACTAGCATGAGTAAGATCTGATTTAACCGAGTGGGGCACCTTTGGGATATCTTGATTGACAACAATGAGTGCATAGTTAGGATTGGGTTAGTGAATGCCAAGTTGAGAGCGAGTTACTATTCTCTGATTCGAAGGCTCCGATAGTTTAAGTAACTCAGGTGGCTTAGAAGAAACATTAGGACCAGCTTTATGTTGAGGCTCAACGTGTTTTGGAAGGAGGTGACGTGGGTACTGTGTCTGAATCCTGATGTTGTGAAAACAAAGAGGAGTTGGTTAAAGGAGAATGAGTAGTGTCCGAGCTTGCTTTATCAGATGACGAAGGCAGCAGGTATGGAGCAATCAACAGGTCTATAGAGGCAGATGGCGGAAATGAAGTTGATCCAGAAGAAGCGGTTGGAATGGAGGCAGCAGATTCAATTACAGCATCGTGTGAAAGATTTGGATATGGCAGATCAAGTGGTGAAAGGGGTGAGTCACATTTACCTGTAGACAGAGGAGAAAAATTAGTTTGAGAAATAGGAAGAGTGGTCCATGATTAAAAAATACTCATCCATTGATCAAGGAAAGTGATAGAATCATAGCTTTGAGGTTTCTTAAAAGAAAAATTGGTTTCTTCAAAGACCACATGCTGTGAAATAAAAAAAAATTGTGTAGGTGGATGGAAGCACTTATAGCCTTTGTGTCGATCACTATATCCCAAGAAAATATATGGTAGTGTCTTTGGATCAAATTTGTTTTTTCCGAGTATCCCAAGTATATGGAAAAAATTTAGATCCAAATACTCTTAGAAAGAAGTAATTTGGATACTTCCCCTGCAATTTGAAATATGGTGTATCCAAGTTATGGGTTGTTGATGGTAGATGGTTAAGAAGAAAAATAGCAGTTGCAAAGGCATCAACCCATAAGTATAAAGGAGCAACACAGTGGAATAACATTGCCATACCTAGTTCATGAATTATTCTATGACAACACTCAACCATACCTGTTTGCTCTGGGGTATGAGGGCAAGAGATTTGATGAATAATGCCTTTTGTTTGAAAGTAAGAACTGAGCCTTGAGTTAATGAATTCTCCACCACGATCAGAGTGAAAGATTTTAATTTTTATATCAAATTGTCTCGCAACATATTGTTCAAAAGCCAAATAAGCATCAAAAAATTCAGATTTTGTTTTAAGGAGAATGAACCAAGTATATCGAGAGAAATCATCAACCAATCATGCATAATAGTGAAATTTTCCAAGAGATAAGACAGGTGATGGACCCCATAAATCACAATGAATCTTATTGAAAATGGTTGAACTAGAATTATCAGAATAAGAAAAAGGTAATTTATTGAGTTTGCCTAATTGACAGCTATCACAAATTGATTGTAACTTTTTGGATGCTTAAACATGGATTAAGTTTTTGTGTTGAAGTAACTTTAGAGTAGATGCTGGAGGATGTCCTAACCGCTAGTGCCATACTTCTGCAGTACTGGATTTGTGCCTGTGAGAATAGTTTAATTCATAGGGGTTGGAAATAACATACAAATCACCCTTACGCCTTCCTGTTATCACCTTGTGACCTGTCTCCCATTCCTTAACACAGAAATCCGCGTTAGAAAATTCACAGTTCAAAGGATAATGATCGGTAAATTGGCTTATAGATAGTAAGTTCCGTTTTAGATGAGGGACATGCAGGACATTATTTAGGGGTAGGACTTAAGTTCCATTTTTAACAAAAGCATCACCAATAGATTTAATTGTTAGAGATGTACCATCGCCAATTAAGACAGAATCAGTACCAAGATAGGGGCGTATATTTTTCAGCATACATGCATTGCCTGTCATGTGGTTTAAAGCCCCAGTGTCTGATGTCCATTCAGTATCAAAGGCTGTGTTGTCAAGAGTGAGAGCAGCCAGGGCCGTGGGATTTCATCTTGGTTGAGAGATTGTTTTGGTAAGTGCCAACAGATCATTGCAATGTGGCCCATGACACAGCAAATTTGACAGGTATCATTGAGGTACATTTCTTGTTTAGCTGGTGTCATTCGTCGTTGCCCTGGAGGGGGTGGTCTTCTAGTCATAACATCTTACTTGATGTTGTCCTGAGATGGCTATCGACTAACAGTGGTGTGTCCTTGGTTGTTGGAGTATTTTTGGTTGTTAAAGTTCTGATTGTGAGCTTGGAAACCACGACCATTTGAGTTGAAGTGATTTTGTGATCTTTGGTTGGTGGAAGTATATTGTTGATGATGCTATTTTTGACCTTAAAAGGCTAATTGGTGAGTTTTTGCATCGGTGGTGAACCAGTTTTGACGTTGCTCATATCCTTGCAGTAGGGATACTAGTTCGGTGTAGGTTGGACGATGTGGCTTTAATATGGTTGGGGTGAATGATTCATACTTTGGGCCTAGACTTGTGAGAATGGAGAATACCTTAACCTTATCAGTAACAAGGCTTCCAATGCTTGCTAAGTTGTCACATATGCACTTGACATTGAGAATATGCTCGCCAATTGTGGTGTTCTCATCCTTGCAAAGATAGGTTAATTGTTGTCGAAGAGTGAACTCTCTTTCTTGAGAGTCTTGCACATAAGCTTCCTTGAGAGCATCTCAGATAGATTTGGCAGTACCTTGCCCAATAGCAAGACTAAGTTATTCTTCAGCAAGCGTGCCAATGAGCCATCCGCGAAGAAGTCGATCTGATTTTCGCCATGCAATAACTTCTTCTGTGATTTTGTTTGTGGTTGATATGGAGGACTTAGTTGGTTCGGTTGATTCTCCAGTGAGGTGACCAACCATGTCTTGGCTTTCTGCAAGAGCCATAGCTTGCTCCCGCCATAGAGGATAATTGTCGTGTTTGAGTTTGAGGGTGATGAAATTACTGACGTTGTGAGAAATGAAGGCCATTGAGAGATAACTTGTTGCTCACACTGGCTTTGATACCATGAAGAAAATTTGAATTGTATGAAATGATAATGTTTTAGTGTTCTTTTACCAACGTGAGCAACAAGAGAGAATTACATGCCATATATACACAAAGAAAGGAAGCTGTGCAATTATTAGAAATGCTACAGAGAATGAAAGACATTGAGAGCCTGTTTGGTACACATTAAAATGAGAGAATGCATTTTTTTGAAGTGATGTGATGGAGAATATGTGGTTGAAAAAGAAGGAAAAATTATTGATGTAATGAAAAATATTATTTTATTGAAAAAAGTGTGGTAGAAAATGAGTAGAAGAATGAGAATGAAAAAAATAATGTGGCCCAAACAAGGGTTGAGTTACGGAAACTATATCAGAATTTCCCTTTTTTGACTGAGGTATAAAAGGATAAAATTAAGTGTATTGTCTTAATTTTATGCAAGTATCTTCATACAGTGATCATCTCCAGAATTGAGGATTCTGTCCACAAAATTGATACTGGAAAATTGATGTTTATAGGCTATATAAATATATATATTATATAGTCAAAAAATGGGCCTTGGGGGTATTGGGTCTTGTGATTTCTAAATTTCAGTTTTAGCACTTATAATTTTCTTTTTCGGTTTTGTTCGGTTTTGTCTGAATGGATGTGCCTGATCAACACAACTGTTTTACCATAACCGACACAAAGGATAAAGATCTTCGTTTTCTATATATTTGTAGAGAAAACGTCTGTTTCACTTACTGAAATAATCCTGCATTTTAATCTTTCATAAATTTTGTTTGAGAGAAGAAAACACTGAGTATAATCGCCAGAACTAAGAATCGAGTGCTCGTTTCTTGGGTATAGATTGTTGAATCCTGGTGGCAGACGCTCATCGAACTACAAGCACAGGATTAGAGGCGAATTTCTGTTGTAGGACATAGCGTTGTGCTAGCCTCAATCTGAAATTTAAGTCAGTATCGTTTATGTCAATTTTGTTGTCGATCTATATATTGCAGTGATATTATTCTGTTTTGTAAGTTCGTTGCGTTTTTACTTGTCTAGTTCTTTATTGTTTCCAACAATCTATAGCAGAAAGCATTTTTTCGTGTTTATTTTGTTAGTTTAATTTTCCAGTATGGAACAATCTGGGACGGCGTGAAACTGAAACCCCATGTTGAAAAGCTAGACAAGTTCAAAGGATTGGACTTCAAACGATGGCAACAGAAGATGTTGTTTTATTTAACAACGTTGAATCTTACTCATGTTGTCAAGGAAGAATGTCCTAAAGTAGAAGGAGAAAATGTTTCTGCAGAACAACTCAGTGCAGTCGATGCTTGGAAACACAGTGAGTTTTTATGCAGAAATTATATTCTGAACAGCCTTGATGATACACTATATGATGTGTACAGATCTTATAAAACTGCAAAGGAACTCTGGGATTCGCTAGAAAACAAATATAAGATCGAAGATGCTGGAACAAAGAAATTCATCATTGGAAAATTCCTAAAGTACCAAATGGTGGATTCAAAAGCTGTTGTCAATCAAGTTGAAGAATTGCAAATTATTATCCATGATCTTGCTGTAGAATGAATGGACCTACCAACAGCATTCTCTATCGGATCTGTAATAGAGAAATTACCTCCATCATGGAATGATTTCAAGATTCATTTAAAGCACAAGAAGACTGATATGTCTATGGAGAATCTGGTTCTCAAACTAAGGGTTCAAAAAGATCACCGAAAAAGTGAAGGGTTGAATGCTTCAGTGTTCGAAGCCAAAGCCAATGTCATTGAGGGTGGAGAATCATCCAAGCCTAAGCCTAAATTTCAGAAGAATAAAAGGTTCAACAACAAAGGCAAAGGTCCAAGTGTTTTTGCTCCAAAAGGAAAGAATTTCAAGGCAATTAAGGGTACTTGCTGGGTATGTGGAAAAACGGGACATAAAGTACAAAATTGCCAGCACAAGAAATCAAATCCTGGGACTAACAACAACAACAACAATCAGGCTAATGTGGCTGAAGAATTTGTTGGTGTTATATCTGAAGTCAATATGATGATTGATAGTAAGGATTGGTGGGTGGATACCGGTGCAACAAGGCACATTTGTGGAAACAGAAATATGTTTAACACCCACACTCCTAACAATGGTGAAGAAAAGATGTTTATGGGCAATTCATCTACTATAAATGTCGCTGGAAAAGGAAAAGTGGTTCTGAAATTAACTTCTGGAAAAGAACTTACTCTTATGGATGTATTACATGTTCCTACTATTACTAAAAACCTTATTTCTGGTCCCGTTCTAAGCAAGAAGGGATTTAAATTTGTATTTGAATCTGACAAGTTTGTTCTTACTAAAGGGAGAACATTTGTAGGAAAGGGCTACTTGGCTGAAGGGCTCTTTAAACTCAATGTACTTGAGAATAATGTTATTAATAATATAAATAAGGCTTCCATATACTTGATTGAATCTTCTACACTATGGCATGCTAGATTAGGACACGTTAATTTTAAGTCTTTGCATAGAATGGTTAATCTTGGTTTGTTGCCTAGTTGTACTATGGATAACATGCATAAATGTGAAACGTGTATTGAGTCAAAATTTGCTAGTAAGTCATATAAATCTGTTGTCACTAGATCAAACGAATTATTGGGATTAATTCATACAGATTTGGGTGATTTAAAATCAACACCAACTCGTGGAGGAAAGAATTATTATATTACTTTTATAGATGATAGTAGCAAATATTGTTACGTATACTTATTGCACTCTAAAGATGAAGCTTTGAATATGTTTAAAACATATAAAGCAGAAGTGGGAAATCAGTTAGATAAGAAAATCAAAATACTGCGTTCGGATAGAGGAGGAGAATATGAATCAAATGCATTTGCAGAATTTTGTACTTCTCATGGAATAGTACATCAAACGACAGCTCCCTATACTCCTCAACAAAACGGGGTGGCTGAACGTAAAAATAGAACTTTGAAAAACATGGTGAATTCCATGCTTAATAGTTCTGGTTTACCACCTAATATGTGGGGTGAAGCTATACTAACTGCAAATACCATCTTAAATCGAATCCCACCAAAGAAAAGTGATCAGTCTCCATATGAAAAATGGAACAAGAAGCTACCAAGTTACAAAATCATGAAAGTGTGGGGTTGCTTAGCAAAGGTTCATATTCCTTTACCTAAGAGAGTAAAATTTGGTCCTAAAACTATTGATTGTGCATTTATTGGATATGCCAATAATAGTGCAGCTTATCGATTTCTAGTTATTAAATCTGGAATTTCGAAAATTCAATCAAATACCATTATTGAGTCTAATGAGGCTGAATGGTTCGAGCATATTTTCCCATATAAAGAAAGACTCGATCAAAATAAAAGAAAGATACATGATTTAAGTCATGAAAGTGATGATGTGCCATCATCTGTTGTTCGAGAAAAGGACTTTGAGTCAAATAGAGACACATCATTGCAAAGGGAAGAAAGGGGA
Source organism: Fraxinus americana (assembly GCA_035079005.1). Classification (NCBI taxonomy): domain Eukaryota; kingdom Viridiplantae; phylum Streptophyta; class Magnoliopsida; order Lamiales; family Oleaceae; genus Fraxinus; species Fraxinus americana. The sequence continues at coordinate 38,633,614 of CM068708.1, forward strand.
CAACGAATCAAAGTTGCAAAAGACTTTGGACCTGATTACTACACCTTTCTTACTGAAGCTGAGCCACAAACATATAAAGAGGCTATAACTTCATCTGAATCGATATATTGGGAAGAAGCAATAAATAATGAAGTTGAATCCATTTTACAAAATAATACATGGGAATTGGTAGACTTACCACCGGGATGTAAACCGATTGGTTATAAATAGATTTTCAAAAAAAAATTGAAGTCGGATGGTACTATTGATAAATATAAAGCTCGGTTGGTAGCAAAAGGTCATCGTAAAAAACAAGGGCTGGATTTCTTTGATACATACTCACCAGTAACTAGGATTACGTCTATAAGGATGTTAATTGCTATTGCAGCTATTTACAATTTGGTTATACATCAAATGGATGTAAAAATCGCATTCCTTAATGGTGAGTTAGATGAAGAAATCTATATGGAACAACCTGAATGTTTTATGGTGAAAGGGAAAGAGAAGAAAGTGTCTAAACTTGTAAAGTCCTTATATGGACTTAAACAAGCACCTAAGCAATGTCATGAAAAATTCGATAACACAATGATATCACATGGATTTCGGATCAATGAACGTGATAAATGTGTTTACATCAAAAAGTTTGACAATGGTTCTTATGTAATTGTATGTTTATATGTTGATGATATGCTCATCATAGGACCAAACTTAGATGTCATAAACTCCACAAAGAGGATATTGAATTCGACCTTTGATATGAAAGACATGGGAAAAGCAGATGTTATTTTAGAAATTCGAATTCAAAGAAGTAATGATGGATATATACTTAGCCAATTACATTACTTGGAAACAATACTTAAAAGGTTTGGACACTTTGATAGCAAACCATCTAGTACTCCATTTGATCCTAAAAGTTTCTTGAAGAAAAATGTTGGAGATAGTGTATCTCAACTAGAATATGCACGGATCATTGATACACTACAGTACATTACAAATTGTACTAGACCGAATATTGCTTATTCTGTGAATAGATTAGCAAGATATACAAGCAATCCTTCAAAGGCTCATTGGGAAGCTCTGATTAGAGTATTGAGATATTTAAGATATACAATGAACTATGGATTGCATTATACAAGATATCCTCCAGTTTTGGAAGGATATAGTGATGTAAATTGGATTTCAAATGATACAGAAAAAGCTACAAGTGGTTATGTTTTTACACTTGGAGGGGTTGCAGTATCATGGAAATCACAAAAGCAAACGTGTATATCACGTTCTACAATGGAATCAGAGTTCATAGTCTTAGATAAGACTGCCGAAGAAGCAAAATGGCTTAAAAACTTCTTAGAAGATATTCCGTTATGGCCTCAACCTATGACAACCATATGTGTACATTGTGATTGCATGGCAGCTATTGGTAGAGCAAAAAGTCATATATATAATGGCAAGTCAAGGCATATAAGGCGTCGACATAACACTATAAAACATATGCTCACAAGTGGCATTATTTCCATTGATTATGTGAAATCAAAGGAGAATATTGCAGATCAACTTACAAAGGGTATACCAAAGGAGCAAGTGTTATATCTATTGAGGGGAATGAGCTTAAAGCCGATGCAATGAGGAGTAACTTGGCGGAAACCAAACCTAGCAATTTTGGTTATCCAATTCTAGGTTCAAAAAGGAAAACTAGTTGAGTGAAATTCGAAAGAATAGAGCATACAATATTGTTCATTCCTATGATAAGAACCGTATGCTACCTGTGATGATAAGGGTGAATGATTAATCATTCTTAATGACACAAAGAATATATTAAAAGAATATTGCAGGGTATTCATAATCATCGTGTCACCTATATAGGAGTAATGTGGGGTCGCATTCATGAGAATGACATGGCTAAATTCTCTAAAGCTTCTATAAATTCAGGACTGTTCATGATCAAAATGAACGCAACCATATGATTTCAAAGGTGTGAACTTGTTGTCTTGGTTTACTAAACATGGTAAACAGATCAATGTCTCCTATACACACTGATTCACTAGTAACGTCGATAAGTATTCACTAAGGAAGGTTCAAGTCCAAAAGACACCTATCCTGATGCAAATTGAATCTAGTTTTTCTCCAGGCCATCCAAACCCTGGTAACTGACGCTATTTGCTATACAAATGTGGGGTATTGTTGGAGAGTTTGTATAGAAATAGGGGTTTTGGATGTTGTTGTTTGTCCTACATAGGATAGGAATAGAAAGAAAAACTTGTTTATAAGTGTGAAAGTTATATCCTTATTAAATTGGATAAAAGACCACTCAAATGGGTTTTAGGCCTGACCCATATGATTTGGGCTTGATTGAGCTCCTTAATAGGCTAAATATATATATATATATATAGTCAAAAGATGGGCTTTGGGGGTCTTGGGTCTTATGATTTCTAAATTTCAGTTTTGGCACTTATAATTTTCTTTTTCGATTTTGTTCAATTTTGTCTGAATGGATGTGTCTGATCAACACAACTGTTTTACCATAACCGATACAAAGGATAAAGATCTTCGTTTTCTATATATCTGTAGAGAAAACGTCCGTTTCACTTACTGAAATAATCCTGCATTTTAATCCTTCATAAATTTTGTTTGAGAGAAGAAAATACTGAGTATAATCGCCAGAACCAAGAATCGAGTGCTCGTTTCTTGGGTATAGATTGTTGAATCCTGGTAGCAGATGCTCATCGAACTACAAGCACAGGAGTATGTGCGAATTTCTGCTATAGGACATAGCGTTGTACTAGCCTCAATCTGAAATTCAAGTCAGTATCGTTTATGTTAATTTTGTTGTCGATCTATATATTGCAGTGATATTATTCTGTTTTGTAAGTTCGTTGCGTTTTTAGTTCCGTCTAGTTCTTTATTGTTTCCAACAGATTCACACGGTAATCATCTCCAGTAATTGGTGCTGATCATGAGGATTCTGTCCACTGATTATGAAGATTCTGTTGTAGCTGGCTGATTTGTGTTAATAGATTCTAGGAAGTATATGTTAATATGTAACTGAAAAGTCGATCTTAATTTCACATACTCGACTTTTTTCTTTTATTCTATAGGAATTTTTCACTTCTCACTTTGATTAGTATTTATGTAGCTTGCTTGTGATATTCTTTCTGAGACCTAGTAACTGACAAAAGTGTTTGTTCCTTTCTTTACATTTCCTCTATTGACTTTGCAAGGCTTTTCGATAAGTTATGTCCTATTGTATATCTCGACTAGAAAGCTTAAAGACTTCAGAGAGGAGTCACATTTAATTATTTAAATTAGCTGTCAACACGCCCTTTTACCTGCACGTTGGACTCGTTTTTATCATAACGCCTGATGTGTACACAATTTTGACAAAATGAGCGGCGACCGGGCGACGAGACTCTCAGAACTTCACTTTGCACTTATATATATATATATATATATATATATATATATATATATATATATTTTTTATTTTATTTTATTTTTTTTTTTACCACCACATTGAAGAGCTCAAGCTGTTAGATAATTATTTGTACTGCAAGCATAAACGGAAAACATGTTTGAATATACAAACTCGTAAGAGAGACTGTATTGGTATGATTTTGATTCGGTTGATGGTTTTGCTTGACCTGCACATTTCTGAGATGAAATTTTTCGTAGTCTTAGTCTCTAAAATATACACGCTTAACCTCTGATTTCTGTTACTCTTGCCAGTTTTTTTCGTATCTACTACCTGGCACCAAATTTATCGTTTCAGTGACTGACCTTCCGAGATCAAAATCTATTTTTGGGTGCCAGTGGTCTATTTCTAACCCCTCTCATGATTTTCTGGAACATATGGTTTGGAATTTATAGTTGGGATGCTGGGTTTCTTTTGTTTTCGGGCTGCTCTACGCATGTTCGGTTGAATTAAAAAGCAACTTTTAAGCACAATTATCTGGATTATGTCTTTCCCCTTTTGTTTGTTACGATTAAGAGTAATGGGTGTTGTGTATAATTAACTTAATTTGTAGCACTTGATTTTTGTTTTGCCATTCAGATCAGTACCCAGTTTCCCTTGGACTATGAACACGAAAGATGACAGCGAGTCAGTATGCTAATTCGTCATTTGTAATCAGCACTTCGTGTATGGTATTTTCTCAATAAATGAGTAACCGTAGCAATGAAATCTTCGAATAATAGATTCTATCAGAGTTTCTATTCCAAAGCTTGTTTATCTACTTCACAAATCATTTTTTGGTGCCCATTCGTATGCATATAGTAAACATCGTACTGTTGTGTGGAAACTTATAAATACTGATTGAAATGGCCACCATTGAACTCGATAAATTATTCAAAATTGAGATCATTATGAAGAAGGAAATTTGACCATTTCAAATCAATCCAATTAAAAAAATAAATTCTCATATATTAATCATTGTACAGATTTTGTGCATGGAAAATGAAATGATGTCCAAGATATCGTTCAGCATTGATGTTCCTTTTTATCTCTACGTATTTCACCGCTCCACCAAAAATTTCCTCTATACTTCAATTTGGTAGTTTTTATCGTCTGTTAGCATCATAAATTCTCATTTATATCAATTATTGTACAGATTTTGGGTGTGGAAGCTGAAATGATGTCCAAGATACTGTTCTGATGTCCTAAGATCTGCTGAGAGAATACTCAAATCAAAGTAATGAATTTTGGCAACAGAGAATCCTATTATTTAAAATTTGCAATCAGATAATTTCAAGGGCTTGATTGAGTTTGCCTTCAATTTCTTAGATTTATATTTTCTTCTCCAGTCATCATTGGCTATCATTTCCTCTTAACTTCTAATTTGACTTTCTTCAACTGGGGACTAAGGTTTTGGCGGTTTAATACTTGAGTCCAAGTCTGAAATTTACTTAGGAGTTATGAATTGGAAAGATTTCAGTCAAACAACTGCAGCAACTGTTAAGTATAATTTCTACTGAGACTTTTCTCAAACACCAGAACGATGGTATTAGTAGAGTAGCCAAGTCGTACAAGGTAAAATTGGATTAAAACGTGTATGCGAACTAGTGGACTTGTTAAAGTCAAAAGAGTTTATTGAGAGGGTAAAAATATCTATAAGATATTAGCCGTTAACTTGGCCCGTTTGATGGCTACTATTTGAGAAAAATAATGTTTTGAATAGTAATTTTTAGGAAAATATATAGTTAAAAGATAGTGAAAAAATTTGGGTTTAAGTCCAAAATATTTTATTGTGTAAATGTGTAATTGAAAATGAATAGATAAAAAAATAACTTCTCAAATAATGGTTGTCAAACAGGGACTTAAGGCTCGTTTGATTTCTACTTTCGATTCTACATTTAATCATATGTATATAGAGATAATATTTTCTACGTATTATCTTCCTTTTTTGTAGACATAAACCAAAAATAGTCATATGCTGTAAAATCATAAAATTCAACTGGATCCTCTGAATATTTTTAGAAAAACTTTTTCAAGAAGCTATTTTAGATCAACTTTCTCTAAAATCTCTTCTAACCAAATAAAACACTTTTAGAATATTATTCAAACACGTTCAAAAGTACCGTCATATATGTCCTGGTCTTATAAAAAGGATAAAATACTAAACGAGAATCCGTGAATACTAGTGGAAGACAGAAGTGCGTAAGAGAATTTGAGAGTGCATATTCGCTATGTACACAAAAGTTGTAAAGAAAGACTTCGAGCTACTACACTTTAGCATCAATATGAGCTCTTGAGAAAATTAACACGTTCGCCCTCTCATGTTGTTTATCTTAAGATTGAAGTACGTGAACAATTGGATGATTTTATTTTTCAATAATCGAAAGATTAAAGAATTTAGCTAATCGAATATCAAGTTTATCAGAAGTAATATTTAAATTTTATTTAATTTTGTTTTTACATTAAAATATTATAATATATTCAATTATAATAAGACAACTGAGACAAATTTATAAATAAAATATGATGAGTAATTAATTTGATTTCTAACGCAATCTGAGTGAAAAGACATATTTGGGCATGCAGTAATAATTTGGTTAATGGTCAACCACTGAGGTGATCAAAATGTCATGTCCAATGAGCTGATAAATTGATATATACTCCCAATCTTTTCAATATGTAACTTCTAATTGATGACGTTACCTCTGATTAATCCTCCCATCACAAAATCTCATTGACAACCCCTTTTTATTTTTCATGTTCTTAACTTTTGTTTTATGTGTGAGACTTTTTGTTTGAAAATATGATTGAGCAGATACGGAGATATGTTATTACAAGATTTTCTTTAGTACACTATTTATTTTCTTGTCTAAAGGATGCAATTTTTTTTTCTAGAATTATTCTTCCCCTCGCTGTAGCGACAGGCCCCACCCATTGTATTTAAAAAAAATATGGCCCCTCACCCTCATGTGTGTAACCTGGCAGGAGCCTGTGATATGGTAGCAAGGTTCTTTTTTCTATGTTTGTGATACCATTTAAACAAACGTGTTGAGTTCGATCTCATCTGTACTAAGCGAGGTAGTTTTCTAAGCCATATTGGAGACCATCCTCATAAGACATTAGAACGATCATTCATGTCGTCAGATTTTTTAATGATGTTGAACGTATATTTTCTTTTATGTTTTTCAATAGAATTGTAGCATGACGAAAGAGATTCAAGAAGGGAGAATTAGCCCGTCGTGAACTCTTAGCAACCACAAGTGTGAATGGTATTAGCATGTGTCACCTTCATGCTTGACACTTGGTGAAGGGAATACTTAATCGTTAGGTAATCCAACATGCTCAACAAAATTTTCCATTCCTTTTGACTTTATTCATTATTTTTTATTATTACATAGCTAAAATGAAATTGTTTTATTAAATAACGAAAGATATTGACATTATATAGATGGAATTCAAATTATTGATCATCACGTTCCTTGCACGTGCATGTCACATTGGTTGCTCGTGTTTTCCCAAAATTGTTTTCCGATTCATCATTTTTTTTTTCCCATTTTTTTCCTTTTCTTTTTAGATTCAATAATAATATATGGAAGCAATAAACAAAAATGTAAATAATTAAATTTGAAGATTTCAGTCGTTTAAGGCATTGGAAGAGCAATCGGTTTGCTCTCTTATTTCCTTTAAACATTCTCCAAATTGATAAGGGAAATTACATTCGCACTTTATTTGTTTGTTAAAATATATAATATTTTAATTGTAATGAATATCTCTAACCTTTGTTCATTTTGCATTCACGTCTTCAATATTTTTGGTCACGTTCTTATTTTCAACCTACCATTAATTTGTACATCTTAAATCCGATGATAGTTTCCGTCCAAAAAATTCGTTGCGAGTGTTAAGGGATAAAATCCTACATTGAATAAAGATGAAAACATAGACCAATTTATAAGAGTTTGAGTTATTTCTCTTAATAAGGTTGTAATTTTAATATGGAACCTCAAATCTTAACATGGTATCAGAGCCTATTAAACTCCAACGAGCAATCTGATCCTAATAAGACTCAAAAAAAATTAAGCACACGGATTTTAAGATTGGTCTGCTCAAACGAGCCACTGTTTTGTGGGGGCATCACTACACCAAAAAACACCTTTTGCAGCGGCCAAAAAACGTTGCGGTAGACCTTTTGCAGCGTTTTAGCGTGTGTTGCGGAGGTCGGTGTTGCTGTTGAGGGAAGATTTTTTGCAACGTTTATTCACCGTTGCGAAAAACCCTTTTGCAGCGTTTTTTAAACGTTGCGGTAGACCCTTTTGCAGCGTTTATTCACCGTTGCGGTAGACCCTTTTGCAACGTTTTTTAAACGTTGCGGTAGACCTTTTTGCAGCGTTTATTCACCGTTGCGGTAGATCCTTTTGCAACGTTTTTTAAACGTTGCGGTAGATTCTTTTGCAGCGTTTTTTCAACGTTGCGATAGACCCTTTTGCAGCGTTTTTTAAACGTTGCCCTTTTTTTTTTTTTTTTGGCAATTGACCGACAAAATTGAAAATAACACTTAGTGAACAAAATTTGGAATTGCATAAAAATTGATAATTGCATTACAATTTTTTGAATCAATACAACATTAGAATATAATACAATACAACATTTGGAATAAAATTTAAAATATAATAGTCCCTACATGCAAAACTAAAAGCTCCCACTTTGATTGTTCCAATCAGAAAGATCTGATTAATACATAATTTCTCAATAATTTATCTACTTCATATCATTCATGGCATGTAGTTGTTCGTTTTCATCACCAAACCTCACAAATTCATAGCCCTTATCTTATCCGTAACAACCTTTGCACCCTTGACAAAAGAGTAATTGGCCCTAAAAGTTTCTTGAAGCATGTAATCAGTTACATCAGCCGCCAAGTCTCCAACAAAAATTGTGTATTCCGGAGTATCATCATGCTTTTCACCCGCTCCCGTAGATGCCCAGTTCAACCTGAATATTTGCTCAGAATTTGGCGTCTGAGTGCCATTGTATGTCAAGCCATAACCTTCTGATTGGCCAGTTTGCTTATTGCGGATGACTTTAGCAGAGACCAACTGAAGAAGCATTTTTGAATAGATAACTTCTGTGTTTTTATGAACTGTAGAATTAATTGCACTAAGAATTATTGTTCCTGTCAATGAAACAGTTTTGGCAATGAAATTAATAATTAGTCCAAAGTGTTTTCACAACATTTAGATGCGAATATACTTAGAATCAGAAGATGATTTGAATTGATTAAAACAATAATACACTCATCAAGGATACGATAGGATTGATTTGGAAGATCCAAAGGACGTTTCGAAGTCCAGGTAGAGCTCAAGTTACTCAACATTCCACTTGAGTGATAGAGTGTCTCTATAACACCAAATAAAAATCAATTCAAAATGTGTTATTCCAATTCATCCAGTTGCTCAATAATTTTGAAATATGCAACAATTCAGTAAGATCTTGATGCATTACAATTAAAAGACCATATTTTTAACAAAAAGTCAGCAAAACTAAGTGTGGAAAACAGAAAATGGTTGTCGTTAACATAAAAGTTAAAGCTGAAACACAAAAAAATCAGAACAATTTTAGGCCAGAAAACCAGGACATTCTTACTTTTCAACTGCTTAAAGCTATGATCGAGCTGAGCTCGTCTGGTTTCCAGCAACTTAGTAAAATTGTATGGGATCATAATCTGTGAAAAATCAAAGCTATGCCTCCTGAGTTCAATACTGAACTTTCAAGAAAATAGTTGGACCAATTTCAGTGATGTATAGATGCATAATAAAAGCCAGTAACCATGTCGATGCCAGCTAGAACACTTTCTAGAACAGAGTAAGAGTAGTTTGAAAATGGTGTAGAGTTGAACTGGTCAATGCCCTGCTAATCTGAGATAACAAAGCCCTGATAGCAGCTTTTGTAATATAGATTAGACACCATTTGATAGTATTAAGAAAGAAAAAAAAAGCTAAATCTTGTCTATTCTACTGATAAGCACATTCTAATACCATATACAAAAAAGGCCCTGGTAATTCGCCCACTTCAATTAGCAGAGCTAGTAATACTAAGAAAAACCTTAAACTACTAATAGCACCTCTCTCAAATGTAAATTAAACTAGTAATAGCACCTCTCTCAATTAGTTCTTCATGGTATTCAATGCAAAGTTGCCTATCAACCTTAGGTGAAACTAATACTAAGAAAAACTTTAAACTATAGCACCTCTCTCGAATGCAAATTAAATGAGTGTGGATATTAATATTTTGAGACCCTACCTTGAACTGAAGTTTACCCTTTAGAAATCCAGTAATCAATTCGTGGTTTGCGTGCATTTTTTACCATTCCAGCTGGAGTAATCAATTCATCTATACCCTTGGTTGTTCCTCCATCACCAACAAAGTGCTTTGCACAAGCTGCTACCTTGTTCCTGACAAAAAAAGAGGTAAATAAGTTGCCAGGAAAAGTGGAAGTCTCAAATTCAAAGTCTAGCAAGTTATAAAGAAGCAGCTACCACAATTGAACCTTTAAAATTTAGTCTGTCTATCTCGTAGATATACCTTGCCAGTCAAAGCAAAACAACTGTATATGTATTGCTCGTCCATCCAAGATCGCAGATCTCCAATCCAGAGGCTCCCGATACAATCATCGGCTAGAGCCCGAGCCGCAGCGCGCATCTTCTTGAGGCCGTGTTGTGTGTCGGCGCATGACTGTCTTTGTCTTGGTAGTAGTACCCAGCCGCCGTCACGGTTGTTGCGGTGGAGGAACCTGGTATTGCATTTGTTGCAGCTGCTGTAGCATCCACTGCTGGGGTCTGTACTGAGGAGGTGGAGCCATGGGTGATGGAATAATAGAGTTTGATGGCTGCATCGTCGGAACCCTAGGTTTCAATAGATGAGAGACAAGTGGCTGTAAACGAAATCCAAATATTTCGACTGAGGTATGGATCCACGAAGGAAGACAACTAGAAGAGTAGGTTGAGGAGAAAGACAAATGAATTGGGTGTCCAACCTTTGTAAACCTAACACTTCGGGCCGGTCGGGTTAACCCGGTCCACAATTAAAAAAATTGGCCCAACTCAATTCACCTAATCCCCTTTACCTTTCGCAACGTTTATTAAACGTTGCAAAAAGTGTCTTTCGCAACGTTGAATAAACGTTGCGAAAAGTTGCCTTTTTGCAACGTTTATTCAACGCTGCAAAAAGTTGATCTTCTGCAACGTTTAATAAACGTTGCAAAAAATCAAACTTTTCGCAACGTTCGATAAACGTTGCGAAAAACACTTTTTGCAACGTTTATTTATAAAATGTTGCTAAAACTCAATTATATTAACCAATAGCAACATTCTCTTATTAAAATGTTGCGATAGACCCTTTTAGCAATACTTAACTACCGAATGTTGCCTTTAATGTGTTGCAAATGCTCATTTTTGGCGTAGTGCATGTTAAAGGATAAAATTCTACATCAAATAAAGATGAAAATATAGACCAATTTATAAGAGTTTAGATCACTTCTCTTAATAAAATTGACCTTTTAAGATGAACCCCAAATTTTAACAGTGAGGACCCAAAAAGACTTGTTTTCCTTTCATATTTTTAAATAAGCAAAAGAAACAATAAATACAAATATTTGATAAATATATGTCCCTCATTTTAGTGTATATTAACAAAATATTTGAACAGTAATCATCATTAGAAACAAGACGTGTTGATTAATTAAAAGTTAAGGATAAATGTGCTACTTAAAAAATCGAGGACAAATAATGAGCAAAAATTGGGAACCTTTCTTATGGCTAAAATATGGTGTGATTAACAAAATTAATGTGCTGTGACATTAATTACCCAATTATAAGCAATATAATAAAGGGGAATTTTCAAATGTGGCCAATTTCAAGTGATATTTTAAATATAGTCATTTTTTAATTAATTAATTTATTTTTTTCCACATATGGACGCATATGGACAATTTTACATCTTCTGCAAAAATGGCTGATCTTTGAATGGTACAGACTACAAAATGCTAAAAAGTAAAGTACACAAATCTTGAAACACTCTTTAATACCAAACGGATTATAGTGAAAGCCTATACAAAATAAAAAATAAATAAATTAAAATTTATCCGTACACACCACATTAGGATAGTAGTATAATATACAACAACGGAGGAATTCTTGCTAAACACAACAATATTGTTATTAGTCTCGTTCCCCCTCCACTCCCCCCCCCCCCCCCCCACCCCAAAAAAAAAATAAAATTGAGGACTTATATAGAAAAGTACACATGCTTGCTCTTATAAAAGGATTTCGATTGGAGGTGAAGAAGTCCAATAAAAGTTGCTTGTATCCAGTTGCGTTGATAATGAGAACTGAAATTAATACTTGTGTGCTTCAAAGATCAAGAATTCTGATATTCTTAACGTTCGTAAGTACGAATTTCGTCACTCATGTGGTTTGCATTTTCTTGATGCGATCCTACACAGAAATCTAGTTCAGTTATAGGGCAACACCTAATGGGAAGAAATTTTTTTATGGTAATCAACCCTAGATCCCCGTGACCACCATCGGTAACATGCAATGAGACTTATTCAAGGTTTGCAAGAGGAAATTTTTCAAAAGTTGACATCCAATTGATACATGCTTCGTCAAAAGAACTTGAGAACAGTTACTCATATTCAGTGGTGGATTTAGTATGGGAGGCAGTAGAGTCAGCTGTCTCCAAACTAAATTTCAAATCCAAGATTTTCAAAAAATTCCTTACAATTTTCAATTTTGCCCCCACAATTTAAATTTTGTGAAATTTTCCTCCAAAACTCTAGAATTCTAACTCTGCCCATGCCCATATTGAATCTAATTCGAATAAAAGGTTTTTGTACTTCTTCAATTCTTTTGGTGCTAATATTCATGAATTTGTATCATACAACAATCCGTAGTTATTGTCTATGGAACATATTTGAAAGAAAACTGCAAAGGAACATTGTTATCAGCCTCAGGTTTGGATGCTAATAAGTAGATATATCCAATTGAATGGATGATAGTAGATTCAGAGAACGATGCATCATGGATGTGGTTCTTGATGAGGTTGAAAGAATGTACTTGCATACCATGTGTCCAATTTCTAATATTGTATGTAACAAATTCACAGAATGTGTTTAGGTTTGCAAGAATACTTGGAGGGGGGTAGGATTTCACTTATGGCATCGACTTTAATTCCAGAGGACCGCTACAACATCATGGTATCGAACAATGCAGATTGAAGTGGATGTGCATTTTGTTACGGACAAAGTTTTTAGTAAACAATCAAGTAGCTGACTTCCTTACTAAAGCTCTATCACACTCAAGATTCACCTATCTAAGAGACAAACTAGGGGTGGTGCAAATCGTCGTCAACAAATCTTGTGTTATTAACTGCTTTATTTACTATTGTCGCAATTCAATATAGGATAAAATTGACTTGATTGACTAAACATCTAGAACAATTAAAAGCAACTTATTGCTTTTAATTGGTAAGTTTAATTCCATGTTATTCACCTAGCAGGTGATTTTAGGATCGAACTAGTAACTTTCATTCCTCAACTCTCTCGTTCGAAAGGGGTGTAAAGAATAAAATTCAACCAAGTCCATAGTTACTGCAGTGGCTTACTGACTATTCTTGTAATTATTTGAATGGATACTTCCATTTTCTTACTTTTGCCCACAGAGAGTTAATATTGTAATTTTACATGGTTTTTTGGCCCTTACTTCAATCCACAGAGCAGTGTGAGCTACTTTTTCTTCTCTTCTCATACCAGCAGATCCCTAAATTTAAACTGCAGTAAAAACCAGATCAGTGCGGTTCTCCAAAGAATCCAACTCGACTGCCGACAAGACCAGGTCAATTTCTAAATTAAAGATTTCATTCATGCATTGAAGGAGCAATCACTTTCAAAGACTTGCTGTCTTTTCTATCCAAAGAATTTCGTTTTACCTAAACAAGGTTGAGATGGATAGTTAACTTCACGTTCATTTCACGTGAATGTGACACGGGGTAAAGTAAGATGGTCCAATTTTCCCATAAATGTTTTCCTACCACTTTTCTTTTCAAACATTTTTTTTTTCCGTTTTAGGTTCATTCATAATGGAAAAATTTGCGTGTAGATTATACTCAAACCTTTAAATCGTAATAGTTAGCTTTTAAACCTTACAAAATTGTGTGACAAAGACACCTGGACGATTTTCGTTCAAAAATTCGCTAATTGATCAAACGTGTATGTTCAATCATAATTTGACTAATTTTAAAAAGGGTAAGATAGTCTTTTCAATTTTAATTAATTAAAAAGAGAATTTTGCATCAGAGGTCCCTCCACCTCTGCCGACCTCATTTCTCCATCCCCATCAACTCCATTTCCTCCTAATAAGAACATTTAAAGAGCAAGGAAGAAATAAATAAAGATATATAAATTTCTTTTAAACCTACCGTAGTAACAATGGCGGAGGCTCCCCCATCTACCAATGGGTGGGGTTGGATGGATTAGAAGTTAGGCATTGGAGTTCGATGGATAGGAGAAAATGATAGTTTTTGTCAACGATCAGATTTTTGGATGAAACCCTTATAGGTCCTTTCGACGCCTATTTATTAAAGGTTTGGAACCAAGCCGTACATTTTTGAAAGGATTGGGATCGCCTTTTACTTAATTAAAGAACAAAAGACCATTTTTCAATTTGTACAATTGGTTAAATTATGGTCAAACACAAAATTTTGATCAACTAAGGGATTTTTGGACAAGAACCGCCTAGTGGTCCTTTTGTTGCACAACTTTGAAAGGTTTGGAGACTATCTATTATGGTTTAAAGGTTAAAGTGTAATTTGCACTGTTTTGAAATGTTTGGAACATTGTTGCAATTTCCTACTTAATAATATAGTTAAGCAACAAACAAAAATGTAAATAACTAAATTAAAGATTATTTTATTAAATAATTAAAGGTTTGACATTTCATAGATGAAATTAAAATAAAAGTTACTCTGTTACATTGCGACATTCAAATCAATAAATTGGATATTTAATCCAATAAAGGCATTGATTGAAAGAGAAATGGGATGACACTCATAATTGGTGAGCATTATTGTAACTTAGACTTAGTGGGGTCACCTTGAATCGATATATAGACATCGAGAAATAATATGAACCTTTTACTTGGAAAAAACACATGAATGTACTATGCACAAGTTGCATTATCCTTAAACGTGCATGCCATGTGACATTATTCGAGTGTACACGTCACATCCTAGAATGTATAGAGTGATATACACTAAACAACATATGGTCCTGTGTGCTGAAATTAAAACTTTTTTCATTCTTTTAGATCACCAAGTAATAATTTATGCAGAGCAACAAACAAAAAAATTCAAGAATGAATTGAAATAATATATGCAATTCAAATTAAAGTTCCTCTGTTCCATTGGAATCATTAAATTGGAGATTTCCTTCATTCAAGGCATTGAAAGATCAATCAGAATGAAGGAAAAACTGATCCCAGCATAAGAAATTAATTGAAACAAATCATTACCATTAAAAGAAAATAAAAATTAGCAAAAAAAGATAGATTAAGAAGAGATATTATATTTCTTTCAAGAGGTGGGACTGATACACTGAGAAGATCAGAAATGAACCTTAACACCCCACCCCCCTAAACCCACCCAACCAACAAAAAAATATATATAGATATAAAACATTACATTTAGAAAAGATAACCCCTTGGTGGATCCAAACTACCTATTTTTCTATGTAATAACTGAAACTGCAAATTACTACTTTTTACTCAAATGGCGTTGCACAAAAAGGAGTTACAGGTGGGGAATTTTGATCATTTCTTGCTAGATTTGGAAGCCTTGGAATTGGAGGAGGTGGACATGTTAAGATCAGGGATGGAATTTGGGCCATGAGCCTGTGACAGCCTCTGCTTCAGCTCATTTAGCAGTGCTTGATTCTCCTGGTTCAGTAGCTCAGCCTTCTTCCTCAGACGTTCATTCTCCTTCATTATGTAGCAGTTCTCCAAGTACAGCTTTGAGTTTAGCCTCTCCATTTCTGTCAAACATTTACAAAAATGTAAGCAAATTAACAACAACAACTTTTGGTATAAAGACAAGAATAAAGTGTACAAAAAACCCATAAAAAAAAAGGAAACCCCCAAAAAAAAAAAAAAAGACAGAATACCTTTTGGAAGGTTGGTTAGAGAAGAAGAAGAAGAAGGGCTTTAGATTTTTTGAGAAAAATGAAAAAGTGAGAGACAAAGTGAAAGGCATGTGAATATATATAGTGCAAAAAGTTGGGCAATAAGCATGCATGTGTAAGCATAGAAGGCGGCTTCCATTTTACTATGATTATGATGATGAGGTTTTTAGGGGATGGCGTATGTGAATGATGAGCTCTGCAGGGAGATAAGGGTATTTTGGGAATTGAACATAAGGGTATTTTGGATATTTGACACTCAAAATGATAGGTGGGGCTCGGCCGTCCGAAGATTCGCAATGATGGTTTGGATTGGTTCAAACCAACGCAGCCCATCATCACAAACCCCCACAATCGATTCTCTTTTGTTTGGTTTTGGCTTTGTAATTGTGTGATAATCTTCCATTTTCACAACTCATACAAGTCTTTTGTGTACATATTTATCCCAAGACAAGTTTAGCACTGTAGGTAGAAAGGAATTGTATATTAGAAAACGATGAATCTACGTTGTCAAACATGTTATTGGTAATATTTGTTGCTTGTTCGATAAAATTTTACATCAAACCACATATTTTATAGAATTCACAATTTTATCAACTTTATAAGAATCTGACTAAACTAGCAGGTTCAGCTAAAAAATTATGAACCAATCTAAAATTCGAAACGATTACGTATAAAAGTTAAAAATCTAGTAACTTCATAATCAATATGTTCATTTCAGCAATATCATATTTATTTATTTATTTATTTTTATCATCTGTTCGATCGGTTTAACTCTTTAACTTTTTACCCTTTTTGAGTCGTATCTGAATCATTTTTTAAACAATGGATTGAATCCCGCGTGAGAGTCAATTACAAATCTAGGGCATAAATTCCAAAGAAAGGGCACCAAGATTCCCCTAATCGATCTCATTGAGCAAAGCATAATGACAATTTAGCCCTAAAGTTAATTGGGTGTCCCACGATGGTCTTTTGGGTTACGTTATGATAACAAATGCAATTATTTTGCCTATGGTAAGCATTTTTTCCATACTAAGTTTAAGCTTGAAACAGTGGCAAGGGATAGTATGATGAGTTGGGTTACGAGTGCATTAACGTGAAAAATCATAACATCAACTTGGTAGGTTTTTCAATGGCTTCATTATGAATTTGATTATGATCTTCGAAAGTAATTAATGCTTCCCTCGTGAACCTCGTTCATTTTGCTAATAGTTAAAATAACTTTCGATATAAAAGTATCAAATGAGTGAGTTACGGCTCACCCTTAGGGTGGCCCGGCCGGCCGGCTCTCTAAGATTCACATACTTGGAGTAGATGGAGAATGGTGAGACTCAACCCCTAGTAATTTTGTATTTTTCTTGAATAAACTTTACGACACAAATAAAATAAAGTTCATGAGAACTCAGTTAAGTGTATCTCAGACTACGAGCATTCCAAGCTTTCCACGACGAGATGTTAACATCTATAGCAAAGTTGCATGCACATACTTGTATGCATTAAGTGGTGTCAATTACTTGTGTTAATTTTCAAAGATTTAAGCCTAAAAAGTCAAATATTTAGGGCCCGTTTGATTACAAATATGGAAAATGGATGAAAAGAAAATGTTTTATAAGGAATTGATTTGCCTAGAAATTATTTTATTGGAAATTGTAATTAATTGTGTTTGATTGATATAATTTTTCATGAAAAATGTTGAAAGTTTGGTGTCCGTTTGGCTTCTTTTTTATGGAAATTGTCTATTAAAATGATAATATTTTCTACCATTGGGTTTAGAATTTGTTCCAATTGTCAAAAAAAAAAAAAAAAAAAAAAAATAACCATGCTGAATATCATTCATTTGGCTTTGTTTTGCATGAAAATTGTCAATAAAAGCGATATTTTTTTTATCATTGTGTCTAGAATTTTTTTCAATTGCCAAAAAAAAAAATTGGAAAATATTTACCTACCAAACATCAATAATTTATTTTCCTCAACAATGTAGAAATTTTGGAAAGTTGGAAAATAGAAAAATGTGTGCTATCAAATGGGGAGTGAATTTTATTTTCTACAAAAGTATAATTCTATTCTATATTAGTAATTAATTAACTATTTATTTATTTATAAGCATGTAGTGGTATTTTTTTTTTTTTTTTTAATATATGTACATTTGGGTAATTGTATTTATAAACAGTTTTTAATAGTATGGTTATTTATAAACATGGTTAAAATGTCAAATGAGAAGGGATTGACGCTTATTTTCATGCAATAAAATAATTAAAAAATTATTTCTATACAAATTCAATAGAAACTATAATTTAGTATATATAAATTACATATAAATATATTACATTGATTGAAAAAAAAAAAGATTTTAAATATATAATATAAGAAGTAGTTTAGCTGAATTTATTAATTTTAAATATTTATTATTTAAGCAACAACTTTTAATATTTGAATATTTATTAAACTAACGGAAAATTAATTTTTATCCAATTTAATTTATCTCAATTAAATTTAAAAATATTAGAAGTAAATTTAAGCAAAAACTTTTAATATTTGAATATTTATTAAACTAAAGGAAAATTAATTTTTAGCTAATTTAATTTATCTCAATTAAATTTAAAAATATCAGAAGTAATTTTTTTGTGTAATAAATCAAAATACAAAACTGAGTGTACGTTGACTTCAATTAGAAGGAAATCAAAAAATAAAAGGGAAACATCTCACTTTTTTCTTGACGAATGTTTTGTCATTTGCGAAGACCTTCCATTTTCTGGAGATACAAATTTCTATTCTCTAGTCCAACTTATCTATTTTCACTACCAAGAGGGGTTTCTAAAAGAATATATTGAACACGTTTATTTCTTTTTAGTCAATAGTATGTGATTTTATTAGACGTGAAATGAGTCGTGTCGTTAACATAGGAATGACAAAATACTCCGTACTCCACTCAGGATGGGAGTGTTCCCACGTTGTGTTGCCATGCTCCACTCAGGATGGGAGTTCTCCAATTGGTCGAGAAATTGAAGAGAGGAAGGAAAATATGGTCCCCATTTAAACTTTTATTTTTTATTTTATTTGATGTGATAATTTAAAATAAATAATACTATTAACTAAACAAACAAGACGTAAACAAAAATATTTGAATTCCCGACTTGACCTCTCGTTGTTACCATCTCTACACTCGCGTCCAGGCTAAAAAGACAATTGTGCAATCAGTGAACTTGAGAATACTGATTAAAATGCGTTCTAAGCACGATTTCTCAAATTGTTTTAGATATTTACGTACTACATAAAATTTCACCATTGCTCAAAAAGTTCTTTTAATAACGAAGTATTATATATATTCACCAGCCATTTTCTGTATTCAGCAATTTTGCAATTCTCATACCATATACTTCTTTATTTAATTTTTTTAGATATAACAAATTAAATATCATGTCAATTAGAATATAATATCTCAAAGATAACAGATACATATAATGCCACTCTTATAAATTTATAATTGTATTAATTTTGAGATTGTGGAAACTGTGTTATTTTTGGTATTTTGAAAAATTGTTTTGAAAACACCCAAAACATATTTTGAAATTTTTGGCTTGAATATAATTGAAAACGCTTAAAAAGACAATTTGAGTTTTCTTTGTAAATTTTTAACTTATTTTCAAAAATTCGTTTTCGAAAATAGGAAGGAAAACGCGTTTTCACTATTTTGAAAAATCGAAAGCAAAAAACGGTTTGAAAATAATAAAGAGAACAGACCCTAACATTCCAACATCAACTTCCATAAGAATGCTACTAAAGAATTTGGGTGATGCTACACGTATATGATACGGTGTCTATAATGTGTCCACCCCTTCACATGAAGGAGACCTATTTCGAATAAAATATAATATATTCGAAATAGGTTCCTCTCCATGTGAGAGAGTGGACATCGTTATGAAGACTGCATTATGTACAAGTAGTACATTTCAAAGAATTTATATGTAAAATGGTGGGTAAAGAAGGATATGAGTTGTGGCTTTCTCTGCCTTTCAGTCTTAAGTCGCATGTCATTAATTTCTTTTCAAATGAATGTTAATCCGGCTAAATCTGTACCGTATCAGCCGATTTGCAGTTGGACATGCCATTTTTTAAAGAGTTTTAGGTAGTACACAGACTGAACTTTTGAAGGATTCTCGAACTTTTCAATTGAACAAATCAATCCTGGTCGAATTGCATAGTATTCAGAAAGACTGACGATGCCAAGTCTAGCTCTCAGGCGTAAAAGTCGGTTCACATGGGACTTCCCCTAATTTTTTATTATTAAACTTAATTAAAAAGTGCCCTTTTGAGCAATAGTCAAGTAATATTTTGTTTTAGTGTGATTATTGAGGTCGAAATATATCACCGCAAAAATCAAAAGGCCCAAAATACTTTCATACTTAGTATCTCGAACATTCCAACAAGACACGTTCAAGGAATGCCTTGATGTGTCCAACAAATTCGATCTTTTTACAAAACATGTTACTTTGGACCTGAACATCTCTCAAACATTTCAACAAGACACATTCTGAAGTGTCTTGAGGTGTCCAATAAACCCGATCTTTTTACTGTACAGACAACCTTAAATTTGGATAGCTCGACCAAATTTACACATCCAAAAATGATCTAAAGATAGTTCTGTCGTCATAGACAATATCCGAATGTCATGCAGTTGTAATCTAGAAGAAATTTGCAATTTGTCAACTGAAAATTGATCCCCTGACATAAAAAAAAGTAGGTTAATAGAGTCGGTCCCATATGTTGGATCAGTTATGGACCAAAGCCATAGCCAATGAAACATAGGGCAAGAGGGCTTTTGACCCTGACGTGCAAGAAAAGATCAACATTTGGCTAAGTTGAAATTGTTCTTTTTGTTATAGTTATAATTAATTGGGGTCTGAAAATCCAAATGATGGCAAAGGCTACTAATTATGGCTTCCTCTCTCTTAATTTCTTCAACCCTCTTAAATAGATTTTTACTTTTCGCAGCCATTTTATGTCACCCTTAAAGAAAAAGGCAGTTTCCTTTCATGATTCAAAGTGTTTGGGAGATGGTTTTTTTCATAAATGTATGGCAGTGATCAAAAGATTTGCATGACCATAGCTATCAAAGCATTCATTCAACTCCATCGAGTGCTCATCATCATTCATCTATATTTGCCTACCAAATACAATTATTTACCCAACCTATTGTTTTTTACATTGTGTAAATTTGTATGGCAAATAATTATTGGTTTTAATAGGGACCATTCGAATTTCGAGATATGTATTTTTATTTGATTAGTTATTTCTAATAGTCGGATCGAATTCTTAGAAACTCTAATTCTATACCTTTGAGAGCAATAAAATCACAAAAAGAAAATAGCAACACACAAATTTTATAAATGTTCGTATCAATTTGAGACTACGTCCTTGACCATCTTTGCAGTAATTCACTATGATGATTTTTTTTTTTTACAACAATTGACTAATCTTACAACCTATTTTCTCTAATATCTAGCTCTCTTTTTTATGATAATTACAAAATCCTAATAACGACTTCCTATATATAAGAAAAATTAGGGCAAATCGAAATTAGAAGTATGAAAAGACTCCGCACAACGACAATAATTAGACTCTACAACTTAACACATAAATAACTGCACGATTTCAAATAACCTTAAACCTCAATTCTTATCGAGTTCATCAATTTCCAAGGACGAGGATAGAAACCGTCATTTTTTCGTCAAAGTATCACATGCCTAGTGCTTAGGGACGGGAACGTGAGTCCCGGTTTGTTTTTCTCTTTTTCATTTTTCCATTTTATCCTTCTTTTCTTTGATCGTAAACACTGTCAATACTGTACAACGTAACATCATATTATACTGTTCAGTCTTGATCAGAAAAATGATTGATGTAAAAGTGGGGGTCGAGTAAGTTTCATTGATTCATACGTGTAAATCTCTTTGTGCATTATTGATACATGTGAAGATGTTATTATATATAGGGATAGGGGGTACATATACATGTGAACACACTTAATTGTGAAATTACTTTTAACCAGTGAGCCAGCCCCATGCAATGACCTCATCCAACAATGCCAAAATCCTTTAAGTCTCTACTTTCTGAGGTAAAAATTAATCATTTCACATAATACCAATCCCTGCAAGGCTAATGATGGATATTACATTATGTGCATTGAACCCTACACGTGAGCTTACTTAAATCTACTGCACTGATTATTTGGGACCACTACAGTTAAGTTTCCTGCAGTGCCTCAAATTTGTATTGAGGAGGGTACACTTTTTAATCTTATGGTCAAGACTCAAGAGGGCAGGCAGATGATTTCGAATTTTTTTTTTTTTTTTTTAGTATAAAAAAATAGTTGAGTACTCATTTCATTTCCTTGTTCACCCAATAATGAAATTAGAATTAATATTTTAATTCAAAATCTACACGTGTATGTGATTTGACAAATATCGACACATATGTAAGTCATGCCTACCATCTCGTACATCCTGTAGTTTTCACAAAATTGAGTGTCCTCTAGAGTGAAGTTGTGGAAAGTGGACATATAAACCCAATAATTTTCAATTTCTAAACTAATTTTGGACAATATTATCACTTTTTCTTTTTTCTTTTTCACTTTATTCAAGTGTTCAACAATGAAGACGTTTTGTGTGTATATATTTGAGTTGATGAGAAAATTTGTGCCTAGTCAACCATTTTAGTCATTAAATGAAATTTGAAATTCTCATTTGTTCATTTTTCATAAGAAAAATTACAATTGACCCTAAAAGTCAACGAGAATATACAGGAGAGAATGAAAGGGGTGATTCGATTCCTTTGTCGACTCTCTATCAAGAGATATGTATAACATAGGTAGAGTCTAGAAGTGTTAACCCCAACAAAATTTGAATTTGTAATAGTTTCCGTTGATTCACCTTTTACTCGATATGTATCAATTTTATAACAGTATTGGACCTAGTCAGAAACGCTTACGAAATTCTGGACCTAGCACAACGCAATTGTGCTATAACATACTATGATGAACATTATTGGATTAGATGAGTCGACAGATTTTGACACGTTCAAGTATAACCATTACTTTCAAAAGATGATTAGGATTGATGAACTTTGTTAAATAATTTAAGAACTTTACAAAAGTTGACCACTATCCACTAATAATAACTTTTAGTAATAGTCACTAGCACATTCTCTTTTCCCTAAAAAAATTTAACTTGATCACAACGTTGTTAAAAATTATATGATATTTTATTAAAAGAGAGTTGGATCAAATTATTAAATTCATAACAAATTTCAATGGTATCAACTTTTTGTATGTCATATGTCTGGCTTTCCTTGAACATTGTCATTGTCTTAATTATTTATTTATGCACTAACATACATTATAATTTGGGATAGCAGATCATGTACAGAATCCTTCCACATCTCTGGAAAGTTCAGAAAGTTCATATTCAATTCTTTCTTTTAGTACCATAGTTGAATAATATTAATTTGGTTCAATTTTTGTCCATGTTTATTGAGTAAACTAATTTATATTTAATTTACCATTTAAAATACCAAAAAAATATTTCCTTTGCTGAGTGGTGCAACATTACTTATTTTGTGATGTGGTCGATGTTGGATCAAATTGTGCGAGTGTGTTCGCAGCCATGGTTCTTTCAAATTCCAGCGAGAAAGATTCCTCGAAAAAGGAAACTACTTTGTGCTCGAAGATTATTCTGGTATAGAAGAACCATTCATGGATGAATTTTATGTGTCAGCCAAGGTTTTATCAACTTAAGATGGGAATTCTACTCTAAATTGGCACGAGTTGGTTGTTAGAGCAAGAAAAGAAGCAGGCAATGTGAAGAAGGAAAGCACGATTGATTCAAGGGAGCATCTTCACAAAAATTTCATAATATTTTCAAATTTACACCCCGTTCGATGCACATTATTCTTCCAATAATACATTTTATATAGTGATTTGATGGAAAATGTGGTTAAAAAATAAGGAAAAATTTTGAATTTGCGTGTAATATTATTGTTGGATTTTTTGATACTCAATAAATCCATGCGATGATGTAAAATAGTTTTCGGATTGTTTAGTGACAACATAGACTTGGCTCGACTCAGAAACGACCTATACTTTTGGATGGCCTAAGTTTGGGTTTGGATGGTTATGTTGTTAGCCCATTTATGTGGTTAGTTGTGGGAATTATTTGGTAACACATTTAGTGGACTTTGACCCATTTTTGGAGGGAGTGTTTGGCCCAAAGTGACCAAATTGACCCCTTTTATATTCTCCCCATTCCAACTGTTTTTAGAGTGCGTGTAAAGTGTGTGCAAGAGAGTGGAGAAGAGAGGCAACCATGGAGAAGAAAGGACAGTCAGGTTTTGTTTGGTGGATTTCTTGGTGAGTTCCAACTATTGTTATTCTCCTCTCCTTCCTCTCTGTGTGGGCTTGCAATTACTATCACCATATCTCCTTTGTGGGGATGAAATTTAGAGCAAATAATGTGTAGAAGTTTTGGGTCGAGCCTTGGTAGTGTGGTGTTCGTTTGGTTATTTTCTGAATCCGGAATCAAAGTTTCTCGAGGGACTATTTCTTCACAAATGGTATCAGAGCTTGGTTGTTGAGAAATCTGTGATTTTTTGGGTGAAAAACTGGCTAGAAATCGGCAGAAAAACAGAGAAGAAACTGTCCAATTTTTTCAAATTTTAGTCGGACCTGCAAATGCGTTTTTCGACGAATCCAGAGGTTTGGTGGAGAAACAGACATTAAGGCAGACTCAGCGGCGGAAGAGCAGCAGGGAGGCCGACGCGTGGCGGCAAGTGGTGGTGCGTTCGCCGGTGGTGGCGCGTTGGCAGGATTCCCATGGTGGTCTAAAATGACAGAATGTTGCTAGAGATGAGACGGACCCTACGGTGTTGTCGGATTTCAGTTTCGAGCAATACGGTGAAATGTGGATGATTTTGCGTTTGGACATTCAGGTACCGGATGCTGTTTCGTGTTGACGGAAGCTTTGGGGAGGATTGCGATAGTCCCAAAGTGGTGAATTTACAGCACTCGATATTTACGGACCTTCAGACGTGGTCCGTTCGGTATCGTGTTCTTTGCCTTTTATTTGCAATTGTTGTTATCGTGTAGAGTAACGATTTATTCTTCACATTAGAAATCATCGCCTGGGATGACGTTATGTTTGTGATTACCGTGAAGGGGTAATCATTGCCTGTTGTTAAACCTAGGAATTACATGTTAATTATTTGACTTGAATTCTATGTGAATTGGTTGTCAATTTAATTTTTTTCATTTTTAGAATTGCACGTGACTTAGGAAAGTTTACTTGACTATTCTGTGTGAATTGTGTCGGTGCTTTACTTATGGTCGTTATTGGTTGTATTTTGTGTTCTGTACATTTTTGGGTAAAATTACAACACATTATGAGTTGTGCATATTTTAATGAAAATTGTGGTTTCTTAAATTTGGCAAAAGGAAAATGTTTTTTCATAAAACCTTTTGATGACAAATGTGGTCTAAAGTAAGTGCGAAAATTAATATGTATTTCAACTGTGATAATTTGGATATGGTTGAAATAGAATGTTCTATGGATGACAATAAAATGGAAGATTAGGAGAGTGGTGAGGCTAATTCTGTCATTAGGTCGAGTGATGACCTGTGTGAGGTTTATTGAGAGTAAACCTAGTTACTGCACGAGCATATGTGTGTAACCCTTTCTGCATGTGTGATCACTTAATTCTGTTGCATGCTAATATATTACACTTTCAATGTGTTTAATGACATAAATTAAAATGATCTTATTACTTTGTGTAATGTGTTTGCATTCATAGTTGGTTGATATCTATGGTGTACTCCATTTTGCTCTGTGAGTGGTGTAAGAGAGTGTGGTAGTGAAAAGTTAGAGGGGTGGCCATTTTCTCCTTCAATCTGCCCCTCATATTTCTACCACGACCCCTATCTTGTTGTCTCCCACGCACAACCAAAACTTCAGCATGATTTCCAGATCCTCCAAAAAGATGCCTCATCTATTCCTTAAATAATAAGGCATCATAGACCTCTTCCACGGTGAGAATATCATGACTATAGAGAATAGTATCTCTGAAAGTCATATATGATGGTGGCAGCCAACACGACAACATTAAAGCCAAGTCCTCCTCATTATACTTAACCTTCAATGTCTCCAAATCAGCCACGATTTCTCTGAACATAGTTAAGTGATCATCCAATGACGTATCTTCAGACATTCAGTGAGAATACAAGCGTTGTTTCAAGTGTAGCTTGTTGGTCAAACTCTTTGTCATGTAAAGTTGCTACAACTTCAACCACAATCCAACATCACTATTCTTCTGAAAAATATCCTGAAAAATCTGATTCGAGAGATATAGATGAAACTGAGTTTGGGCATTTCGATCCCTACGTCGCCTCTCATCCTGTGTCCAAGCAGCCAGCATCCTATCAAAGCCAAGCAAGGCTTCCTCCAAATCCATCTGTGACAACACCACTCGCATCTTCACTTGTCATAAAGTAAGTCTCGTGTTTCTATTCAACAACGGAATATCAAACTTCATTGATGCCATGCGGAACAATTAACCTTGCGCTCTGATACCACTTATTATGAAACTTATCGCAAGCTATGGCAAATAAAGAAGAAAACAAAATACGAGAATTTACGTGGAAACCCAATTCGGGAAAAAAATCACGGGCAAATGAACAATCCACTATAATCAATAGTTTTGTGTTTACAATTCAAGATTTTAATAAGCTCAATTGAAACCTAAGTAATCTCTCTCTAAATATGTTGTTGAATCTCAAGAGAATAATCTATGAATGTTATATGATGATATAAGATGTTAATACAATGTGGTTATATATAAACCCTCTTATTGGGGGTCCTATATGAAGAAGAAGTCCAAAAATCCGAATAAAACACGAAAAACGGAGAAAAACGCAGTTAGGTTATCGTAGCAGCGCTTGGGCACTAGCGCCAGGCACTACTGTAGCAGCGCTGGGCGCCCAACTTCTGCCCAAAAATTTCCGCTTCAATTTTCCAGGCGCCTAGGCGCTAGGTCTCGGATAAACCTTGCCAAAACATGTTTTTGCCATTCACAAATCATTTCCAAACCAAACTCCTAATTATCAATAAAATTTAATCTCCTCAAGTTAGGATTTTTCAAACCCAAATACCATAAACTTCCTCCAATCATTCAAATCCCAAATCACATGGAATTCCAACAAACTAAATATCCAAATCACATGGAATTTAGATCAAACCACAACAATTTGCCAACTAATTAATTAAGCCTAAAATATTATTTTTTGGTTTCCAACCCAAACCCCAACTTTGTAATTCGAATTTCAAAGAATCAAAATTGAGCGACACAAGTTTTTCTCAATCACTCTGTTGAATTATGTGATTTTGTAGAAGTTAATATTAAACATGTGATTAGCAAGATTAATATACCGTTGTTGTAAATGTTAAAAAAATTAATTATAGTACGAAATCGAATTGAATCGAATCGAACCGAACCGAACGATTCCATAATTAAATTTGGATATGACGATTCCACTTGCTATGTACCCAAAAAATTTTGGTTCCAATTAATCAAAGCCAAATAGTACAATGTTGTCGGTTCATAATTTAATAGGAAGTAAAACCTAATTGCTATCTGAAATTTCCCTCTAATCCCTAAACTTTTAAATAATAATAAAATCTACCAAAAAGAACAACTAATTATAAAATACAATAAAAAGATACTAAAATTGACATAAGTCGTCCATCTTCACCTTTCTCTCTGGGTTGACGAAGATTCCCCCTCAAATCTCATTCCATACTACCATCCATAGTCTTGTAATGACGATAATTCACTTGTTAATTTGAGTGTACTCAATGAAAAACTTTTCAAACGAAAGTCAAATTATATTACGTATTTTAAGAATCACGGACTCTCTGTTGTAGCACTTCAAATCCCCTAAATCAATAAATTCATGCTAGGCTTGAATGATGGTGAAGCATTCCTCTTCCTACTCGGTAACTAATCCAATTTTTTTTCCAACCAAGTACGAAAGTGTAAAAGTTATGTTTCAAGTTGTGAGCACTATAATTTGCTCTTTAACACTTGAAGCATGTCTCCCAAAGCAACTTCACTGATAAATGGGGTGTGATAAGAGGCAATAGAACTTGAAAATCATTTAAACCCTTTGACAACATGTTACTACAATGAAAACATTTGCCAAACATGTAATATATTCCTGGCACTTCAATCAATTCCAAATTTTCTTTAGGTCCAGACTTGAATAGAACTTGAATAGCAATGTCTCCCAACATTGTAATTGATATCGTACATTTGCGATTTTATATCAATATTGTACTTTTAAGAGGAAAAAAAATGAAGAAAATGGATTCTTCTAGGCATCTTGTTTTTTACACCTCCAACAGCATGGATGATAAATTTCAGACATATCATCAATAAAAAAAGAATTTCAAGTAAACAAGAGAGAAAATTCTAAAGAGGGTTGGTTAGGGGAAAGACCTACTTGTGGGAATTACTGATTTCTGGCAGGGGTGGATATATTTGGGGAGTCCTAGTAGCCCAAGCCCTATACAAAATAAAATTGTAAAAAAATGTTGAGGAACACCTACACCTGAAATTAGATTTCCAATTTCACAAATCCAATCACAAGTTCAACATTTCAAAAATTAGGTTTTTATATTTTATTTAATATTAATTATATAATTATCATCCCAATTAAAATAACCCAAATCAACCCTAAAATTCATTTCCCCTCCCTCCCTCTCTCCTATCTGTCGAATCTGCCCACGGCGTGGTGGTGAAGAGCCGCCACCACTATAGAAGGCTGTCAGTCCTGCGCCACCGTCGCATCTGTCGTTCGATTCAACCATCGGCATTTTCCACCGGCCACTTCACAGAAGCTGTGAGCCACTTCTGTTTCCAATCGATCAGTCCCCTATGCCTAATACATATCTGCACCGTTTTCTGAGATTGACCCTAATAACAAGCCACCTAAATCTGGACTCGCCGATGCGGAGGTTGTTCTGGCTAGATCTTCGTAAACGGTGCAGATCTGTATTTCCTTCTTTTTTTCTTTAGTTTTGGAGTTGGATTTATCGGATGGTTGTATGCTATTTTTTGCCGATGGTTGCAGATCTGTGGTGGTTTCTGTTGAACAGGATTGTTGGATTTGTGTGCGTGGGTGCAGTGCCGTGGTGTTGGCGGGGGATCGGGCAATGGTAGTGGTAGTGCCGCGGTGGTTATCTGTGACTTAGTATTTAGTTATCTGTGCACTGCAAAGTGTGGATCTGAAGTTGGCGGCGGCGGCGGTTGTGGGTTTTGTGTGTGATTTGTGTGTTTGCTTTGACTGTGCGTGTGGCGATGGGGTCTTGGGGGTGGTGATAGTGGTGTTGGGAAGGGTATGGTGTTGGTTTTGAGGTGTTGATGGTGCCGCTGGTGGAGACGATGGCAAAGTGGTGGTCACAAATAATTTGGTTGTTTGTGAGCACTAATTTGGTTGGTTGGCGACCAATAAACGATATGTGATCAATTAATTAGATAAAATGTGACCAATACATGATGTGTGACCTAAAAATTATTAATTTGTGACCAATAATTTGATAAATTGTGACATAAATAAGTATTGTGACTTATAAATTTTGTGATTTGTGACCGATAAACAAATTGTGACTTTTAAATTTTTAAGTTGTGACCAATAATCAAATTGTGACCTATGAAAATTTTGAATTGTGACTTAAAAAATTTCGTTGGAGTTGGAAAGCTTGTCGGAATCGGAGTAGTCGTTAGAACAAAGTAGTGGTGGAACGGTCATCGGAATCGTCGTCTAAATCGGAGCAATCGTCGGGAATCTCGGGATGGTCGCCAGAAATGAGTTGTGACCAGAATGGTAGCCGGAATAGTCCCCGGAATGGTAGGGGTGGTGGAGGTGGGGTGGGGTAATTATATTATATTATATTAGAATTAAATATTTAATAATGAATTGATTTATTAATTCATAAATTAAAAATTAAAAAACCTGATTTGTGAAATTTAGAACTTGTTTTTGTATTTTTAAAAAGGTGTAAAGTAAACACCTTAGAAATGTATTGTTCTTATAAAAAGTCCAACCCAAGTTGTGATCAAAATCTATTTTGGTCCCATTCCAGACCAGTCAAAGCCTAATGCCCAAATTTAGTTAGAATTATTATCCATTGTTAATTTTCAAAAACATCTCATACATCAATGTCATTAGTACTCGCCGAAAAAGGTATATCGGTGATCACCAATGTATCTTTGTCGGTAATTATGTTTGAACCACCAACATATATTGATTTCATTTAGAATCATCAGTAATCATACCATCAACGATCATGGAGCCATTCTCTTGACGATTGCCAAGAAGGTCAATCGAGAAGGTTTTTCCTAACTCTCTCACTCGACCACTCGCTTGGTTTCCCTCTTTCGTGAGAAGAAGGTGTTGAATGCTCTCCCTCTCGAGAGGGCAGTTTAAGCATAGGCTATCTTTGGGCCCCAACAGTCAAACAATTTCCTATCAAGGTGATCCAACCCCACCCATCTATTAAGGGCACATGGTCCAACATTTTTTTTTTTTTTTAAATAAATTTTCTTCGTAAGATAAAGAACCAAGAGGGAGGGGGGGGGGGGGGTGCATGGGCAGGTTTTTGGCTAGAAGAACAGGCCTAGAGATGAATATTTTGTACAGTGCCTGATATTGTTAGACGCTCCTTTATGGTTTGAGTATTCTTGCAATTACCCTTTTTAAAGAATGTCAATAAATTGAGACCTCTAGTTTACAATCCACAAGTGACACGTGTCTTTTTGATTTGGTAAAACAGTCTCTTTCGTTGAGCATTGCCGCAACATTGCACATCGATAATTACCCACATCAAGTTGTTTTAAAATTGAGTTAATTTTAAAAAGATGAAAAAAATCCAATAGAATTAAAACTTTTCTTTTGCTAAATCAATTGCAAAATTATCGTTTTCTAGAATTCTCAATACATGTTGTACATCTTCATAGTTAAATTTTCATAACCTCTCCTCGTTACTATATTATTACAGTACAGATTTATGCATCGGATTCCATTGCCTACTTGAAGTAAGGTACCGATATTTAGCCAAAGTTTCGTAGAAATTAAAATTTAGATTTTTAATCTAAGTCAAAGCCAACAACTAATTTTAACCACATATTTTATGCGATCCAAAACTTTTTGATCACACATTTATCAACTTTTATCAAAAATTATTAAAAAAAATTGATTTTAATCCATACCAAACAAGGGCTTAGATGCTTAGTCTTACTTTTGGGGATAATTTTGAGCGCGTATAGTTTTGAAATATATCATGAGTACTAATTTTGTCGTTTGTTCACTAAAAATGAGAGAAACAAGATGACTCTACTCGACCTTCCACTTAAAGAACTAGGCCCAACACGTTTTGGGCTGATCTGTTTACGGGTTTGCCCCCAGGACACACCTTTATACCTTTTACCATCTTCTCTAAAATAGGCTATCATTCATAATTGAGGAAACTACCTCAATAATCAACCCATTTCCCGGCAGAGTTTCACGAAATCTTCCATATTTTCCTTCAGTTACTTTCGAAAATGACTTGTAAATTTTATTATTATCGTCCCTCAATGGTTGTCCGAGATTCCATTATCAGGAAGTATATCAACGGCTTCTTGTACTAATTTCTTCTTGCATGGATCTACTTCTTGTTACTAAATTGGTAAGAATGTTGTCCCATAAATAACTTTTCTATATAGTTCATTGATATTGGAGCTCATTAGTCCCAGAAATAATTTTATAAAGTGCAATATTTAAAAAAAAGAAAAAAAAACCTTAAAACATGTGCCAAATCGTGGTATCTAATCTTTCAAGGATATAAAAGTGAGCACAGTTTGACAGTACTAACTGATCTGGCTCACACTTTATAGCAAGCTGAAACAGATGCAAGGTTTGCTAACCAGACAACATCGGATGCAACTGCCACGTCATCCTGGTTCTGATGCCACGTCCACTGTGCATGGGTCCCATTTACTACCTCAAACTCCCCATGACCAAAACTTGCCTCCCTAAAAACGGATATTTTTGGCTGTGGGCTTATATATCTGTCAAAATAGAAAATATTAATGTGAAAATTATATTTATTTTTTCTATTAATGATATGAAAGAAAACTTTGGGAGGAAAATTAACTCATTACTTCGTGGCAAGGCCTTCGCGATTGCCTCCATCACCAATTGTGATGTGCACTGGACCACATTTGTGGGCTTGATCCTTGTAGACGTTCGTCTAATCTCGCAATATATCACGTAAAAAGTAGTAGTATTGATAAATTACATTATTAGTTACCGTAACACTAACCTCAACATTGTCACGATTATCAATATTGATATTGTTAATAAAAGGGAAAGAAGGCTTACAAATCGTTCATAGGCATGTACATGTCCTGCAAAGACAACGTCGACTCGTGCCCTATAGAGCAAATCTTCCATGGAGCTTTTCATGCCAATTGATTCATATTCTCCTTGATGAGCTTCATTAGAATTGTACCACGGAGCATGTATTAAGGCAATTAGCCATGGTGTTTTTCTCCGATCCACCTTTTTCAAATCGGCTTGCAGCCAATTATACTGTGCTGAATCGTGCCCAAATTCAGTATACGAACCCAACATTAAGACATGAACACCAGAAACTTCAAAAGAGTAGAATAAATTAGAAGATGAGCCACTCTCCTCATATGGCATAACCCATCTCGCATTGTACGATGTGAAGGGCTCCTGATGGATTCCAGGGATTTCTTCAATCTCATGGTTACCTTGTGTAACCATCCAGGGACGTTTACTTGCCATCGGCTGAACAATTTGCCCGAATGTGTCCCACCACGGCTGGTACATGTCCGCGTAAGACAAATCACCCGGCAACAACAAAACATCGTAGTTTGATTTCTCAATGTGTTGAAGTGTCGAGTTTGTCCACTCGGTTTGTCCTAGGTCACCTGCACTAAGCGATGGAGCACTTTAACCGTGAATTCAAATCTCATCACCACTCATTTACCATAATTTGTACACATTACAAGTCTATGATAAGAAAATGAACTGTACCCTTGAGACCTACGCTCTTTTCATAATATCCCAGTTTAAGTTCAAGAAATTGTCTACTACTTGTACCTGAGACTGCAAATTTGATAGGAAAACTTGCTGGTGGAGTTTTGAAGGAGAATTCTGGGGAATAATTTGTGCCACAAATGTAGTAGTACACAGTGTCTGGGTTCAAAGGGCCAATGACAACGTCGTGTATTACCCCAGAATTATAAGTAAAATAGTGGTACACATTGGTACTCCCTTTTGCTGAAAACTTGTAGTCTCCAGAAGATGTACCATATTTGACAATAGCTGGTGTGTCATCAGAAGTAATCCAAGATATTCTCATTTTGTTTGTACCGCTCAAAGATATGTGCACCTGTTGCCATCATGGGACAGAAATACAATGTAGAGAATAATAATTAGAAGGGTAAAAAACCTGAATAGACTCGAAA
Organism: Fraxinus americana; assembly: GCA_035079005.1. Lineage (NCBI taxonomy): Eukaryota > Viridiplantae > Streptophyta > Magnoliopsida > Lamiales > Oleaceae > Fraxinus > Fraxinus americana. The sequence goes on from CM068708.1 coordinate 38,666,838, forward strand.
TTATAAGCTGTGAGCAGAAAGCATCCACAAATTTTAAACGGTTTTGCTATCGGTACATCAAGATGTACATCGGGGTGTACACCCCCCTCACATGGGGGTGGAGCCCACTTCCATAAAAAAATATTTTACACAAATGGACCCCCACCCCCATGTGAGTGGGGTGTACACCTTTATGTACAATTCTCCATGTACAAGTAGAATAATTCAATTTTAAAGTGGTCTCTCATAGTCTCTTAACTTTAAGTCACGAACCTCGTTAGTCAAAAAAAAAAAAAAATTCCTTTCAAAATTACTAACGGATGTCCTACCTGGACAACGGATTGTTGATGTACAAAGGTTACAAAGATAAAATCAGATCATCATCAATTTTTTGAAGTACTTTTAACACTCCAAGTACATTAAAAGTGTATTTATTATGAGTTGTTCTACATGTACAAGATGTGAATTTACCGACAACTCACACGGGGGAGATTCTTTTAATTTTTTTTATTGAGGTGGGGGACCCACCTCTATGGGAGTTGTCCAGGTACATGCAGAACAAATCATTTATCATGGAAGAAAATGGTGTTGTTTATCCTTATTAGCTTAATAGGTGTCCAAATAACGTCAAATAGAATGTCACGTCATCAATTCGTTGTCAAGTACACCCCATGTTAGTAATTTAGGTGGAATTCATTTTTGGGACTAATGAGGTTGATGACTCAAAGTTAAGGGACTATTGAAGTCCAATTTAAAGTTTCGAAACTTTTTTTTTTTTTTTTTAATATAATGTAAAGTCTAGGGATTATTCAGATTTTTCACTCAAAAATAGAAAAGAAATAGTATACGGTCGAATTAGAACTAATAATTACAATAAATTGTAGATTGAATCTATCACGCTGGCGATATTGTTTCTTTGAATTATTTTTTACTAAATAAATCGACTATAATTGCAAGTTTATTAGAGATATAATGTTATGCAATATAGATATCATGCTAAATTATTCCCTTTATCGAGTTTATTTTATAAAGCAAAATTCAAAGATAATCTTAAATTGGTCATCTAATATGGGAAAGCGAGGAGAGTTTAAACAACTTTTTATGCAGTATCAAGGATGAAAAAGAATTAAAATATTATACATTTTAATTAACACATCCAATAAGTTAAACCGACTTATTTGTTACTTGTAGAATAATAATATTAGAGGAAAAGCGAAAATACATAAATTTATTAAAAAGTAAAATTTACCTACATAAAAGAATTTTCAAAAATAAATATTTTTATTTATAAGTCCAAGATAAAATCACTTTTTTTCTTGGAAATGCTTTCACACTACAAGTGCATTAAAAATGCATTTCCCATAAAAAAAAAAAGTTATTTATCCTTGCTCGCGTATCAACTATTAAGTGTGAAAGTAACGTCAAATAGGATGCCACATCATCAATTCATTGTCCAAGTAGGACACACATTAGTAATTTTAGACGAAATTCATTTTTTGGGACTAATGAGGTTCATGACTCAAAATAATGGACTAGTGAAGTACAATTTAAAGTATAGGGACTTTTTCAAACATAGTGCAAAGTTAGGGACCAATCAGATCTTTTACACACAAAAAATAATAAACAGGTAGGATTAGAACTAACAATTATGCTTAAAAAGAATTATAATATTCTATATTTTTTAGAGAATGCTTAAAAATAAGACTTTTAAAACATAAGATCATCTCTATTTTAAAGGGTTCATTCTTAAAATTATGCTCTAATAGGCTCTTCAAATTAATATTTAAAATAGACAATGATTAAATACATTTAAAGTATTTCAATTTTCAATGTAAGAAAATAATATAATAATTTGGACGGAAACTAGTGAAAATGGAAGATAGAGAAAAATAATAAATATTTTTTGAGAATAATAAAATTAAGTGTCTGTTGAAATACATAAAATTTTTCTCTCTCTAAATTTATAAATTCTCTCTAAATTGCTAAATATGTTATTTAAAATTAAAGAGTCTTTTGGAAATGTTTGTATTTAATAAATTACAAATTTTAATACTCTACAACTTAAATTATTCAAATTACATTTAAATTGATTGATCATTAACATATAAAGAAAATATCTTAAATAAGAGATGAGGATGAATCAATAAATGTTCATTGCAAAAAAAAAGTTAAAATAGAGAGCATTGTTGGAGTACATAAAAATATTAACTCTCTAAATTTAAAAATATTTTCTACTATACATAAGATGCTATTAGAGAGCTAATCTCACCAAGCCCTTGTTTGGGCTCCGTTAAAATTAGCTTTTAAGGAAAAATGAATTTTGTAATAGCGATTCTTTGAAGAACGTGTAGTTAAAAAAGAAGGAAAATTTTGAATTTACCTGTAATATTATTTTATTGAAAAATGTATGGTGGAAATAGAGATGTCAAAAAAAAAAAAAAAATCCGGTTTACATTTACTTAATTCTTATAAGTAAATGTAACTTATAACTAAAAATTTACGTACAAGTAAAAAATTTCACTTATATGTAAAAATTTACTTATAAACAAACCCAAGTCATAAAACTTACCTATAAATGAAAAATATTTTAATATTCTCTCTCCTAAATACAAAACAGCGTTCTAACTGTACGCTTTATACATTAGCAAATGCTTAATTATTCCTCTCAAATAATGATATTTGCATAAAGAGTTTGCTTTGTTTAGTTCAACAACCCATAATTGGTAGCTTCCGTTGAATAAATGGCAGAAAAACCATGTAATGAGATAAGATGCAGCAATTCTTACATTGTACAAGGCAAAGACTACTTGTTTTTTAGTGCTTTTTAAGTTCACACTACTTGACCAAAGTGTCACATATTTAGTGCAAATTAAGAACATTTGTCAACTACATGACCTCAAAAATTCGAGACCCAAATGGGATTCGTGGACATATTAATAGGGTTTAATTATTTTACAGAGAAAATATATAATAAAAAAATAAATTTCAAGAAAAAAAAGTTTTGAAGAATCTCTAGCAAACAAGGCTTAATGAAAATGAACTTATTAATGATATGTTTGATGCAATTTAGCTATGTATGCACAGAAGTTTGCAATTATAACTTGCAATCCTAATATGAGCAGCAAAGGGATAGAAATGAAGAAGAAAATTAAGGAAGGAAAATAAGAGGGGTGCAGATTGATACCTGTTGTGGAGAAGCTGGATCCTGTTCATAAAGATCTTTCATGAGTGGCTCAGAGAGAGACTTCCGGCGCGGCGGTCGGTCATATGAAAAACCAAAATCAACAGCTCCGGCAAAGGCCAAAGCCAGTGCCAAGATCATAATCAAGTTATTAACAGCCATGGCAACTCAGAAAGAAAGACAGAGAGAGAGAGAGGAAGATGGCCTATTTAATGTGAATACTCAGTATCTTATGAGCACTTTTTGAATTGGGGGCATGAAAAGACAACCTTGTCGTCTTTCTTGGCAGGTTTGGTTGTCACGGTTTTACCTACGGTAACGTGCATGAGTTGGCACTGCGGCTACGGAATTTGTCTGATTCCCATAAGGAATTATCCTAAGAGATCATATCGTGTATGATATGTTAAATCTAGATAATTGTTGGAACATTTAGAGCTTACTTCACAACCATTAATTTATTTTATAATTTGCTACAAAATCATTTTCAACCACATATTCACAGAATAAAATATTTTACATATATATTTAAAAATTTTTCCTATTTTTTAACCACTCATCCTTTTAAAAATCGCTATTCGAAACTCCTTTTTTTTGCTACAATAATGATTAGTTGTTATGTTAGGTTTGATGTACTAAGGTTTTGTTTGGAATGACTTTTGAAAAGTCAAAATGAACTTTTGAAACCCAAAAATTGATTTTGGATTCATTTGACTAATTTTATGAAAATGCTTATTCTATTTAGAAGAACTTTTAAAGAAAAATGGTTCAATATAACTTCTTCTAAAATTACTTTCGGAATATGAAGTATTTTTAAAAATTAGTTTCCAAATAAAAATTGGGTGATTAGCACATAAAATCCTCACATTTCACTGTCATTATGGAAAACGTCCGTACCTTTCATTTTTTGGCATTTTCACCTTTATTTTTACTTTTCATTGCTCAAAAGGTTTTTTTTATCTATTTTCTCAACAAAAAATTATGAAATGACGAAAATACCCTCCCTTTTAAATAAAAAAATTGAGCGATTACTATCATAAAAAAAAAAAAAATTAGAAAATTGAGTGATTACTATCATAAAAAATAGGGTAATTCCCCTTGTACCGAAAGGGGGGTACCGAATGGTCCCCCCCCCCGCACATGGGGCGCGGGCCCCATGTGTTTTTAAAAATGGCGGCTTGTGGTCCCACCTCCTAATGTGAGTGGGGTGTGAAGGATTATGTATAAAATTATGTACATGTAGACTAATTCTAAAAAATAACGTCAATATTGACGTAACTATATTAATTTCAGTGATCATTGATGTAATTAATTGTGAAGAGTCATTAGAATAGAGGTGTCAATGGGTCGCGGGTTGAGTCGAGCCGGCTCGGCCCATTGACCCACGAGCTCGGCTCGTGCTCTTCACGAGCAGAGCTCGTGGCTCATTTGTAATGAGCCGAGCTCGGGCTCGACTCCTTACAAATACCCGAGCTTGGCTCGGCCTGGCCCACGAGCTCGTGGCTCGTGTGCAGCTCGTGGGCATAGCCGAGCTTTAGCTCGTGGCTCGGGTAATTTTTTTTTTTTTATATTAATAAGATAGGCCTTTAAAAAAAAAAAGGAATTTTTGGACGAGCCCAGCTCGGCTCGCCTAGCGAACCCACAGCTCGGCTCGTACTTGGACTCGCCTTTTGACAGCCCGAGCGGCTCGTAGCTCGGTGACAACGAGCCGGCTTAGATCGATTGCCACCACTACATTAGAAGCTCGATCAATCACATAACATACGAATATAAAAATGTCGGGAAGAAATTGACAGAACAATGTTTACTGTATGTGTTATCTAAAAGATATATGTGAGACAAATTTAACAGATATTTACTGTGTGTTATCTAAAAGATATATGTCGGGAAGAAATTGACAGAAATTTAACAAGATTTACTGTATGTGTTATCTAAACACTCGAATATCTATAAGATATATGTGAGACAAATTTTGTCGAAGATGTGTGTGAGTATCTGATGATTAACATAGAATATGATTTTATTTTTAAATTAACTAGAAATTTGTATTACTCCAAAATCCAAAGCCAATTTTATTTTATTTACCGATTTACATAAATGATTTTTTTTTACATGTAAAAAAAAAAAAAAATGAACTTAGAAAGCCGAGAGCAAAAGACAAGATTGTCCACTATCATCGTCCCTAGCTAACGTATCATTAACATCAGAAATTTACTACATGTATATCAAGATTTATTTAATGAATTATATAATGTCACATATCACTCTACTATTTATCAGTTTAAAACACAATCTATTTTTTCATCATGCACATTTTTTTTTTTTTTATGTAAGTAACAAAATCATTTTAAAAATATGCCGACCACATCGTGGCAACGTGGAGTTTGATTCCTTAATTCCGTGAAAGTTGGATCGATGACGTAATCATCAAAATTGGTAGAGGTAGAGTTTGAAAATATGATGAAAATTATTTGACACAACATCTTTCTTTATCTCATAGTACATTCCAAGGATATTCTTAAATTCCTATTTTGAAGTATTTATAAAAACTATGCGATTGCTTTGAACTTATGTTAATTTTTTGGATTATATTTGGAGTCACGCGTTTATTATAGAATTTTTTATGTATTTTTTTATTCAATATGTTCGACTTTAATGTAACTAGAATCAACTCGAGAATAAAGCCAGTTGCACAGAATCACCTAACGCGACATATTTGAAGATAGCCAAAATATTTTGTGGCGTTAATATATCGACAACATTATTAACGAGATTGTCGTCATGACAATGCCATGTAGATGATAATCGCTGATATACAAGTGTTAGAGCTTTTGTCGGCGACACCAACTACTTCTTTATCGAAGATGACGTTGTCGTCGATAATTATCGATGGAGGTGCGTATGTGATAGAACTTTTCCCTATAGTGTTTTCATACGACAACTATTTTCAATTTTCCAATTATTTTGAAAATTGATTTTCTTTCGTTGACCTAGGGAAGTTTGAGATTAGGATTAAGGCAATATTTAATTTCAGTCTACAATTATATTTTTCCTAAGAACAAGGAATAGAAAAATCTGAATAAATTATGTTACTGAATATTTCAGTCTACAATCTGAATATTTTTCCTTAAATTTTTATCAACATCTTGAACGGTTGTTTTTATATAGATCAAATATTTTCCTCATCTATATTAAACTAAACCACCCTTATTTAATGTAGCTAAAAATAAATTTTGAAAATAGTCGATGAAATGTATGATTGAAAATTTGTAAATTTCATGAAATATGCTGTTAAAATTAATTTTTAATTTTGGCTGTAATTTTAATTTACACCAAACGAGAGCTAAAATTTACATTTGACAAATTTATAAATAATTTACAAAGAAGAGTAATAGTGGATTCTTGGATGATAACGAGCAACAATAATAAATGTGTGGTTGAAATTAACGTTTGATTTTGACCGAAATTATTATATATACAAACGGGGCTAAGCGAAAGTAATTAACAAAAAAAAAATTAAAAAAATAAGAAGTTAAATTCAATTTATTTTTTTCTTTTTCATATGATTGCGAGCCCCCATCTAGGTGATAACGACAGGAGCCGAACCAATAAAAAAAGGAGTAATGTTATTTAATCTCATTAGTGTTATAATTTCAATCTAGATCATTTACTCTATCACGTAATGCCACCTAAACTAACCCTACATAGCATTACTCTTAAAAAAATGCAGTTGAAAGGAACACGTATGTCCCATGTTTCACACGTGTGCGGTTATCGCTGAAGCTGTAAGCATATTATCTCATTCTCAGTTCATTTTCTTCACGCCATTGCTATCCTTTTTTTTCCAGAATTTTTGTATAAATATGTGCATACAAAAATGCTGTACGCATATAATATCAGAATCTGATATTTTATGAACATATTTTAGCTCAAAAATGGAAATCCGGTTATCATCAAATCTCCTTGTTACGTTCTTCCTTCTTCAACTCATACAATTGTGTGCAGCGTCGGAATACACCCGTCCAAGTCCCCGGCAACTCATTTTCCGAGCACATAACCGGTCCGATTCTGAACCTCAGCAGGTTTTGTTTTTTCTCTCTCTAGCATTTTATGGTCATGTTATTATGTTAACATGGACAAAGTTTTTTACTAGAAAACATGGATTATATTTTCAGGTACATGTTTCATTGGCAGGGAAAGATTATATGAGGGTTTCTTGGATTACCTCAGATAAGCACGTGAAATCCATTGTTGAATATGGAAAATCTCCAGGGAAATATGAATCATCAGCTACCGGAGAAAGAACTTCTTACCATTACTTCTTTTACAGCTCCGGTGAAATTCATCATGTTAAAATTGGACCATTGGAGCCAAGTACAACTTATTACTACAGGTGTGGTGGCGCTGGCCCGGAGTTCAGCTTCCGAACTCCGCCTTCGACTTTTCCGATTGAATTCGCTGTTGTTGGTAAGTGGGTGGTGGTGGTGGTGGTGGTGGTGGACCGGTGGTTACTGTGGTCCATGTCATTTAACAAATTACACTTTTTTGTTGGGTGCATTTTGACCTTTTGAGTATAGTTTGGTAAATTCTCTTAGTCTGAATCTTGCAAGCAAACGTTCCGATCACAGTCTTGCAAGCAAAGTACAATACCATTTCATGCATTACAAGTAACTGGTCCAATTAATTAATTTTGACAATAATGTTATACAGGAGACCTAGGACAAACCGAATGGACAGCATCAACCTTAGAACATGTTGGCGCAAAGGATTATGATGTATTTCTTCTACCTGGTGATCTTTCCTATGCTGATTCTCAGCAGCCACTATGGGACTCATTTGGGCGCCTGGTCGAGCCATATGCTAGCATTAGGCCTTGGATGGTCACTGAAGGAAACCATGAAATTGAATCATTCCCAATCATTTATCCTCGTGGCTTCAAAGCCTACAATGCAAGATGGCTCATGCCACACCAAGAGAGCGGGTCCAAATCGAATCTATATTATTCATTCGACGTTGTTGGGACCCACATTATCATGCTCGGGTCATACACGGACTTTGATTCTGATTCGGATCAGTACAAGTGGCTTCAAGCTGATTTAGCGAACGTTGATAGGAAGAAGACTCCTTGGGTCGTTGTGCTCCTACACGCACCATGGTACAATTCTAATCAAGCTCATAGAGGGGAAGGCGAAAGCATGAGGCAAGCCATGGAAGAGGTGTTGTACAAGGCACGAGTTGACGTGATCTTTGCAGGGCATGTTCACTCATATGAACGCTTTGTGAGTCATTTTTTACCCTTTTAATTCTTCGTGCAATAAAAAACTTGAAATTCAACAAATAAATGTCATGTGTGTCAATTGGAAGATTTTTTTATTGTTACTTCAATGTTGTCACATGTTGCAGACTAGGGTTTATGATAACAATGCTGATCCGTGTGGTCCTGTTTATATTACCATTGGTGATGGAGGAAACAGAGAAGGGCTTGCTATGAAGTAAGTGCACAAAACTCAAACTTGGACAATTTTAGCACACAATCCCAAAACAATGCTGCAGCCAAGACTGGGCCCGCGAGACGGCGTCAGTCGAAGGATGGGCATGCAAAGCAAGACAAAAACCTAATTACATTCTCACCGTGCTAAGTTTTTTATTAAAAATTAAATTTTGACTAGTTCCGAAGGTCAATGTTTAAGACATAATTTGAATTCGCAACTTTGACAATTATATATTACACAATCAAAATTTCTTGAGAATTTCTACTAACCTATTTGTATAAATATTGTTGGAGTTTTGAGAACCCTAGTCCCTCAATCTCAGTCTATCGAGAGCCAAGCTTCGGACATGGATGGTTGACAGTGTACAATAACACACATGCACAATGGTCGTGGCACAGGAACAACGAGACGAACGCAGTTATTGCAGACGAGGTCTGGTTAGAAAGCTTAAGCTCCTCTACACTTTGCGGCCAAGCTACAACGTCATCAAAATCGCTTAACGATGAACTCTAAATATTATCTATTGTTGCGTACGGAATAAAATTAAAGTCGATTTCTTTTGGGACTCATAAAGCATTTGTAATATAGGATTATTGTTCTTACTGTAGATCACATTCAGTTTGTGATTTTTTTAGGTGGGGTTTCAATTAAGCCAAATTTATTCAATATGTAGGATCTTTTTTTTTTTTCGTACATTAATTTTGAAAAAAGTAATACATTCGTTCGCATCCGCAAACTAATTGACACAATGGGGACGATTAGATGGCTAATGCTTGCTATTGAGAATTAATGCTACAACATTTTAAAGCAAAGTATTGCTAAAATCTTGCAAGTAAACGGTATCATAAACAAGTAATAAAGTGTACATGAGTCTGAGTACTGATCTTACGAGAATCAAATATGTTGATTTTATATTAATTTAGTTTTCAATTAAGCTAACTGTGGATGTTTGTGCTAACTTGCGCGCTCCTCGACTAATTCTAAGAGGCCCTGAAGTTTACGGCTGAATACTCACTTCAGTGACCATGAAAGGATTCGAACTGGTGATCATTGGGGAGTTGATTTTATATTAATAATCGAAACCTATAACTAACCTAATTATTTAACAAGTGTAATTACTAGGTTGGGAAGCATTTATAAATACTCAAGTGACGAACTTCAAATCCCTTTATATATATTCTTCCATTTTAATATGGATCACATAACTTGACAACATTACGAATACGTTAAATCACAAAAACATTCAATGAGATCATACAAAGTATAAATAATTATGCCTAGCGTCTATAAGACTTTATAATGATTGTTATCATATTCTATCTTTCATATTCTTTTGTTCACTTGAATTCCTCCCTTATTTGCAACATGGGCCCTTCATCTCGAAATCTTTATAATTTGATCAGTGCCCACAATCGATCTGATGCAAGTTTCAAAAGTTTGCAATAGAGTTCTCGGACTTTTTTAAATGTTGAATTTAGACCCCCCCAAAACTTGTGAATATATCTTGATTACTCTCTTATTCTTCATTTTGATCACGTGCAATACAGTTGATTTTGTATTTTATTTTTTTAAATTCGTGAAAGCTTCGATTTGGGACATAAACAAGATGGAGTATGGGATTGTTAGTGGACTGGATTCGTGCAGTCGTGCTAGGTTAGAATTTTTTTTTTTTTTATCTTCTATTTTTAGTTATAATATTATTTTAACTTTTTGTAGGGCTGGGATTAAACACTCAAAACAAAAAGGAATGCGCATTTTTCACCTAGATGTGCCTTAGACAATCAAAATAGGGTTAACTTTTTTCCAGCCATCCTTCTGCGAGTGTTCTTTCCGAGCTGAAGCGTACCTTTAAAACATTGTACCTAACACAGCTGTATGCAGTTTCCAACTTGCAGTGGTCCTCAATGTATTTAGTGACCAAGACCAATCGATCGTAAACGACGACAATCCTTGACAACTGTGAGTAACAAGGATGGTACAACATTGTAATATTACAATTCAATGTATTACGTTACGTTTTTAGATTGTCAACACCTCTGTATAATTGAATTAAATTTTAGAATTTTACCATTTTGCTAGAAAAAATTGTAATAGATGTTATATATATATTGTTCAATATTAATAAAATGAAAATAGAATGCAGAAGGAAGAAGAAACGGTAAAAGAAAAAATTTGAACCATGCGATTGACCATGCAGTCACATGGGTATATATCGAGACTTAATGTCTCAGTATGAATTGTACTGCATTGTACAAAATTCTTGGCCCTTTTTGGCAGTTTTTTACCATTGATGTTTTTGAATTTGGTGTCTTTTCACATGTTTTTTGACACTATTTCATGCATCTAAACTTGACTTATATATAAGATATTGGTGTTCATAGATTGTACATGAAAACAAGTGAAGTTAATTTACATTTTAAATCAAAGATTAAAACTCTTTCTTTCATTCATATTCATCATTTTTCTTTGTATTCTTGAGTTTTCAAGGATTATACTTAATTATTTGAATATTAATCCTTACAATGCTTGTTTAAATCATTCAAACCATTTGTCATCATCCCTTCAAACATTAAATCAATCCTAAAGGGGGCAAATGTTTGAGGACAACGGTATCGTGATTAAGTCTTTGGTGGAATTCTTCAAGTTTAATTTCTTGGTTTCAAGTTTGTGATTTGATGCTGCATATTTTGGTAAGTTTCTTCTCCAAGACGATGATCTCTCCAACAATCTCCAACAATATTTATAAATGGAGAACGAAAGCACGATGGCTACTATCAAGTTGATGAATCAAGACCTTGTACAGTTGGATCGCTTCGATGGAACAAATTTCATAAGGTGGGAAGACAAACTAAAGTTTCTATTACAACGTTGAAGATCTTCTACATACTTGATCCGGAATTGGTACCATTACCGGAACCTACAAATGGAGAAACAGATGTGGTAAGGACTAAAAGACAAAAACGCCAAGAAGATGAACTTATATGTTGCGTCACATTCTAAATACTCTATCGGACTGGTTATATGATCTATATACCAACAATTCATCGGAAAAGGAAATCTGGAACGCATTGGAGAATAAATACAAAGCCGAAGAAGAGGGAACAAATAAATTTCTAATTTCAAGGTATTTTGATTTCAAGTTCATTGAAAATATTCCTCTACTTCTCCAAATCCATGAATTGCAAGTACTTGTGAACAAGTTGAAGCGGTAAAGATTGAAATTCCTGAAACTTTCTAAGTGGGGGCTATCATTGCCAAACTTCCCGGAACTTGAAAAGGATACCGAAAGAAAATCATACATAGTTTCGAAGATTACTCTTTGGAACAATTGTAAAAACATCTTCGAATTGAAGAGGAATCAAGGGTAAGAGATAAGAGTGATAACCCTTATGAAGACATATCTAAAGCCAATTCCGTGGATAAATCTAAGTATTCTACTAAAATCAACAAGAGAAAGCCTTCAAGGAACTTCAACAATTCCAAGAAGAAGACCAAAGATAGTTGTTTTGTTTGTGGAAATCTGGACATTATGTAACGGAATATCGATACCGGAAAAAGAACAACGCCGAAGGAAAAGTGAACTCTATCAAAGAAGACAATATTGTGGCCATCGTTAGTGAAATCAATGCAATCAAGGGAAAGGTTCTCGGGTGGTGGTATGATAGATGTGCAACTATACATGTATCATATGATAAGTCATTGTTCAAGAATTATTTCGAAATTGATGGAGAACAAGAGATTTAAATGGGTACGGGGTCGGATCCAAGGTGTATGGAAAAGGAAACGTGGATATCATCTCCACTTCCGGCAAAACGGTTACCTAACAAATATATTACATGTTCCTGATATGAATATGAATTTAGTTAGTGGAGATCTCTTAGGAAAATCGGGCATAAAATGTGTTTATAAATTCGGTAAACTTGTACTATCCCTAAATGGGAAATTTGTTGGTAAAGGTTATTCTAGTGAAAGAATGATCAAACTTTGACAAGTCTTTAAATAATAAAGTTGACTTTGCTTATATTGTTGTTGATTCATTTTCATTATGGCATGCTAGATTAGGTCACATAGGTAAAAGTACTATGAAATGTTTGTTAAAATGTGACATGATTTCATATAATGAAAATGATGCTTATAAATGTAAGACGTGTATTGAATCTAAAATGATTAAGAAGTCATATCAAAGTGTTAATAGGACTTCTAGTATTTTAGAATTAATTCATACCAATATATGTGATACAAATGAAATATTGACTAGAGGTGGTAATAGATATTTTATTACTTTTATTGATGACTGCTCTAGGTATACATATGTTTATTTAATTAAACATAAATATGAAGCTTTTGATACTTTGAGACATATGAAAATGAAATATAAAATCACCTAAGTAAGAAAATAAAAAATACGAAGTGATAAAGGAGGTGAATATTTTTCTAGTGATTTTAACTCGTTTTGTGAACAACATGGTATAGTATAAAATGATTTAGCTTAAAGGACACCCAAAAAAAATGATTTAGGTGAAAGAAAAAATAGAACTTTAGTTGATATGATTAATGTTATGTTAATGTATACTAAGTTGCCATTTAATTTATGGAATGAAGTGTTATTGAGTGAATGTAGAATTTTAAATAGAATTCCTTCTAAAAACACTTAGGTGCCGTTCTCTTTGTGTTTCAATTTTGTGTTTTGAGTTTTGAATTCGTTTTGTGTTTTGTGTTTTGAGTGTCTGTTTTAAAATTTCTGAAAATGCGTTCTCTTTTCCATTCTGAAAAACTGTTTCCGAAAACATAAAAATGGAAAACGCGTTTACTTTGAAATTTTGAGAATTTTTTTTAAGAATATTTTATTCAAAAAAACTGATTATTCAATAAATTTTAATTGTTTAATGTTAATATAATATTAAATAACATATAAATTTTGAAATTGGTGAATTTTGAAATATTTTTTTCCAAATATAAAAAACGCAACCTAAATTAAAATTGGCAAGTCCTTATTTTTGTCCTTATACATAATTTGTGACAAAAATTAATTAGCATCAAGTCACAATCAAACCTAATCAAGTTGCAAAATCTTATCGAGTTCATGTTAGTTTTCACAATTATTGTCAAATAAATTTTGATCGTTTAAACACGATGACTATCATCAGTGTTAATAGATAACATTACTTCTTGATTTATAGTCTCGAGTTCGACTTTTGTAAAAGTGTTTCATAGCACTTTGAACATAGCATTGGAGGTCTTGTTTAATTTGATTAGATCGTCTTTGCACCACACTTCACACGTCTTCTAAGATATTGTTTTGCCCTCTTCAATATGGTACAACTTGCCCAAATTACCCAATTCAAATTCAACTAAAAATACTTCTGTTTTGTCATCAGCTTTAATCTCAAAGTCAATGAAGGTAAAGTTTTGCATTTTATTTGAATGCCACTAATTCGTTTGGCTCTTTCATGAGTAATTCCTTGATTTCTACCTGTTCTTCTTCTTTAATTGTTGGTTCATCAAATTTAACGATGAAACGATACTCCACAAGAACATTACTTGGCTCCTCCAAAATTCAATCATTTTATATTTTTGCATGGGGATGATATCTCCCACAATAAAGTTACTATCATCATCTTCTTCTTCATATGGATCATCAAAAATAGCTTTCCTCCCTTCTTCTTTTTCTTCTTTTTAGCAGCTGCAGACTCTACAGGCCCTTCCTCATCGGCTTCCTTTTCACCAGACGACACCACAGGCGGATTGGGAGAAGGGTTAGACACGGGGGGTATTTCACCAAGCTCTGCCAGAATCTTGTCAAGGTCTTCCTCTTCTTGAGCAGTTCTTCCACCCTTCTTTTTCTTCTTTTTATTCTTTGAAGTTTCTGTCGCAACTTCAATTATCTGCTGCTTACCATTTGAGTCCTCTGCTTCTTTGCTACTGATGCTCACACTGCGCTGATCAGGTTCTATGATTTCTGAAAACTCATCTCCTACCCCAGTTTCCAACGCTGTATATGTACTGTTATTCTTCTTCTTAGATGACTTCTTCTTACCAGAAAATTTAATCACAGAGACATCTTCCTCCTCATCAACAGTATCACCTTCTACCAAATTATCATCCGACTTTGAAACAGAAGTATCCTTTTCAATTTGATCATCAAGCAAAGCTGCCCCAAATGAATTTCCCACACTCTTTTTCAAACCCTTGGACGAATTTTTCTTACCAGCAAAAGTAATTGTCATAGCATCCTTATCCTCCTCTGCAAACAGAGGCAACCAGAATTCCATTTACTTAATATGTTTTTTGGATCTAAAATTTGGGATTTCAGAGAACATGATTGACTGAAGTTTGTTAAAAATGATCATATTGGTGCTGTCAAATATGTATATGTCAATTCTAGGAACAAGATCTCAAGCACCCATCTCAAGTAAATGTGTTGTCCAGAACACATCAACCAATCATGACACATACACACACACATCAACCAAGTTTCAAAAGCATTTGAACTGCCATAATCTAAATATTCAATCAATCTAGTTAATATATAGAGGGGAAGACCAATACTTGATGACTTAACAGTTTTAGCCCTTACATATTCCTACAAATGGCATTTAGAGTCTACATCCAATTTCCTAATCACTTCCAAATATATACCACCGTTTTTCTACCATGTTCAGTTTCCCACCATATCAAAGGCAAACTAAAATACCAGTAGTTTTTTTAAAAACTCATTTTAGATAAGAATGTTAATTAGTTAATCGAAAGCAGAAGACAAAACCTCAGTCCACTTCACAACAGGTTTTCCAACACGACCACTAGGACGACTGCATCTAACTAATCTTGGAGTATTTCTACCTCATTATTCTATATCCTGGAGTATCTAACTAATCTATAGGGGTGCATCAGTTCACTTGGTTTAGTCTCTACCTACACTGCCAGACACCGTTCAACGAATTCCAGCAAGAAACCACAAGGAACCGAGAGCATTTTGAGAATTCCAGCAACTGTTCAAAAATTCGACCTCCACACCCACCTCCACCTCCACCTCCACCTCCACCTCCACCTCCACCTCCATTTCCGCACACAGGACATAAAAAAACAGAGGGCAAATCGTTCCCCGTCCAACAACTCACAAATTCCAGCACCACCTCCACCTCCACCTCCACCTCGAGCACCTCCTCCACCTCCAGCACCACCTCCACCTCCACCTCCATTTCCGCACCAAGCACATAAAAAAACAGAGGGCAAATTGGACCCCCAATAACTCACAAATGTAATAGCAAGCAAATAACTAAATTAGCACAACCAAAGAATGAAAACCTTGATTTGAGGATTGATTCAAACTGCCCGTCTTCCTCAAGCTTCAATTCGAAGATCCCGTTTCCCAACCGGAACAAGCAGCCCTAAAATTCGAAGATCCCGTTGCCCAATCGTTCGTCCCCGGCCAACGCGATCCTGATTTGCAGAGAGAGGGAGAGTGACGGTGAGAGGGAGAGGGAGATGGAGAGAGTTGAGAGCGAGGGAGAGCGACGGTGAGAGGGAAAGTGAGAGAGTTGAGTGAGAGGAAGTGTTTCGGGTGTTTTGTAATTACAGTGGATTTGGGAAGAAATTTTACAAAACGACCTTTTCCTCGTTTTCCATTTTGTGTTATGTTTTTTTTTTCATTTTTCAAAACACGTTTTCGAAAATAAGATAGAGAACGCGTTTTCGCTGTTTTGAGAAATTGAAAATAGAAAATGGTTGGAAAACAACAAAGAGAACAGGGCCTTAGGTTTCTCCTTACAAATTGTGGAAATGAAGAAAACCAAACAATGGTTATTTCAAAGTGTGGGGGTGTCTTGCTTATTGTAAGAACACAAATCCTAATAGGACCAAGTTGGGTCCAAGAGGCATTAAATGTGCCTTTGTAGGATATGCTAACAATAGCAAATCTTACCGATTATTGAACTTAAAAACCAATGTGATTTTCAAATCAAATGATGTGGAGTTATTTGAGAATTCATTATCTTCGGATAATGAACTAAAGAAAATTCATAATGATATCCCTAATTCAAGTGGAACACGAGATGAAACGTCTTCTAAAGATGTTAATGAATCTAGTGAACCTCAAAGAAGCACAACTTATTTCCTTTTATTTGGTAGACGAAAATAGTGTGAATGTTGTAAGAACAATTCATTTTGTTCTACAAGTGGAAACCGATCTTAAAACTTATAAATAAGCTATGACTTCACGTGATAACATCTTTTGGAAAAATGCCATTAAGGACGAAATGGATTCGATAATGTCAAATAATACATGTGAACTTGTCGATTTGCCACCCGGATCTAAACTTATAGGTTGCAAATGGGTGTTTAGGAGAAAGTATAATACTGATGGTTCTCTTAATACCTTTAAGGCTAGATTAGTAGCCAAAGGTTATTGATAAGTGTAATTTTTACACTTATTTGAGGCCCTAAATCATGATATTTTATTGTCTTTTAAATAAAATTCTACCTAATTTATGTTAAATTGTATTGTGTAGGTAAAACTTTACGTTTATTGAAGAATTGACGAAAAGAGTGCAAATAGCGAAAAAAATGGCAAAAATCCAAATATTGTACCTGTTTCGAAGTAATTGGAAATGAAGGATGACAAATTGGCTATTGATGGAAATTTGGAATCAAATTCTGTACTTTAGAAATTGGAGGACTTGAAATAAAGTAAAGAAAGCACAATCAATTGGATTCGAGAATTAATTTGTATTACTTGAAGAATTGGGCGTTGTTTCCACTTATGCTCCTTATAGGGTAAAACTTGGTGGTTTATTAGAATTGTAAGGGAGGAAGAATGCCTACTGAATATAAGATAAGAATATAAGATAAGAGAAAAAAAGGGATTCGGTTTTGGACTCCCAATTCGACTCCAACACGGGCTGCGTAGAAAATATATATAGACAGGAAGAAAATAGCCGGCGAGGAGAGAGGATGGTGGGATGCTGATTCTGCCTTACATATATATATATATATATTCACACAGACGAGATGGCTGGATAGAGATTACATATATACACAACACTCGGCAGCTTTGGAAGGAGTTTTGGGAAGCAATTTGATTATTAATATTACACCCAATGCCGGCAGAATTCTGGAGAAAAAGAAAGAGGCTAAATTGTTTAATCATACACAAATTCACGCAGTGGAAGAATCTGGAAAAATAGGAGGAAAGTGCTGAATTACAAAAGTGGGGCAGAATTGAATTAGAGGAAAATCTGAAGCAAATCAATACCACTTTCTCACGCATATTAGCCGGCTTTTCTGGGGAAACGGGGGCAGAATTTGAGAAATTATACACGCACACAGTGGTCGGCAACACAAACTGGAATATATCATGATTCATCAAATTTTGGTGATTTCTTTCCACTTTTTCGTGTTTAAATTCAACATTATGTTTGGCTAAATATTTATATGTTAGGATGGATGATGTAGCTTGAGTTTTTTTTATTATATGTTTAATTTCAAGATTTTCATACCATTTTAATACTTATTAATTAATTATTGTATGTTTAATGCTTTAATTGTCTGCGCAACAATTAATTAATTTGAGGATAATACTGAGACCGAGAGGTGATGTATGATTCTAGCTCGTGTAATAATTGACATAGACATTATAAGAGATCAATAGATAATTATAAGTTATGCGATCTTTGTTGAATTCCTATATATAATGCGTTCCTATGTGTGTGAATTTACATAGATAGAGATATAGTAAGTTCGGGCATATGAATAGAATTAGTGTTGTTTGAGAAAGATCACTAAATACAATAGGTTAATTTGATCGTTGGCATGTATGAAAAATGGCTGAATAAATTGGAATTAAATGTATGATAAATAACCTAAGTGAAATTGAAAATCCTAACTACCTCATCATTTAATATTTTCTCCAGTTTTAATCTGAGTTTGTTATTTTATTAAATAGATCGTTATTTTATTTATTAGAATTTCACGTAGAAAACTAAATTTTATTTGATCATTAGTTACCATTTTAATTTACATTGAAAATAGATTGGTTTAAAACTTTATAGTAAATACTAGTTTTTGTGAGACGATATTCGGACTTGATAAATCCACTTTATTACTTGTCACGATCCGTACACTTGCAGAATTTCACGAACAGTTATCGACAAAAAGAAGGAATCGATTATTTTGACACATATGTACAGGTAGATAGAATAACATCTATTATGATGTTATTCAATCTAGCTTCGATATATGATTTGCACGTTCATCAAATGAATGTTAACACGACATTCTTGAATGGGGATCTCGATGATGAGGTCTATATGGAACAACCCGAAGGGTTTGTTTTACCTGAAAATGAACAAAAGGTGTACAAGTTAGTAAAATCATTGTACGGTTCGAAGCAAGCACCTAAGAAATGGCATGAGATGTTTGACTTAGCGATAATATCTTTTGGCTTTAAACATAATTGTGTAGATAAATGTTTATATTGTAAAGTATGTGAAAATTATGTGATATTTATTTGTCAATATGTTGATGACAAAAGAAACGAAGAGGTTTCTATCTTCCATTTTTAAGATGAAGGATTTTGGAAAAGTAGATACTATTTTAGGTATTAATTGAGTCAATCACACTATATAGAGAGTGTGATAAATAAATTCAAACAATTGAACATAAAATATTCTAGTACTCCACTTGACCCAAGTTCAAAGTTTATGAAAAATGATGGAAGAGAAATTGCTCAACTAAAATACGCAAGTGCTATTGGGAGTCTCATATATGCTGTTAAATGCACGAGACCGGATATAGCATTTGCATTTAGTAAACTTAGTAGGTTTACTAGTAATCCGAGTAATGATCATTGGAAAGCCATTGGAAGAATTCTTGGATATTTAAAGAAAACCAAGAATTTAGGTCTACAATATAATAAAGTCCCAGCTGTATTGGAAGGGTTTACGGATGCTAGTTGGATATCTAGCACGGATGAAACCGTGAAAGTAAATCCACTTCAAATTGGGTGTTTACACTTGGTGGTGGGGCTGTTTCTTGAAAATCAAAGAAACAGACATGTATAACACACTCAACTATGGAATCCAAATTTGTTGTACTATCGAAAATTGAGAAAGAGGCTAAGTGGCTTAAGGATCTCTAATACGAGATACGTTTGAGACCGAAGATAACATTTTCTATACCTATCATGTGTGATAGTCAACCCACGTTAGCAAAAGCATATATGAAGTATACCATGGAAAGTCTAGACATATGAGTGTAAGTCATAATTATATAAGAAAATTAATCAAGAGTCGAATAATTTCCCTAAATTGTGTAAAATCAATTGAGAATTTGGCGAATCCTCTAACTAAACCTCTAAATAGAGATTTAGTAAATTCTACTACGAGTAGGATGGAGTTGAAACTCTTAAACTAAAAAGGTCCACCAATTATGGCAACCTTACCCGTCATTACTCAAAAGTAATCCATGAGTTCAAATGGTAACAACAAGTCATTCGATATGTGAATAGTTTCAGTATTATTGATATCTGCAATAACCATGTCCTAGTTATAATGCTGGTTGTTACTGAAATGATGAATGAGTATTAAAACTCTTAATGAAGTTCAGTATTAAGTGCAAGTATCTTAAAAGTAAAAAAGATACTGAAAAAACTTCACTTAAATAAACTTCGAGGTGGTGATGTCTCAATAGAGAGTTAGAGTTTTTTCTCTTAAAAGTTTATTGAAAAAAGGATTAGCGCAAGACCATAATAGCGCTAAACGAGTTTGAGAAATTTGAGAACACGTGACACTCATGTGTGTGTTCGAACCGATATTGTCATTTAGAATAAATGGTTCAAAACTTCATGCTACCTTTGATTCCGACTTTGCTTTGTTTGAATTACACTATGGTTATATTCAAATCGAAAGACATCTAATCATTATACATTAGTATTGTATAATTTTGAATATGAGATTTTATTAAATTTTGAACAAGTGGTGGATTGTTATATATATATATATATATATATATATATATATATATATATATATATATATATATATATATATATATATATATATATATTGTTCAATATTAATAAAATGAAAATGGAATGTAGAAATCGCATTGTACAAAATTCTGGGATTTTTGGCAGTTTTTGACCCTTTGTTTTTTTGAACTTGATGTCTTTTCACATTTTTTGGCACTATTTCGTGCAACTAAACTTGGCCTATATATAGGACATTGGAGTCCATGTTTCACGGGTTACCTTTCTTCTTAGCACAGAAAGGGACACCGTGCGGCAGTAGTCTGCTCCGCTACTCCGCTAGACTACCTTCCGCCTTCTCTCGGTCGTTTCGGGAGGAAAAGAAATTTGATTACAATTCAAAGAAAGTTTGCAACATAAAATGGAAATACATTGAACATGACTTGATCATTGATTGCTAGAAAGCTTGAAATTACAATTGACTGAAAGCAGGAAATTACAATGGCTAGTGCAGGGGGCGAACACTAGAAAAGCTTGAAAGATGTTTGAAAGTCATATACCCCCTATAATAGACTTAGCAACAAAAACCCAAATGACACCAGTAGACGTCTTTTGGCCGAGGAATCATACTAAAATTTTCTAATTTACAACTATTTTACAATTAAATGAAATATTTACAATGTGCTGCCGAAGTTGGGCAAGCTATGTTGCCAATAAGTCACGGGGCTTAAGTAAAGCTGCAGTCCGTGACATTCTCCCCCACTTGTTTTGGCGACGTCCTCGAAGCCATCAATGAATGATATGCTTCAATCAATGGTTTGAAGGCGTCAAGGTCTTTTTTGCTTTCCCAAGTATTTTCCTCATTCGCATCCTCTCCATTTGACCAAGTACTCTTGATGATATTTTCTAGAAGCCGAGTAGTTCGGTGGTCAAGAATCTCTTCGGCGACCTTCTTTCCGGCTCTTTTCGGTTCAAACACGGGTCGTTTTGGTTCATTTACGGATGCATCCTCCTTGTCGGCAAAGTATGGCTTGAGTACGCCAACATGAAGGACTTTGTGGATTTTACACCATGAAGGGAGTGCAACTCTGTATGCAACCTTGCCAACCCTCTTCACGATGGGTAATGGTCCAATATATTTCGGCATCAATCTTGAATCCTTCCCTCTTGTCAGTTTATAGCAGTTTCTGTCAGGGAGTTTCACCATTACCAGATCTCCAACATCAAATTCAACGAAACGGCGCTTAAGATCTGTAGGACTTTTGTACCGTTTCGAGCTTTCTCAAGATAACTCGAGCAATTTCAATGTTTCGTTTCCACTCTTGAGAGAAGCTTTTTGCTTGAGGTGGCTTGGTACTTTGATCGATGTCCACAGTATGAGGGAGTAGCGGTTGCTGGCCAGTAGCAATCTCAAAAGGACTCTTATTGGTGGAAGAGCTCTTTTGGGCATTGAAACACATCTGAGCCGCATCCAAAAGCTTCACCCAATTTTTCTGTGAAGTAGAGATAAAGTGCCGAAGATATTCTTCCAGCATAGAATTGAAGCGCTCCGTCTGTCCATCAGATTGTGGGTGAAAGCTAGAACTCATGCTCAATGTTGAACCAAGGAGTTTGAACAACTCGGTCCAAAATATGCCGGTGAATCGAGGATCCCGATCACTGACTATGTCTTTAGGCAGTCCCCAGTATTTGACAATATGTTTGAAGAAGAGTTGAGCTGTCTCTTCCGCTGATACATACTTAGGTGCTGCGATGAAAGTTGCATACTTCGATAGACGGTCTACCACGACGATGATGGTGCTAAAATCTCCAACCTTTGGCAAATGAGTAATGTAGTCCATCGATACACTCTCGAATGGTCTAGTTGGGACGGAAAGGGGCTCCAAGCTTTGCCTTTTACGATGATCGACTTATCTTGGCGACACACAAGGCAAGTTTTCACATAAGTAGTAATGTTGTCCCGCATACGAGGCCGGTAGTATGCACGCTGTTGTAGTAGTGCAAAAGTGCGTTCCTCCCAGCCGCCCGCCCAGAGATCGTGTCGTGACATTCCGTAATTAGTGATTTCCTCAAATCTCCACCCTTAGGAACATATAGGCGGTCTCTTTTAGTCTTAACTAAGCCCCCATTAAGCAAGAACTGACGAGTTTTGCTTTGCTTGATGAGGTCGATCAAATATTGAGTAGACGGGTCCTTATTCAAAAGTGCTCGAATTTGGTCCCTTGTATTTTTGGTAATCGTGCTCCTGAAAGAACAGCCATAGAGCAAATGGTGGCTAAGTCGGCCGCGACTAAGAGCATCGGCAACATGATTGCTAGATCCAGGATAATACACTAGCATAAAATTGAACTTTGAAAGAAGTTCCGGCCAACGAGCATGTTTGCTTGATAGTTTCGGTTAGGACATGAAGTGCCTAATCGCAGTGTTATCTGTCTTCACAATAAATGGAGACCCAAGAAAATAGTGACGCCATCCTCTAAGGCAATGGATTATTGCCAACAACTCCTTTTCGTGCGCAGAGTAACGACGTTCTGTCGGATTCAGCTTTCGGCTCTCATATGCTACCGGATGTCCTTCTTGCATAAGGACCCCACCAAGTGCAAAGTCTGAGGCATCTGTATGTACTTCGAAAGGTTTAGTCATATCCGGCAAGGCTAACACCGGGTTCGTCCACATAGATTTCTTCAACCTTTCGAAAGCATTTTGGCATTGGGATGACCAGTCCCAATCCTCATCCTTCTTTGTCAATTCTGTAAGGGGTAATGCAATTTCTGAATATCCCTTCACAAATCGGCGATAGTAATTGCATAGCCCGAGAAATGACCGCACATCATGTACATTCTTTGGTGGTTGCCAATCTTTGATGGCTGTAACCTTCTTCGCATCCATGCGTATTTTGCCTTGCTCGATGATGTGTCCCAAGAAGCTGATTGACGTCTGAGCGAATGAGCATTTTGATGGCTTGGCGTAGAGTTCATTCTCTCGTAGTCGATTAAAAACTCGCCTCACATGTTGCACATGTTCCTCCAATGTCTCACTGTAGATGACTATATCATCCAGGTACACTACCACAAAATCATCCAAAAACCCATGAAGTACCTAATTCATCATCGTACAAAATGTTGCTGGAGCGTTAGTCAAGCCAAAATGCATCACTTTGAATTCGAAGGCTCCATATCTGGTTACCACCGTAGTCTTAGCTTCATCCCCTTCCTTGATCCGAACTTGCCAGTATCCAGACCTGAGATCAATTTTTGTGTAGTACCTAGCCCGACTTAATCGATCGAAGCAATCAGCGACTAGCGGAATAGGATAACTATTCTTTACAGTGATCTTGTTCAGGGCTCGATAGTCACAACACATTCTGAGGGAACCATCAGCCTTTTCTGAAATAATACAGGAGCTCCATACGGTGATTTTGCAGGCACGATAATCCCACTTTCTAACATTTCTCCCAACTGTTTCCGAAGCTCTTCAAGCTCCGGCTGAGACATACGATATGGTGCCCTGGCAGGAGGTTTGGCACCGGGAATGAGTTCAATCTCATGATCAATTGCTCTTCTTGGTGGCAATTTCTTTGGTAACTCTTCGGGCATGATGTCCTCAAATTCCTTAACAAGTCTTCTTACAGGTTTCGGAATAGGACCAGTTGCTTCTTCGATCTCTTCTAGACGAAGAGTGCACAGGAATGATGGTTCATTCCTCTTAAAACCCTTGCTAAATTGCATGTCTGAGATACTCTTCTCGCCCATCTTCCCACATTGGGTAGTGATGACGCACGGCTTACTACCCATCATCATTAATGAATCAGCATATGGCAACACTGCTGTCTTAGTATCCCGAAGAAATTCCAACCCCAGAATGAGCTTGAAATCATCCATTTGAACTGCCGATAAATTTGTCCTTCCTTCGAACGGACCTGCCTTGATTGACACTGATTTCGCAATTCCAACTATTGGTTGCGCAACAGAGTTGATTGCCTTGACTTTCCCACTACCTTTCTCCAGGACAAGTCCGAGCCGCTCTACTTCGGTGCTCGCAAGGTAGTTATGAGTAGCGCCAGTATCCACCATTGCCCTGATTGGCTTTCCATTGATCTTCACATCAATGTACATTAGGCCTTTTGCCCTGCAAATACGAGCTTTTGATTCTTCCATCTTTGGCTCCTTCGAGGGAACATCGTCCCTTTTAGCAGCTCGGTGCGATATTGTATTACACCGATGAGAGAATGTACCCACTACATCCTCTTCTTCTTCGGAGTCCGTCTCGTCATGACGACTAGTTTGTGGGGCATCTTGCTTTGAATTCGATCCACCACTTGCTAGTTGACAATATGCATTCACCATCCGTTTCTGAGGACACTCCGCCACCCGATGAGGTCCTTCGCATAAAAAGCACATCAACTTAGGAGCGGCATCAGATCTGCCCTCCATTGCCTTTCCTTTATTCCAGTTGTTGCGGTTGCTACTATTGTAGTTCCCTTTGAAGTTACTCTGACGGGTGCCTTGATAGGCTCTTCCCTTGTTCTGAGAGTAACGCTCTCCCCCACTTGGGTTCGAGCTAGTTCTGTAAGGTCTGTTTCCACCTCCAACAGATTGACTATTTCCCGAAGGTCGATCTTTCCTCGATTCTGGATGATAGTCACTTAGACATTCAGCAGCTCCCATAGCTGCACTTAAATCAGTAACCCTCTGCCTTTGAAGCTCCGTGCGTGTCCACGGTTTCAACCCTTCTATGAAAGTGAAGAGCTTGTCCTTCTCCGACATATCTCGGATATTCAGCATGTGTCCTGAAAAGGCTTTCACATACTCTCGGATGGAACTTGTATGTTTCAGTTCTCATAGTGCCCGTCGTGCCTCATATTCCACATTTTCCGGGAAAAACTGAGATCTGATAGCTTCTTTGAGAAGATCCCATGAATCTATTCGGACCATGTTGGCCTGAATATCAGCATACTTTGTTCGCCACCATAGTTTTGCATCCCCACCAAGATACATGGTAGCTGTTGTGACCTTTCTCGCTTCGTCTTGAATCGAAGCCGCAAGAAAGTATTGTTCCATATCAAACAAGAAGTTCTCAACTTCTTTAGCATCGCGTGCCCCTCCATAGGTACACGGTTCTGGAATTCTGAGCCTTTGCACATGCTCTGGTGCGGTGGCTTGCCCATTGCCAACCGCGCGTTGAAGCACTAGTAACTAAGCTCTCAAAGCTCCAACCTCGTCCTGCAGATCAGGAATAATAGCAACAGCTCTAGTCATTGCTGTGCAAGCCGTTCGGCTTTCACCCAGTTGGGCGTTTAATTCACGAATCTCCGCCTCTGCCGCCTCGACCCTTTCATCGAGACTATCCGCGGCATAGCACAACCTAGCAGTTGTCACTTCCAGCGCATCCACACGCTGTTTCGTATTCTTCTTTTGAACATCTGCCACCTCAGTGACGTTCGAAGAATCTGGATCCATAGCTTTCTTATCGAGGGTCTTGAGCCGCAGCTCTGATACCAACTTTCACGGGTTACCTTTCTTCTTAACACAGAAAGGGACACCGTGCGGCAGTAGTCTGCTCCGCTAGACTACCTTCCGCCTTCTCTCGGTCGTTTCGGGACGAAAAGAAATTTGATTACAATTCAAAGAAAGTTTGCAACATAAAATGGAAATACATTGAACATGACTTGATCATTGATTGCTAGAAAGCTTGAAATTACAATTGACTGAAAGCAGGAAATTACAATGGCTAGTGCAGAGGGCGAACACTAGAAAAGCTTGAAAGATGTTTGAAAGTCATATACCCCCTATAATAGACTTAGCAACAAAAACCCAAATGACATCAGTAGACGTCTTTTGGCCGAGGAATCATACTAAAATTTTCTAATTTACCACTATTTTACAATTAAATGAAATATTTACAATGTGCTGCCGAAGTTGGGCAAACTGCGGCTGCAATAGGGTCACGGGGCTTAAGTAAAGCTGCAGTCCGTGACACCATGGATTGCACATGAAAAACAAGTGAAGTTCATTTATATTCCAAATCAAAGATTAAAACTCTTTCTTTCATTCATATTCATCATTTTTCTTTGTGTTCTTGAGTTTTCAAGGATTATACTTAATTGTTTGAGTATTAATCCTTGCAAGGCTTGTTTAAATCCTACAAACCATTTGTCATCATCTCTTCATGCTTTAAATCAATCCTAAAGGGGGCAAATATTGTTTGCGGACAAGGTATCGTTATCAAATCTTTGGTGGAATTCTTCAAATTTAATTTCTTGGTTTCAAGTTTGTGATTTGTTGCTGCATATTTTGTAAAGTTTCTTCTCCAAAACGGTGGTGTCTCCAACAATAGATGTAGTGAAATAATTCAAGATGATAGTAGATAAGCTGATTGCGATGAATACTGTTCAATAATGGAATCTCATGTGTATGTGGAGGATTATGACATTGTAGCATGATTGTAAATTTTATCGCAATTGGATTCAAGGAAAATGAAACCCTCAAAACTAGTTTTTAAATTATCAACACATTTCTACAAGCAAGCCAAGACCACATAACTTAAGTTTTAAGAAATAAAATAGAAAAAAGATAGAAATTATGCACATCAATTTCACAAGTTCCCCTAAGAAATTATCTATACTCATCATCGTCCTTGCACGATCTGCACGATCCATCAACATGAGAAGTCATTAAATTGGACGGCTATGATCATATCTTCTCCAACTTCTCAGCTTTGACCAAAGGATTGGCCTTGGCTATGGCTTCCCTTCCCATGGCCTTGAAATCAAAGTTGCACCCATGCTGTTCCGGGTACCTGTGGGTCCCACAGTAAGTGGTCCCACACCTACACTTAAAACCCGTCAATCCCACCTTCTTCCTGCACGTGAAGCATCGGTTGGGCTGCGCCACCGTCTCCACCTCCGGACACTCCCTATAAACCGTCGAGGAAAATGAGTGCGCCACCGTGGACGGCGGCGGTCGCGGAGCGGTCTCCGCCACCAAAGGTGTGGAAATTAAAGGAGAATCTCCGGGTTTTTTATGGGTCTCCTTCAAAAACAGGTCCCTGTAGCATTTGGAACATAAATTTTCCGTAGCAAGACTACCAAAAAACCCGCAATTATTCGAACACAAGCGATGGCTTTCAGGAGCCTGGAATCGATGCTCTTCCGCCATGGTTTTCTTGATTTCTTCGATTAACACAAAAAAAATTCAAAGATCTTAGCGTAAATGAGGCTTAGGATTCCAAGAATTTCTAACTGAAAAGGCACAAGCAAATGAAAGATAAAAAATAAAGGACGATGACTGGGGGTATATGAAGATTTTTGGTGGTTGTAGTGGGGGTGTACCGGTGGGAAGAAAGAATCAAGAAAAGGCGGAAAGGAAGTATCAAAGAAATAGGTGGAATTAAAATAATGAAATGAATCTGTACCGATAATTATCAAGAATGGGGTCAAGGCGGAAGAACCAAAAATGAGGATGACTTTCAGACTTGGTATGCGTTATGTAAATTGTAATGGTTTAAAAGCTCACTTGTTAGACATATTTATTTAAATTAATTTTTATTAATAAAATTCAGTTTTTATTAAAAATTTGGCATATATGTAATTTTTATCAATGTTTTAAAAATCGATACGAATATCAGTCCGAAAAAGAAAAAGAGTCAAGGATCATAGGATAGAATCAAAATTCAATCAATGATTTAAAAAATAATAATTAAATAAGTAAATTTATCCCAAAAAAAAAAAATCAAACAATGGGTTTTTGGATTGATTTTTTGGGAGGTTTCGATAAATATAAATCGGTGAAATCAGAAACAAGTTGAGGATTTTATAAAAATGGGCAGGTCGATAGGTTTTTGAACGATTCTTTAGAAAATTGATTTTTCTATTTAATTAACCCAACTTTGGACCGATTCCCATTTTACATATCGAATTGGGACAGACCGGGCCAATCTAATTACATTGGTTTTTATAAACGAGTAAAGAATCATAAATTTTGTATGCTCCGATGTTAAATTGTTTTTTTTCTAAAAGCTTTAATTCGTAAAAACATGTGTTTATTTATATAAATATGTATCAAATGTTAGGAGTCATATGGGAATGACTTTCTTAATTCTTGTGCGCGTCTGCTTTTGTTTGTATCAATTCTATGGTCAATTAAACATTTTAAATGCTTGTCGGTTAAGTTTCTATTTATTTTTATATTTTTCCATTTTGAACTAATGTCTTGATGTTAACAAGAGAAAATAGTAGTACAAGTTGGAAGTTCGACAATAAAATTCAACAAATCACAAGGTCTTTTTTTTCTAACACGCAATGGGTTGGACCACTTAATTCGACTTTAACCCTATATGCAATGAATACTGTCAATCTAGACCATGGGCATTGAAAACCAAAATTATGGAAAAAAATAAAATACATATATAAATTAGTATCAAGATACAAATTTAAATATGAGAAACTTGTTCTAAAGTTTCAAAAATCAAACTATATTTTACATCTTATTTCACTACCATAAATTATTAAATTAATTGGTCACAATTATTCAATAATTGGTCATAATCGTTCTTCATCTGACCCATTCAATTCCATCACCACTCTCCATTGAACGATCTACCACTGGGTGTGAGATGGGAAGGCGGAGGGTGGCTTCCGATGATGGTGATTGGACGGGTTTGTAGAGAGAGATTGGAGAGAGGTCGAGCGATTAGACAGAGTAATTTAATAATATTATTATTAATATTGAAAAACTGAATTATGATATGATTTTTTAAGAAAATAAGTTTTGAACCTGATTTTTTAAGTTGAAAGTTGAAAATCATGTATGAATGTAATTTCCACCAAAATTAATTGTGTTCAAGTAGATAACAATTGTTGTAAAACTTAGCTACCATTTGGTCCCTATTTTTAACACTCATTTTTTACACACTCATTTCCAATCATACGTTTCTTCAATGAAATAAATTTGCATGTGGATTAATGGTTGAGACCATAGTTATTAAACCCGGACCGGACCGGCCGGTTCAACCCGGAACCCGTCGAACCGGACCATGGTCCGGTCCGAGTTCCCTGATTTTTCAACTCAACAGGCAACCCGGAAAAACCCAACCAAATCGCTCGGTTTTCATTAAACCGTTGGCCCAAAATCAATTAACCCGCCCGGTCCATATGAAAGCCCTAAAAACTGAAAACCAACAGGCAAAACCAAATTCTCCCCTCATTCAAATTCTCTTCGGTAGAACCCCAGATTCCCTCATCCGTCGCTCGCAATTCAACTCCCACGAATCCAAAGCTCTAATTTCAAGTTTTATTAGATGGAAGAAGAAGATGTAAGTCCCAAATTTGCGATTTTTTTTTCTGATTCTCTTTTTTTTGTTGATTACAATGTGCGATTTTGTTTCTCAAACATTGCTGCATTTTTGAAGATTTTTACCATAATTTCGTGTTATTGTTGTCTATATGTTGTATTTTATGTTTGGTTTTGTTCATATTAAATTTCCCGTTTGTAATCTGACCTTACAATTCTAAGTGTTGTTCAGATTTTTCGAGCCAGAGCACTCTATTTAAAAGGATACAATTATTGTTTTAAATGCAATATTCTGCTTGGTTTTGTTCATATTAAATTTCAAGTTTCTAATCTGACCTTACAATTCTAAGTGCTGTTTTGATTTTTCCTTCGTGCAATCAGGAAGAGATTGAGCCAGAGCACTCTATTTAAAAGGATAAGCTGCTGACTTATTAACATAGTAAACAAGAATAACATCCTTATTGAGTGTTATTACTGAAATTTTGCTATTATATATGGTATGGACATTGAATTGTTTTAGAGATGATATATAATTTAACATAATTTGTGTTTTTGTATAGCTCATTGGTGATAATAGTACACCACATTCTTCTCCACAAAAAAATCAAGCTAGAGGAAAAACGGATATAGCATGGGGTCATTGTAAAGAGATTTTTGATACTGGTACTAATGGAAATAAAAAGAAATTGGTTTGCTTGTATTGTGGAAAGACTTTTGCTGGAGGTGGTATTAATCACGTCAAACAACACTTAGCGGGGTTAAAAGGTAAGGTGGATTCGTGTTGTAAAGTACCTCCTAATGTAAGATTCAAAATGAAAGAAAACTTGGACAACTTTGCTGCAAAGAAGCGTAAAACTCAAGAAGTTCTTCAAGAGTGTAATCCACATAGTTCTTATTATAGGGAACAAGAAGAGCGAATGTATAGAGATTTGCATAATGATGATGTTCAAGAAATCATCCACCCTACTTCTGAAGGAAAGGGTATAGTTATGGGTAAAAGTGAAAGGAAAGGAGTGGGAGCTAAAGTTTTAAAAGAACAAAAAGGAATTGGTTCGTACTTCATGCCAAGAACAGGACCTGGTAACCAACCTATTATTAAAAGTGTTCTTCAGAGTAAAGAAGCTATAGAAAAATGTGATCTTACTATATCGAAATGGATGATTGATTCATGCATTCCTTTCAATGCTGTAAATTCTATGTATTATCAGCAAAGTATAGATGCCATAGCTAGTATGGGTCCTGGCTATAAAGGTCCAAACTTTCATAGTATTCGTGGTTATTTGTTGGCTAGAAATGTCAAGGAGGTAGATAATTATGTTGATAGTTATCGTTCAACTTGGAAGACGACTGGTTGTACAATTATGGCAGATGGTTGGATAGATCAGTGTAGAAGGACTTTAATTAATTTTCTAGTTTATTGTCCGAAAGGAACAGTATTCTTAAAATCTGTAGATGCTTCAGATGAATCAAAAACTGCTGATATGTTATACAAGTTGTTTCGAGATGTTGTGTTATTTGTGGGTTCAGAACATGTGGTCCATATGGTGACAGACAATGCTGCAAATTACGTTGCCGCGGGTAGGTTATTAGAGCGAGAGTTTCAAACATTATTTTGGTCTCCATGTGCAGCCCATTGCATAAATCTAATGTTTCATGATATTGGAAAATTGGATGAAGTTAGTAATGTCATATTTCAAGCATCAAAAATCACAAAATATATATACAACCATTGCTACCCTTTGCATTTGATGAGGAAGTTTACTGGAGGAAAAGAAGTACTTCGACCTGCTCCTACTCGTTTTGCCACTAACTTTATAGCTTTACAAAGCATATTGTCCCAAAAAGATTCATTAAGAGCAATGGTGACATCTAGAGATTGGACATCATCAGCATATGCTAAGGACATCAAAGGAAAAAGATTTGTTGATAATGTACTCGATTCTGTGTTTTGGAAAGAGTGTGCTACTATTGTGCAACTTACTGAACCCCTAGTTCGTGTTTTACGAATTGTTGATAGTGATGAAAAGCCTTCAATGGGCTACTTGTATGAAGCTATTCATGTGGCGAAAAATGAAATGGAACGTAGATTTCAACGAAGGAAGACTAGAATTGCTCCTTATCTGCAAATTATTCAAAATCGATAGGATAGTCAGTTGCGTAAGAATCTTCATGCTGCTGGATATTGGTTAAACCCTTCTTTTCAATATAATAATCCAGATATGGAAAATCATAAACAAACTATTTCGGGACTTTTAGATGTAATTGAGAGATATGCTTATGGTCAACCTGATTTAAGAAGCAAATTGACTAGTGAAATGAGACTATTTAGGCAAGCACATGGTGACTTTGGACGTTTATCTGCTGTAGCTGATCGCCATAGAATGGCTCCTGGTAAAATAAATATTATATTATGTACTTTGTTGTATTATTTAGTTTAAATTTCAGTGTATATAACATACATCTATTTTAATTGGTTATTATTTTTTACAGATGAATGGTGGATGTGTTATGGTAGCAGTGCACCAAACCTACAAACACTTGCAATTCGAATATTAAGTCAAACATGCAGTTCCTCAGGTTGCGAGAGGAATTGGAGTATGTTTGAACATATCCATTCTAAAAAGCGAAATAGACTCGAGCACCAAAGGCTTAATGATCTTGTTTATGTTCACTATAATTTAAGATTGCAACAACGGTAATATTATTTAAATAAAAGTTTTCATCCTTCATCCCCTATTGGATTTTTAGATTTGATTTTCTTTTACTAGAATTATATTTGATTATTGCACTTGAATAACAAACATTGTTTAGGAATCACTTCAAGAGTCGAAATTATGATCCTATCGACTTTGAAAGGATTGGCATTTATGGCAATTGGGTATCAGAGGAGGAGCCACCGAATCTAGTAGATGATGAGTTGGAGACATTTCGACATGATTTAGGTCCATGTACTATGGAAAACGATAAAAATGATGGTAATTGTTCAACTGATACTATTGTTTCTTCTTCTTCTTATTCCATTACATATGATGTAATGTTAAATTTTATACTTTTTCCAGATGAATTGCATTTTGATGATCTTGATATTGATGTCGATGTCGATGGCGATGATGGCAATGATAATGAAAATAGATTCAATACAAACAATGAAAACGAGGATTTTAGTATGACTGAGACTCCATCATTGGTACAAGGCGAAGGAATTGAAGAATTTATGTCTGACACCCCAGCATGGATGCGCTCTAATTCTTCTTAATAGAGAAAGTGTTGATTTATTTCAAAAAATTTACTTTGTAACACGTGCTTTATGGTTGATTATTTTTTAAATGTTGATTTTATTTTTGCAAGAATATTCTTATAGTATATAAAGCTATCTTTTTTATTTTTGCCA
This sequence comes from Fraxinus americana, assembly GCA_035079005.1. Classification (NCBI taxonomy): domain Eukaryota; kingdom Viridiplantae; phylum Streptophyta; class Magnoliopsida; order Lamiales; family Oleaceae; genus Fraxinus; species Fraxinus americana. The sequence goes on from CM068708.1 coordinate 38,700,130, forward strand.
CATAAATTTGTCTTTGATTGGTGGTTGTTTATTGCTTCAAAGTTCAAATCCATATTTCATTATATTCAATAAATAGATAATAATATATTTAACAAGAATTGACCCGCCGGTCCAACCACCGGGTCACCGGTCTAACCACTGACCCGCTGACCCGTTGCATTATCCGAGTTAGTGCCTGGGTCGGGTCTGACAACTATGGTTGAGACGATTAAAATTTTTTACAAGATTTTAGTTTGTTATTATAATAAATAAATGAGAAAACAAGGAAAATTTGAATAAAAAAGTATGTTAAAAGAAAAAAGTGAAGCATATTCCACCTTGTTAAACCAAAACCCTCCCCAAAATCTCTACTTATAATACTATCTAAAAATATGCATTCTATATATATTTTAGATTCTGGTTTGCTTAAATACCAAAGGTCGATGACTAAAGTGATATCATAACATCACACATATGAACTTATATCAGTATTATAAACTTAACGGATGTATTTGTATAGATTCACATATTCTTTTTTTGTGTGGTTTTTGGTTGATTAGGTAAAGAATTTGGATCTTCTGAGGGTTTTACTTTGTCATAGCCCTTGAAGATATTGAAAGACTCCATGGATGAACTTCAAGGTCATTGAATGTGTTTGTGACATGCGGCGCAATGACTTTTGGACTTCTCGTACCAAATGGGTGTATTGTGTTGCATAAACGAAATATGTGATTAGTACTATTAATTCTCTTGAGTATTGTGTTACATAAATGAAATGGAAGTGACACTGTTATCTATTTAATTTACGCATATTCCTTAAATTCTTGAAGTAGATGGGTTTCTTCAACGACATTTAGTACATGTGTGTCTATTCGATATTATAATTTGTGACACGTACCCAACATTTATAGTGATTTGGGTCAATTATGAAAATGGAATTCCTTGAAATGTCATTCAAACTTTTTGATTAGAAATAATAAAAGAGAAGATGGAAAAATTAGATCACGTTAATGTTACTGAATTTGATACCGAGTCATTGGATTTCTACATAATGCACGCTTATGTTTGTGTTGGTGAACGATTGAGACTACTTTGAACCACAATATATGTATGAAATCGTGGATGGTAATATTGCATCAACAATTGGATATCATGATTGAGAGAATGAACGACAAAAAATTGGATTCAACATTGAACATATCATAATATATAACAAAAACTTGATTGAGCAATAAAATAAGATTACTGTAAAGAGTGAATTTTCATAGCAGCTAGACAAGAGGAATCAATATGTTATCCATACCATAAAAAAACTTAGGCCTTGTATGGGAAGGATTAAAATCGGATTAAAATTGAAAATATAGTCGTTATTGTTGACTTTTATTAGACGAGTGGGACCCAATAACGGCCATATTTTCAATTTTAATTGGCTTTTAATCCCTCCCGAACAGGGCCTTAAACTACTGAAGTGAATAATTACATAAACTTTTTGTTCAGACTTGATGACTAAGCTATTGAACACTACACAAACGAAAAGTTAAAATAAATGTTAACCAACCCCTTCATCTACTTGTCCCTCCTCACACTCCGTGGGACAACATCAAAGTCCGTACAACAATAGCCTCTTCATATTGATCCACTCTCTGCAAATTCTAGTTCAAAAAATCCCAAAAAATAATGTATAAATCCTTGCGATGTGAAAACATTCTTTTTGGATGTGAAAAAATCCTTGCGGGATGTGAAAACGTTCTTTTTGGATTTTTTATTGATGTGATTCCAATGTCTACTTAAAGATGAAGATGACGAAATATGAGAATTTTGGCTATAATTGAGGGTGAATTAAAGAGGCTGTTTGGTGGAGAGATATAAGCTACGTAAATTGATTATTCATTGGGAGTTTAAGTTGTTTTTGATAAATCATTTTTACTTTATATATTACAGTATTTGTGGAATAAAAAATGATGATATATATATCCTACTCATAAATTTAACACACTTATTTGACAAATAATCGTGACCTTTAATGTAAGTCAATCCAACGCTCAATATGTATTTCATCAAGATCATGTGAGAGTTTGTTATAACTACTTGATATCCATAAAATATTGAGCGTTTGATTGACTTAAATTAAATATTACGATTATTTGTCAAATTAATGAGTAGGAGGAACGATTCCGTATATGTTTTGAATATTTATATAAAAGTCATGTAAATTCCACAATTTTTTTGGGAAAATTACCTAAAAATCTCCAAGTAAAGACTAACTGTCATAAATAATGAGGGATTAGTTTAAAATTCACACATAGGATAATAACATTTTAATAATTATAATTAATAAAAATTTAATTAAACATAATCTACATATTTCATCCACCCCAAATTCATCCCCAATACCATTTTCATTTTAACCCTCTCTCTACCTCTCTACCCACCACACCATACCCACCAACGCCCTCCGCCATCGAAATCGAGTCGTCGTCGCCACCACCACCACGACGTAAGCAGTGCATTTGTGACGGTGTTGTGCAAACACCTCACGCGGCGATGACAAGCGGTGCACAGAGCAGCGGCGCCTTGCTTCGCTGCCGCAATTACATCGACGAGCGCGCCTTGCTTCGCCGCCCCAATTACATCGACGAGCACACCTTGCTTCGCCGCCCCAATTACCTCGATGAGCGACTGCTCATAGCATTGTTGCTACTTTCTTTCCAGCTATCTCCCTAAACAGGCTGATCTATTATCCACTGTCTCATAGAATAAAGAATCGAGTTCTGAGAAATGGGGATGAAAGTGGAATGCAAGTTCCCAGAAAAGTACCAAAAATGAACTGAGAAAGGAAGAATACTAAAGTGAGATTAGCTGATGAACAATGATTCTTCAACACTTAAGGCCCTGATTGCACCTATTTGTTTTTATTTTTATCAAATTTTAGTGATGGGTGATTTTTTGATCGGATCTATTGTTTTGGGATGACTGTTTGTGGTAGTTCTATCGGTGCTGGTGTAGGCTGCGATGGTTATGATGAGGTGGTCATGATGAGGTGGTGCACCTTTGGTTCTTGACGGGGTAGTGGATGCGGCAACAAGTGTTGGAAATGGTGCCAAGTGGGTCAACTTTGACCATAATTTTTAGTGGGATCCAATGTTCGAATTGTCGAAATAAATGTTCGATTAAATTCTACGTTCCGAGTAGATGAGTGTAGAATATTTAATTGTGAAAAATCATTTCAATATGAATGAGAAATTATGATTGAAAGTTGGACAATAAATAAGAGGAATAAATAGAAAAGAATTGGAAAACTGTTCCAATCTCACATAGGTTGCAAACACAACCTTGAACCACTTAATAAACTTCAAGTTTGGAAATGAGTTTGGGCCCCAAGGGGTACCAATAGTTTTTGAAAGGGGGAGTCTTAGACAATATCTAGACTAACCAAAGGTCACACGCGCTCGCGCCGCCGCCTTCCTCCGATCGGCTCGATACGAGTCAATATTAATTTTTTGGATAAAATTTATTTAAATTTTTATTTGAATTCAATTAATTCCCTCCCTTTTCACAGTTTATTAATCGAACCATCAGTTTATGAAAACAGTGAGTTAAGTGGACGTCTTAACTGCTCAACCGTGAGTTAAGTGGGCATGAGTGTTGAAACTGCTCAAAGTGGGGAGTTGTACGAGGCTCAGTCGTCAACTCTCTCCTCTATTTAAAGGATCATCAGGCTTTCATTTCGATACACTAACAAACATAGAAAATACACGAGTTCATTCGCATACATACAGTCTTCCGTTTTCTTTTCTGCATTAGTCTACAGAGAGTACTTCCGGTTCTAGTTCGCTGTCTTGCAGTCGAAGTGCTGTTTCTGCAAGTGTCCGATCGTTGTATCTTGGGAGACGCTTTACCACATATCGTAAGCACCGTGTGACGGGGTAAAAACGTTTTAAGGACAGAGAATCTAGTTCTCGCCTCGATCATCCTCATTCCGAATTCTGCAGTTGTTTTAAGCTTTATGTTTTACTCGTTTAAAGCTTTCTGTTCTTACTCCTTTAGATTATTACATTATGTTCTTACTGTTTAGCAAGTCAATTCTGGAAATTTTAATTTTCTGCAACAATTTTGAAAACCAACAACAAGGTGTGACCAACTCCATCTTTAGTGTTACTCTCTGTGACTAAATCTTTGACTATGTGTGACTTGGTTACATACACAGTCACACGGTTAGTCCATGATAATATATGTCAGTAAATGTAGTATTTATGGTCGTGAATTTGAGTTGAAAATTGTTATGGTGGTGCATTGGTGGTGATGATGGTGGATTGTGTTGTTGGTATGTGGTATGTGTAAATTTGTTTGTGGTGGCCTTCCGTGATCAAGTATGTGTTTATTGTAACTGGTTGTGATTAATTTTGTGTTAATTGTCACTGATTGTGACTTGGTTAATTGAAAACAAATTTGGTCACAAATAGTCACCTATCACACAAGTATGGTCACAAATAACCCAATTAATCACAAATATGATCACATACAATGCACTGCCACCACCATCACAATTTCTGGTGATTTTCTACAGTAGGGATGGAGTGGGGTATAGAGAGAGAAATTGTTTTCAATTTTTGGAGATTTTTCTGCTATGGGGTTTGGTAGGTTGTTAGATGGTTGTTCCGTGTGTAATCTCCATTTTCAATTTTTGGGGTTGGGGGTGGGGGTACGGAGGGATGGTTCAATGCGAATGGGGGTGTAATTTTCAGTATTCAATTTCTAGAAATTTTTCTGGAGGTGGGGTGGAGGTGAATATGCAGATTATTATTATTATTATTATTATTATTATTATTATTATTATTATTATTATTATTATTATTCATCTGATTTATGAAATATTTTAGGGAGATTCTTAATTATGAAATGTGGTTATTGTACGTAGGAGTTATATATTGTTCCCATTTTTTTACGAGAACACTATTTGGGCCTTAAAGCTTTGGCCAAGTAAAAGAAGTTTTTCAAATTTTTTATAGCAAAAAATTAATGTTTAAACTGTTAAAACCGATTGCGAGTGGACCAATTTATGGTTAGACCGGCTAGTTGGTTGCTTTTTGTCCGATTTTTAAATATTCAGTTTTTAGGTATGGATTGAATCGATTTTTGTCATGATTATTCTAGTAGGATCGGCCGGTTTGGTCCGATTTTGAAAACATTAGAAAAAGGTGATGAGTCCAACTAAAGGGTGGATTGAGACATTCAGTCCTTGTTTGCCATCATTTTAACTTTAATTTAGCCCATGTTTGGCCTCTATTAAATTAAAATTCATTTTATCTCTCTTCTTATCAACCACTTGTTCTTCAATAAATAATATTATACATAAACCTATAAACTATTTCTTTTCGTTTCTATTTTTAGGTACTCAGCCTTTAAAAAACAGCATGTTGATTTTTTTTCTTTTCGTTTCTATTTTTAATAGTAGGAATTAGGAAATATGAATATGTTAAGTTCCATTATGTTTTGACTAGAAATTAGATTTTTAGCATATTTTGATAAAAATTGATAAAATGTGTTATTGAAAAATTGATAAAGTTCGTGAATCCATAAAATATGTGATTTAAAATAAATAAAAAATAATAATTTTTAAAAAATGAAAACCAAATAGGGACTAAGTTAATCGGTTCCAAATAGGTCGATAATGAATAACCATTTTAAGTCAATAACTTTCAATGACTTCAATAATAAGTTTTTAAATTATTACCAACGTGAAATGTTAGCATCATGTCACGTTTTAGTATTATCAAATTGTTTGAACCGTCTCTAATAAAATTTGTTCACCATTAAGTGTAAACTCTTAGAACATTATCAAAAGTCACCATCACATGGGGCTTGTGACCCAATGCCAACAATAACAATACAATCTGTAGACCCCGAAAAACATGACTCTAACGTGAACAACAGATGTCGGGTCCACTCACGCAACTTTAACAAGTTTCGGCGCGTTTTGATAGGACAACCGGACAGAGAAAGGGAGAGAATGAATGCGAGGGATGCTTTACTACGCAATACAAAAGTATTTGAACACCGACAATAGTGACCAAAATGATTGCACTAACAAACAATCACAAAAAAAGTGTCGATAACCTAAGATCAAAAATCACAAAATGTGGAACAAGCAAGAAGATATAGTGAGAGCATTCTTGTTTATTTGAATCAATGTTAAAAAAGACCATCCAAAGCCCTTTACAATTTACAAAGATCACCTATATATAGTGTTCTGGACAAGGTGGTGTCTATTGGATCGAAACCACGTGGCCTTATCTCCTTGACTGAATCTTCACATCACTAAATCATCATACAATAAATACATTGACAACAGGTCAATCGTCATATGCATTAGGCTGATACACCTGACATTCTTTATTACAAATGTTACATCAATAATTTCTAAAGATTGTTTACAAATCTTGTAAGAGATAAGTTCAACTTGGATGAACCGAGGGCTTCAGAAGGAGGAAACTTCGTATTGGTGGTCTTCTGTGTGAAGAGTTTCGGTTCTTCTTTGATTTCTTACGCAACGCTTCAGCTTAGGAGCTTTAGCCTTTAGGCAATGCTTCGGCACAAAAGCTTTAGCCATTGTTTGACTACTTTGCTTTTGATCAATTGGGTTTCTGTTGACTTTCCTTTTCATGTGAACTAGGACGTGGCACTTTGACTGTAGCCTCGGTCGCGAAGCGTAAAAATAGTTCCCAAAGTCTAAACATGATTATTTATGTAATGTATGGACTTGTATGAAATTTTTTGTTAGGGGTGGTTTTTATACAACACAATAGTCCCTCAAATCTAAGTATAAAAAGCTGATCGGCATGAATTACCTATCAATGTTGTTCGAAGCTGTGTAACTGGTAACCTATGAATTTATGGAATAAATTGGAGGAACGCAGCAGGATAAATTTGTCCGAGGTTGTCATTTCCGAAATTGCTTTGTATTTCTAAAGCCTTAAATGAAGCGATTGAGGTGAAGTGCCTCTTTTACTTGCCGAGGCTATGACTTATTAATTGTGGAAAACCAATTTTTTTGAAACGTTGAGAACACGAGGCGTCCTCAATTATTGCAACAAAATGATTTGCTGTTTCGTAAGTTTTCAAGTAAAGACAGCTGAAGCAGTTCGTTTTCCCATACATGCAACCGCCACCACATTCAATGAGCAATGATAGCTGTTGTTCGCTGAAAATCGTACCGCAAGTGCACGGGTCGCGTTCAAGTAATAAAGTGGACCTTAAGAGTCCGGATTGTCGATCCCACGAGGAATGTATACTTTGGATTACACAACTTTAATCGATTTTAATTCTAACGACAAAAATAAACACACACACATTTAAAAATAAGATTTAAAACTAACAGTCTACAAAATAAGAAAATAAAGGTGTCTTGGCAAATTTCGGAGGGAAAAGTGTGGTTGGAATTTACGATTTCGCTTAACCTATTGTTTCATTGATCTCGAACCAATTATGTGCTGATGCATATTATCAAAATGCGATAGTTAGACCCGATTCTCCTGTTTTAGCTAATACCCTCTTTCGAGCGAATATTAACCCTAATTAGTCAGTTCATACCACATATTTCTATGTCGATACAAAGTTGACCAATTGCATGAATTTACGTGAAAATACTCAGTGGTCACTCGAGTAGGTGTATATCTCTATATCACCTAAACGCGCAAAAGATACACTAATGCAAATCCGAGGTATCAATCATTTCGGTCTAATTAATGCAATCATTGTTCAACGAGTCACAAATAATTACCTAATAATTTCATCTAGTTGTCAATTAGATGAATAGAACACTTTGGTCTATTAAATGCAACTATCTTGCAACAATCACATTAAAATTAATTACAGTCATTTAAGCGTCACCAAAAATGATGTAAAACCTAATAATTTCATCTTGTCGTCACAAAAATGAAATCATCTTAAACATGATGATCGATACACTATGATTTTGATAACAACTGCATTTATCACTAAACATGTAGATATATCGATAATCAATGAAACAACTAGGTTAAGTTCAATTCATAAATTCCAACACAACAATATTTAGCTCATTTTATAGATATAATAACAAAGGAGATATATAAACATATTCATTACAAGTTTGACAAATAAAATAGAGAAATCAAAGTATAGATAACCCCTTTTTTGAAGCTCAATTTGATCTTCCCCAAATTCTTTGTCAATTCCTTCATAGTAATCTCCCTTTTGCTCTATGATTTCCTCTCCTCCATGAGCCAAGAACACAAAAGAAAAGGAAAGAAAAAGATAAAAAAAGGAAGAAGAAGAAGAGAGAAAAAAAAAAAGAAAACTAAACTAATAAAAACTAAAAATAAAAAATATCCTATTCTATCTAATGCCAAAAAAACGTGCCAGCCACCTTGGTTATATGGGAAAGATATTTTTGATAACTTAGAGATTAAGTTATGGAAATATCTAGGTAAATTTGCAACAAAGGTCCCTAAACTTTTGTAAAATGGCAAAATGGTCCCTCTACTTTGATTTAGTACAATTTGGCCCTTGACTTTTGACCTTCATTTCAGTTAGGCCCTTTATACATTACACTTCAAGTCCTCCAACTTTTGGGCTTATGCAATTTGGTCCCCAACTTCACCTTTTTGTCCATTTTTAGTCCATTTCTTCTCCTTTTCGCGCAATTCTTCTTCTTCTCGGGGTTTTAGCCTAAAAACATGAAAATTACATAATTATGCACAGAAATAAACTCAAGATCAATTCTAATTAAATACAGAAAAGTGCCAAATAAGTGTGTTTTTCCACACTTATCAGCTGTCATACGTGTGTCTTACGAAATTCAGACGCATTAGAGTACGTGATGCAGACATGCTGATTTGGACCGTAAAAGGCGAAGCGTCCGATGTACTGAGTGGCTCAGATTTAAATCTCAAATGAATAGGTAGATGATTCGGATCAACATCTAACGGCTAGGATTAAGAGCCTCTGCCTATAAAAAGAGACAGTTTGGGGCAAAAAATCACTTTGCCATTTACGAAATCAACAATCTTATTTTCCAAATCTCTCAATCTCTTTTCTTCTCCTTCCTTTGCATTCATAATTTCCAGTGACTTTTCTTCACCGTCCTTTGGGCATTTTGAAAGTATTTTAACAACAGAAACCCAATTGGTCAAAAGCAAAGTAGTTAAACAATGGATGAAGCTCATGTGCTGAAACACTGCCTAAATGACTGAAACTCCTAAGCTGAAACGCTGCGTAATAAATCAAAGAAGAACAAATGCTCTTCACACAAAAGACCACCAGTACAAAACTTCCTCCTTTAGAATCCCTCAGTTCATCCAAGCTGAAGCCGTCTCCTACAAGATTTGTAGACAATTTTTAGAAATGATTGATATAACATTTGTAATAAAGAATGTCAGGTGTGTGATATAGGGTGGCTTACGCGCTGTCACTGTATTTATTGTATGATAGACTTAGTGATGTGAGGATTCAGTCAAAGAGATGAGGTCACGTGGTTCTGATCCAACGGACGGTTAGAACACTATAAATAGGTGGTTTTTGTAAATTGTAAAGGGCTTTGGATGGTTTTTTTTTAACATTGATTCAAACAAACAAGAATACTCTCACCATATCTTCTTGTTTGTTCCACATTTTGTGAGTTTTGATCTTAAGTTATGGATACTTTGTTGATGATTGTTTGTTAGTGTAATCATCATAGTCACTATCGTCGGTATTCGAACACTTTTGTCTCATACAATAAAGCATCTCCAGCGTTCACACTCTCCCTTCCTTCATCCAGTTCTCGGGTCAAAACGTGCTAGAACTTGCTTAAGTTGCATGAGTGGGCCTAACATCTGTTGTCCACGTTGGTTTCACGTTTTTCGAGGTTAACACAATCTGTTAAAATTTTGGCGTCGAGTGGGGAAAATAATACTCCAAAATTTAAGTCCGATAAAATGTACAAAAATTTTCTTCAATTTGAGAATGATAATTTGTGAACATACATTTAGATAAGTCTGGAAGAGTTATCTACCCAGGTCAAATGCATGGCTTTATTTTCAATAAAACTAGTTGTATAAACATGGTTGACAATTATGTGCGTCAAAATTCTAGCCTTTGATGTAAAAAAAAGTTTTTAACAATGGATGAATGTGATGATGCCAAGTAGGCTATTGTGATGTGAACCGAAGGGCAATAGTAGTTCTGAAACTCACAAAAAATTGAATCACAACCCCAAGAAAACTAAAATCCCAGTTTGAAACGACCCAATAATTTATTGAATCAAGGAACCAAAGTTATGGAAGAACTTGATCCCTTAACTACAAAAATTATGAACCTTACCGAAATTGTTGAATGCCATAAAGATGAAATCCTTGATAAGTTCGAAATTGAGTTCAATGAAAAATAAGAAAAAAGCAACCTTGCTTTTATTTAATCTCTCAATAATGTGCTATTTTACAATGAAAAGAATGAAGCATACATATAGGGAAGTCATAAAAACTTTAATTAAAACGTAAAATATTAAGAAAATATTAAACAAATAGAGTTCTAAATGAAAAATGAAAAATTAAACCGCCTTCAGGTTTTTGTACTGCACTCGCGCACAGTGTATTCTCTCGCGCGCACGCCGTTTAGTTGATTTGGCTTCGGGTTGAAATTTTGCACCCGTGTTCGCAACCTATTTTGCTTGCACTCACACGCTGCTTTCTAACTATACTTTAGGCTTCGCTTCTTCTAACTTAGCTTGAATTAAGGACACTAATCTTGGTTTATCTTCCATATCCAACATGAAACTTGATATTTTACTCGTTGCAATTGAAGACTCGACCCACATAGATTGAATAAGTAATCACATGGCTTCCTTGATCTTCTTTGTTCGCGATCTCATCATTGATCCTTCTTCCACAATCAACAAATTCTTGCTAGCTTTTGTCTTATGGTTCTCATCATGTTGTCAACCGATGTTGTCAACAATAATGTACAAATAGCATGATTCTCTCAACTCAGAATAATTGTAAATTAACTAACAATCTAATTTCAGGTTATTTTCCAGTTGCAATGTCAAAATCAAGGATCAAAGGAAAAATAGCATTAATTTCTTCCTTCTTTTGTAAACGTGAACTGCGTCAAAATTGATAACTTGGTAAAAGTTTTTTAATTGCTTGCTTGATCACAAAAAAAATCTGTCTATATATAACTACCACATACTCCATGACAATTAGACCCAAAAAAAATATTGTTTTGCGTTACTAAATTAATATTTTTTTCTCCATCGAGTTCTTGAATTGTATATTTATAATTCAATATTATATTTATGTATTAAAAATTATTTTAATTCTTTACGAATCAGTTACTTAATTTAAAATGATAAACTACCACCCTGCTGTCCCTGTGAAGAAATGGAAAATCCAACTTCAACGAAAAATGTGTAATCGTGTATTGAAGTCTAACGCCGCATGCGACCTCTTTTCAATTTCCCAAACTTACTTTTCAACTTCAGCTGCGGCTTATATGGGTGAATCTATGGAGGCCCATCATTAAAATAGTCTTTTTTTCAACTTAATGCAATGCAATGTTGAATATGCTCATGTTGCACCTCCGCTGTCTATCTATTAGTCTACTTTCACATGAAAAAATGTAATTTTCCAATCATAGACCCGTGATTTAAGTAATAATATTTTTTTCAGAACGGCACAAAAGATAATAGTGAATTGTAGCGTGCAAACTCCGATATTAAAGCAACTACTGGTCCTTCGATCTGAGTAGCATCTCTTTATTATCTGAGATAATATTAGGCACCTTACTGATAAATGTTCAACTCATCTCTAGCTTGAGCCTTGGTTTTATCATTGATATTTTATGAAATCTACTATCAGATTGAATTATTTCAAGCCCTTTAAAGAAGCGAAGCGAGACTAGAGTAGCAGCATATGACTTTCAGGTCCCTTTTGTATGTTATTAATCAAACATTAGCGTCTCGACAGAGTCAATTTTCCGCTATCAATTAAACTGAATCCTCGAGCCCTAGCTTAGTATGCCTTGATCCTAGATACATCTAACCCTAAGGCCACCGTTTAGGCTGCTCCACTTAATACGCCTACCTCAGGCTCCAGGAGAAGACCGAAGGTTCAATGAGAAAGACTTCTTCGGGAGGAATGGTCTCGAGCTCATGTCGAGAAGTTCCTTCACGCTTAGGGGTTCCTTAGAGTGTTCATCCTGAGAGGCATAACCTGCGATTTACCTCCTTAATCAATGCCCAGGATAGGGCAGGTGGGGGCCGTTAAGGATGCGGTTCATCCTCCTTTATTTATTTTTTTTTCCTTTTCTATTATAGCATCAAAACGTATGGAGTTTAAATGATAAAAAATTGTCACCAAACGCTATATTAATATGATACAATAAACGCCAGCATGATATCATAACAATTACTAATAGACTAGCGTGCCAATTTAATGACTACCACCGGCATTGACGGTTTCATTTTCGTGCATGAAATTTCCATAACCAAAAACTCATTCAAGTCAAATCTTGCATTTAAGAATTAAAAAAGCAGAGGACGAGAAGAAAAAGACAAGAATTAGGACACAAACTCTACTTAAAAGTTAGAGCATGAAAAACCAAGTCAAACATTTGATTTTTCCTCTTAACCCATTAAATAAGGCAGTTATACTGACTTTTATTTCCTTTTGAGTAGTTAAACTGATTCTGCTAGGATTTAAATGTCCCCATCTTTTAATTTTATTTTTTTTTTTTGATATCCAGGTATCCTAACTTACACTAGACTATATCCTGGACCACCCATCCCCGGCCCCTCAGTGATGGGTGGAGGTTAATCGCGGGATATGCCCAAATTGACCAGGGTCTGTGCACCCTTTATACTCCTGGCCCCAAGGGAGCATTCCTCCATGGATATTACATCACCAAATTGCTCCACCCAAATTGAGTATTACAACACTCAGCTGCTCCATCCAGGAATCGAACTCCCCACCCTGAGGTTGCAAGCCCAGCAGTGCCCATCCTTTGCCAACTTGGATGTGCCCCGGGGGGCCCCCATCTTTTAATTTTTTATTATATTACATGTAGTCAGTCACTATTTGATCTCCAATCTTTAAAAAATCTTTTTTTTTTTTTTCAAAGTCATTTCTAATTACACATTCTCTGTTCAAAATAATTTTACACATAAATTCAAAATACTTTTTAACCACATATTCTTCAAAAAATCATTATTATAAACAATGGGGCTCAAACAAATCCTTAGTATGTTAAATTCCATAATACTAGATAGAATGATAGACACATTTTGTCAACGCAATAGCGAAGTCAAGATTTTAGCGTTTGGGGCGAAGGAATTTTGAGAAAGCAAAATATAATTGTTACACGGTTGATCACCACCGGCCTCTGCTTAGAGTTGATGTCTGTTATCCAATTTTTTATGTTTACCCAATTAATTATTGACATGTCATTTTAAATTAACATGTTATCAATTTGGTGAATTAGTAATGAAATTAATGGGGATAAATTTGAAATTACATATTCATTTAAAATTGAAGTGTCATTAATTAATTGGATGGACAGCAAATTGACAGCAAAAACTGTTTAGCGGAGAGTGTTGTGTTATTCCAATAAGTATGATTAATTTGAAAGAAAAAAATTTGTTTTGAGGTCTATCTTTGTCAAGCTTTAGTTGTTTTAAGACGTAATTAGGGTCAAGTCGTAGTCGTCTCAATATCTTAATGATGCCAATTAGTAGACTCCACTGTTTGACAGTTACCTACCACACTGAAGAAACCGTTTCAACTCCGTCCATCCATAAAACAGGACCTTGCACCTACTCCAACTACCAGTTGAAAACGAAACCATTTTCTCCACTTCAAAAATTTCAATTCTAATCCTCTATATATGCAAACCCTATAAATAAATAAATAAAATCCAGAGAATTCTGAACAAGAAAATTATCGAAAAAATCCGATATGTCGCGTATTAACTCATCATCAATAGCATTGGCAGAGGCCATTAGTGGGTACTGTGCATTGTTCTTGGCATTAATGCTGGTTTTAAGCTGCTGCGAGTCGAGCGATGGAGAATATTATACAGTGCAGCAGATGCAGAAGGATCATGTGGAGAGGCCATGCGATGAAATTTATGTTGTAAGAGAAGGGGAGACTTTGAACACTATAAGTGAAAAGTGTGGTGATCCTTATATCGTCGAGGAGAATCCACATATTCAAGATCCCGATGATGTTTTTCCAGGTTTGGTCATCAAGATTACCCCTTTCAAGGATAGGCAGAGGTCTTAATTTTTAAGAATAATAGCGTCTTCTCGATCATTTGAATTTTCATCATCGGCATGTCATAGGTTCTTTTGTCTAGCCCTATAGGGGCAGACAGACATTCCTTTTTCATGTCATTTTACTGTTCAGTTCTTGTTGACAGATAAAAGTGATTCATAAACGTTTTCCATTGTACATATTACAAATTCAGGGATTTTATATTGGGGTTGCTTCAGTTAACAAAATTTTTTATGAATGTTTTAACAAATTTTAATAAAAAAATGATAAAATGTACATATTACAAATTCAGGAATTTTATATTCGCGTTGCTTCAGTTAACAAAATTTTGGGTAAATAGTATAGAACATCTCTACCTTTTAATGTCATTGTGCAAAACGTCCATACCTTTCATTGCACAAAAGGTCCTTTCAACCATTTTTTCAATAAAAGACAATTTTACCCTCCTATTCAAATAAAACAAAAAGAAAAAGATGAATAACCAACTGCAACTATAGTGGTGGTGGAGTACGGTGGGCGTGGTGGCTATTCTATGTGGATAGGTGGCGACTTGGTGGGGTTGTGAAAGTAGTGGCGGTGGATAATTTATAACTAATCTATAATATTTTGAAAAATTTAGGACTATAATTGCAATTAGTTGTTTATTATTTCTTTTCTTTTCTTTTTGTTTCATTTGAATAGAAGGGTAAAATCGTCATTTTATTGAAAATGGTTTAAAAGGACCTTTTACGCAACGAAAGATGGAAGGTAGGGGTGAAAATGCCAAAAAATGTAAGGTATGGACGTTTTGTACAATGATATTGAAATATATAGATGTTTTGTGCTATTTACCCTGATAAAAAATGATAAAAATATATGATTAAAAGTTTAAAAAAATTATTTCTATAAAATGTGGCGTTGATAAAAGTTGCTTTAAGTTTAGACCACATATTTCACTTCGAAAGCTCATTTGGAGAAGTTCCAAGGTTTAGGATATGTTTGACGTAGATTCTTTATAATAGATTTTGTGAAAAATGATATTTTTGGAAAATATGTACTTAAAAATATGAAAAGTTATGAATCATTTGCAAAATTATTTTACAATATGGTTAAAAATATTTTTTATAGAATTTTTACCGAACAAGAACTTAGAGCTTGTTTGGGAGAGATTTTTAGGGGAAGAATTGATTTTGAATAGTGATATGATGGGAAATGTGTCGTTGAAAAAGAAGAAAAAAATTTTAATGTGATGGAAAATATTATTTTATTGAAAAATGTGTGTTTGAAAATGAGAATTGATTTACTATAGAAAAATTTAATTCCTCCCAAACAGGGCCTTAGTTACCACTGTTTGATACACATTAAAATTTTCATTCACATTCTTCTACTCATTTTCAACCACACATTCTTTAATAAAATAATATTTTTCATCACATCAATAACTTTTCCTTTTTTTTCAACCACAAATTTTCTATCAATCTATCATTTCAGAATACATTATTCCAAAATAATGTGGCTCAAACACACCATTAATGCATTATGTCCCGCATGATTGTGCAAATTAAATAGTTATTTCTTTATTAAAAATTTTTGTGTAGATTAAGATAAATCATTGATCATTTCTTATCTTTTTAATTAAAAGAATCTAAACAGAGTAATGCTATTCATGGAATAATCATGTTTTATGAGAGTCGCTCTTTTCAAAAATTCTCATGCGCTCTTGTTGGAAGAACCTTTCTGAGTATTAGTTTAGGCTAATAGCTCAAGAAGTAGCTCTCCTCCACAAGGTAGCATCTCCATCTAGCTAACTTTTCGTTTCTCGGATAATTATCAAAATTCAATAATCTAGTTGGGCCAAGAGATGACAAGAAAATCCATTCAACCCGTTATCCGCGAAACCCTATCTCGAAAGCGGAACAGGGCCTCGAAACAGGTACGGGGTAGGTACGATAAACATGGTATCCACCCCGCTAACCGCCCTGCTTAAAATTAATTTCAAATTTAAGTTTTTTATCAAATAAAAATAAAAAATTTATCATTATTTTTAAAGAGTTCTTGACAAATTGGAAAAAAAAAGTGATATATTAAAAAAAGTAAAAAATAAAATATTTAAATAAAACAAAAAAATAAAAATAAATGGGGAGATAAACGGGCAAGGGACTTGCTCCGCCCCACCCCGATCTCGTCTCGTTCTGTGTCGCTTTAACTGGGTCTGGGGTGAGACAAGATAATAAAAATACCCGACTGAATTGGAATGCCAATCTGCCCTATTTCGCCTTGTTGCCATCCCTAGTTTGGCCATGAAGGATTCTCCCCTAGAGTCAAAGTCTATAAATTAATAGTCTTCGATCTCGAGAAAAATTTATTAATTCAGCAAATACTAAATAATTGATTAATGAACTACCTATTAGTAAATCGATTAATTAATAACTTATTAATTTATGAAGGTACTCTTTCTATTTTCTCATATTGTACATTGTATTTAGCTCCTATTTAGTGTAGCTAAAAAAATGATAAAAATCTAAGTTCTAAGTAATGATTAATTTCAATCATGAATTTTATGGGCTCCATAATTTTTGTCAACATTTCAACCGTACATTTCATCAATTTTTATTAAAAATTACTAGAAATCTAATTTTTAGCTAATAAAATGGGGGCTTAGTTTCCCGTTTCACAAATTGACAATCATGTCTATTTGTCTAACCAACTAAGCCCCATTATAATGTGATTTTTGGAGAAAAATGTATTTTGTAATAGTGGTATTTAAAAAAATATGTGGTTAAAAAAGAAATGAAAGTTTTTGGTTTACTTATAATATTATTTTATTAAAAATGTATGATTGAAAAGAGGAAAGAGAAAAATGTATTAAGAAAATTCTATTTGTACAGTCGAGGTTGACAACTTCGGTTGATAATCCCTCACATGTGTGCGGAGTCCGCATATTTTTAAAAAAAATATTAAATGGACCCCCCATATGAGTGAGTGTCAACCTCGATCGTACAACTAGCATGACCCAATGTATTATTAATATAACATGGGATAAAATTCATGAATTTAGTTACTTTGTTTTTTTTCCCCCCCAAAAATAAATTGCACATTGTTCAATGTACTACATTCGAATTATGCCGCTTTACCAGAAAGAATTGGCAGAAGATAACTGAATGAAAAAACTGATCGTGTTTTAAACAGTCCAATAATAAAATGTTATGTGACATTATGTCAAATTTTTCATCAATTTTTTTCTGACAATGTAGTATGATTGCCTACATTATTCTATTTCATGAATATTTAATTTTTTATTGCGCCATGAAAAACCACACCAAGGGTGTGTTTGATTGATGTATATTATTGAAGAATTGATGTATTTTAAATATTGATATGATGAGAAATATGTGGTTAATAGAGGTGTCAAGACGGACGGGCCGGTCATGACCCGTAAAAATCGGCCCGTGAAAACCGGGACCGCGGGCCGACCCGTGACCCGTGCGGGCGGTTCACGGGCCAAGGAGGTGTAACCCGCGGGCTTCGCGGGTTGCACCCCCACGGGTCGCGGTTAACCCGCGGCCCGTAAAAAAAAAATTTTAAAAAAATAAAATAAAAATTAAAAAAAAGGGGAAAGATTATTTTTACAATACCCTCTCATTAGTTATTATACATTTATACTTTATAGTTCATATTTGTTACTACCTTACTACAATTACAATTATTCAATTGCAAATATCATCATCATCTTGATTATATTTCTTTCTTCTCGATTCTCACTAGTCACTACTAAATTTTTTAATCCTACTATATTATAGATTCTCACGATTCTTTTTCTCAAAATCCTATTTTCAATAATAGTTGCTCTCCAATAACTTTAGAAGATGATAATGTTGTAGAAGTTTGCAAAGTTATAAATAATTCATGTAACATTAAATTTGAATTCTATGTAAAAATTTCTTGATATAATTATGAATTTATCATTTTGTTCAATTCTTAGTTTACATTTAATAAAAAAATATATATTTTGCTATAAATATGAAAAATTCTATATTTTTATAATTTTATTTATACAATCATACGGGCCAAAATCGGAACGAACCGCGACCCGCGCGACCCGTGACCCGCATGGGCTCGACCCGGATGGGTCAGCGGGCGGGCCTGGGTTGTAGTCCAAAATTGTGGGCTGACCCGTAACCGACCCGGAACCCGCAGCGGGCGGGCTTTTTTTCACGCGGGCCGTTACCGGGCTCACATGTTGGCGGGCCGACCCGGCCCGGACCACCCGGATTGACACCTCTAGTGGTTAATAAGGTAAAGTTATAGATGTGATGAAAAATATTATTTTATTGAAAAATGTGTGGTTGAAAATGAGTTTTGAAATAATGTGTACCAAACAAGAGCCAAAACTTCTCATCATTGTAAAATTTTATAGATGAAATCCAAAGTGACATTAATTTCAAGAAGAAACCAAAAATATGATTGAGACATATTTTAAGAAGGTCTAACAATCAAATCATAAGTGCCATGTATCAAGAAATCTTTAATTTATATATTATGTGAGACCAATATGATTTTTTTTATAATGTTTAAGAAATCTTTAATTTATATATTATGTGAGACTAATACGATTTTTTTATGCAAACTAAAAGAAACTCTCAAAACATCAAAAATAGACTCAAGCTGAGCCCAAAAGAAATAAAAGTCCATATATGAAGGGAACAATACATAAATTCTGCCTATTAAAATCACATTTCAAAATTAACAAACTTATTAAATTATTTCAAAATTCAGGTGTTAATTTCAATTAAATATATATAATATATAATTAATTATTCCTACCTCACGCCCACAAGGCCACCCACAGGTGTTAATTATCACTCTGGTGACTTTCCTCCGATTACTCTGGTGGCCACTCCAACGACTATTCTGACGATCACCCTGACATTCGCTCAGGCGGCTTTCAAAAAATTTCCACAATTTCAAGTCACAATTGGTCACAATAAACACATTTGGTCGAAATCTCATTGTACAATTTATCCGTGTTGCCACAAAGCGGGGGCTGAGGCCGCGAGACCACTAAAATCAATCTTCATCATTTTCCCTAAAAATCAATTGATTCAAAATTAAGTTTGAATGGGAAGATTTGGTGGAATTTGAGTTTTGGCATTAACCTGATGAATTTAGACAGAATGCTGGAATTCTCAAAATAATCTCACTACCGCCATCAACACCACCACTACCTGCACCATAATTTGCAAAACCACCCCCAAAATTTATCAATCGAAAATGAAACATCAGCCCAAAAAAAGGCACGATTGTGCCGTTGCAGCAAAACTTCCGCACAATCACACCACTACCCATGGACTTACCGCTGTCCCAAGCACCACCGCGAGGCCACTAAAATCTATAGATCAAAAATGAAACATCACCCCAAAAATCAGGCACGATTGTGCCGCTGCAGTAGAACCCGCACACAACCACACCACTGCCCATGGACTTACTGATGTTGCAAGCACCACCGTCAATTCTTTTCTTTTCCTACAAGCTCCTGCCTCTTTAGGTGTATATATCTCCTTCCCAGCCTTAATTTCCCTAAAGCCGCAATGTTTGACTCCCTTTTGTTCCTTCAGCCACCATCAATTCTATGGTAGTGGTGCCTTGTTGTGCTACTGCTCGCGGCGGAGGTAGCAATTGAAAGATAAGGGTGCTGTGGTAGAGAGACGGAGATAGAGATAGAGAGAAAGAGAGCAAAGAGAATTGGGTGCTAGGAAAGAGAGCAGAGAGAATTGGGTGTTGGGATAATGGGATTGTGATTAATCGGGGTGGTGGGGTTATTAGTTTAATTAAAAGTTTATTAATTACAATTAATAATCCTATTTACCATCCTACTTTTGAATTGTAAACTTTATCACCTTATTTTTGAATTGTAATCTTGAAAAGAAGAGTTTTAGCTAGGGAAAATTACCCAAAACCAGGTGTTAAGTTTGAGGTTTTTAAAAATCAGGTTTTACCTTTATTTAATCAAAAATCATATTTTAATTTCAGAATTAATATTAATAATAATATTTTAAATTCAATAAATATATATACCCACCCATACCCCCAAATTTCAATACAATCTATCCAAACCCTAAATCTATCTATCTCTCTCCACCCTCCCATTTCTCTCCACGCCCGCCGCCTCCTCCCACCACCACCGCCCGCCGCCTCCACCACTGCTTGGCGACTCATCCACCACCACTGTCCGCCTCCTCCCTCACTTCTCCTTCCCCCTCCCTCCCTTCTCCTCACTGTCGGTGTGGCGAATCACCCCACCGCCTGCCGCCTCCTCCCTCCCTGCTCCTTCCTGCCGGAGTCGCGACGCTACCGTTTGCCGCCTGCACACCAGCTCCGTTCGTTCGCACCGCCTCCACACCTGCTCCGTTCGTTCGCCGCCTCCACACCTGCTTCTCCCCTCTTCTCTCTCTCACCACCCCCGTCCGCCGTCGCTTCATCCAGTTCATCGATGGGATCAATCTAGTAAGTTCATCCTCTCCGTCCGTTTCCCTCTCTCTACCGTCCGTCTTCTCTCTCTCACACCGTTTTCTCTCTCCCAGGTTCTATAGATCTGTTTTTGGGGTGAGGTGCGACTATGGTAGGTTGGCAGTGAGTGATGTGCATGGAATGATTGTCGATTTTGCTGTGTGTGCGGATGGTAGTGGGTGCGTGCGTGTTGGCGATGGTGGTTTTGGAGGTGGTGACTGGTGTGGGGATGTTGTGGTGTTGGCGAATCTGTAGAGGGTTGGCTGTGCTGCATGTAACAGATCTGTCTGTGTGGTTGGTTGTCGATGGATCTCTGTGTTGTTGGTTGTCGACGGTGTTATCGGTGGTCGGGCTGGTGGTGGTTTTTTTTTTTTTTGGGTCCGTGACCTAGCTTTTTTGGTGTCCGTGACCTAGATATTAAACTGTGGTGGTTCTTTTTTTTTTGTTTGTGACCTAGGTGGGCGTCTGTGACTCACTCTGAAACAGAGTCGTGACATGTAAAAGTTATTATTTTTTCCAATCTGTGACCTAGGTGGGTGTCTGTGACCTCGGAATTGTGACTGTGACGGATCTGTCTATGTGGTTGGTTGTCGACGGATCTCTGTGTTGTTGTTTGTCGACGGTGTTATCGGTGGTCGGGCTGGTGGTGGTTTTTTTTTTGGGTCTATGACCTAGTTTTTTTTGGTGTCTGTGACCTAGATATTGAACTGTGGTTGTCTTTTTTTTGTGTCTGTGACCTAGGTGGTCGTCCGTGACTCACTCTGAAACAAAGGCATGACATGTAAAAGTTATCATTTTTTTCAACCTGTGACCTAGGTGGATGTCTGTGACCTCGAAATTGTGACTGTGACTCACTGAAATTGATAATTTGTAACTTAAAACAGGAATCTGTGACCTTAATTTTTTTCATCTGTGACCTCGAAATAATCTGCGATCTACAAATTTTTTTATCTGTGACCTCGAAATAACCCGTGACCTACAAATTTCTTGATCTGTGACCTCGAAAAAGTCGCCGGATCGGAGCAGTCACCGGTCGTCGGAGTAGTGGCCGGAGCAATGGTGGTGGTGTAGGTGGGGTGAGGTGGAGTGGGGTGGGGTGATTTTATTATATTACAGTTAAATATTTAATTTAATATAATAATTATGAAATGTAATTAATTAATTTAAGAAAAACCTGATTTTTGTAATTTTAAACTGTTGGGCCTGATTTTTAATTTTGGAATAGTAAACACCTGACCCATAAACTTTTCCCTTAGCGCTAATTTTCTCATCTATGAATTAAGTATTGGATCTGGACTCAAAGCCCGTAGTAAAAGGCCTGATTTTATTTTATTAGACAACTAATTACTAAAGGTTTAAAAGTTCGTTTAAAGTTGCACTTATGTTCTCAATTTTTTATGTCGTGTTCTTATCATTAAACTCTCATTAATTTGCACGTTTTATAATAGATACCTATTTCGGACCAAAAAGCTCTTTAAAATGACATAAAAAGGACTTGTTTATACTAACAATACAATGACTTATTTGTCTCTCATAAACAATAAATACAAAAATGTGACAAACTATTTGTCCCTTATTTCAACGTACGCTAACAAAATATTTGAATAGAAATCGTAACTAGTGACAAAATGTGCTAATTAATATAATGTTGAAGATAGAAATATGATGAAAATGACGACATAAGTAAAATAATAAAGAAAAATTGAAGAAATTTAATACAATTAAAAGTGATGCAATATCAAAAGGAAAATATAGTTTCAATAACAATCGCATATTAAGAGTGTGTTTGGTAGAAATTTTTGGGAGAAGAATTGATTTTTGAATAGTGATATGATGGGAAATGTGTAGTTGAAAAAGAAGAAAAAATTATTGATGTGATGGAAAATATTATTTTATTGAAGAATGTGTGGTTGAAAATGAGAAATGATTTACTGTAAAAAATCAGAATTTATACCAAACAGGCTCTAAATAAAGAAATATAAAATGTTCTTGCAATAGACTAGACGAATGCCTAATCTAAAATGGAGTTTACTTGAATTTATTTTCTTTAAAACCTTTTGCTTATATTTCTCAAAGAAATGTGTAAATATCTATGAAAGAACTCAGAATAAGCCCCCGTTTGACACCCATTAATTTCTCTTTCTATTTCTCATTCTCATTCTCATTTTTCATTTCAACCACACATTCTCCTAATAAAATAATATTACACACAAATCAAAAACTTTTCATCACTTTTCCACCACACATTCTCACATCAATCACTATTCCAAAATTTCTATTTCTCCCAAAATGGGTTTCAAACAGGGGCTAAATCAAATAGTAAAAGTTGGCTTTTAAGTATAAAAATACATTTTAGCATAGCTCTTACAATATCAATTAACATTCTTTTGCTTAGACAAGTTTTCCATATGTGCCTTGCATTTTGTACATATATAGTTTTATGGCTTCTATAATGTGATGAAAATACTTCAAAATATAAGCCCTACAATATTTTTGATTCAGTAGGGAATACTATGTACCAATAATGAGAAAAAAGCCTTCAAAGCTCTTGAAATGTAATTGCTTTATTGTTAGAAAACTTAAGTTATCTAGAGGTAAAAATTTGGGAGATCATGGTTGATTTGACCTTGTTCTCTAAACTTGTAAATGCTTTTATTTGAAGAATCGATATATATATATATATATATATATATATATATATATATACAGAAATGATCTAATGAGTATCGGTGCTCATCTTATCCTAAGCACCAATGAGTTGGCACATTAATTCATTGGTGGATTGGAACTCACAAAATCTTTATCCACCAATGAATTAATGTGCCAACTCATCGGTTTTTAGTATAAGATGAGCACCGATACTCATTAGATCATTTCTGTATATATATATATATATATATATATATATATATATATATATATATATATATATATATATATATATATTATCATAAATAATTTATTCACAATTAATGTACGAAGGTTGGACCTTTTACTGGAAAGGTGTAATGTTGACTTACTGACCTTTCAGGTTAGTGATTTATCTTCATCATAGAAATGGTTGACATTGATATTAGTACTCTTCGAGTATATTGAACGGAACATGGTCAAGTTTAATTATATGACATGATGTGCGAGAATTGAATTCCATATCATAGACTAGTATTCCATCTAAGAGCATGTTTGAGAGTGATTTTAATCCAATTAAAATTGAAAATATAACCGTTATTGAGTCCCATTCGTCTAATAAAAGTCAATAATAACGGTTAGTTTTTCAATTTTAATCCGATTTTAATCTCTACCAAACAATCTCTAAATCTATGGACAAGATTGTGCATATCTTTCGTGAGTTTAATAATTCTTCAATTCACTATGGATAAGATCAATTTATTTGATCACATATCTCAGTAAATTGGGAACCTGAAAGTGAGCGAAGTAGAGAACACAAATCCTAGTCGAGAATTGTTACCCTAAAAAATGAGTAGAGTGACCGTTGAACATTTATAAATTCGAGACCAATGTTTAGTGATGACTAAACTTCTACATATGTTTTTAGTTTACAGGACCATTGAGAAAAATGATACTTGATTCAGTTAGAATAATTAGAGGAACAAAATGGTCATTTATGCTCATACCTAATTTCGAATCTATGTTGAAGATATAAAAAATAGAGGGACTAGCACATAACGTTCCCACCTTTTATTATTATTGTGAAAAATCTTCATACCTTTCATTTTTTGGTATTTTCACCATTATTCCACCTTTCATTGCGCAAAATGTCATTTTCACTTATTTTCTCAATTAAAAATTATGAAATGACGAATATACCACTCTTTTTAAATAAAACAAAAAGAAAAAAACTAATTGCAAGCACAGTCCCAAAATTTTTTAAAAAGTGCAAATAGTCACAAATAAATTATTAAAAGGATAATTAGTACATAATGTCAATATCTTTCACCTTTTTACGAAAAACATCCGTACATTTCATTTTTTTGACATTTTCACCATTAATTACACATTTGATTGCGTAAACCATCATTTCTATCCATTTTCATCCAATTTCCCAATAAAACCTGTGAAATGACGAATATACCTTCCTATTTAAATAAAAAAGCTAAAGAATTAATTGCAATCATATTTCCAAATTTTTTTAAAAAATGCAAATAAGTCCCCAATAAATTATTAAAAATAATTTTTTTAAAAGGGCAAACGAGTCCCAATTAAATTTATTTAAAAATTAAAAAAATTAAAAAATGCAAACGAATTCCAAATAAATTATTAAAGAATTAGAAATTTAAAAATTATGTTTTTTTATTCAAATAGGATGATATATTCATTATTTCAAAGTTCTTTATTGAAAAATTGGATGGAAATTGATGGAAATGATGGTTTATACAATCAAATGTGTAATTAAGGATCAAAATGTCAACAAAAAAATGAAAGGTATGGACGT
The DNA here is from genome assembly GCA_035079005.1 of Fraxinus americana. Classification (NCBI taxonomy): domain Eukaryota; kingdom Viridiplantae; phylum Streptophyta; class Magnoliopsida; order Lamiales; family Oleaceae; genus Fraxinus; species Fraxinus americana. Next base: position 38,725,336 of record CM068708.1, read on the forward strand.
TTTTCGCAATAATTGTGAAAAATAGGGACATTATGTATTAATTACCCTTTTAATAATTTATTTGCGCTTTTTAAAAAAAATGGAACTGTGATTGCAATTAATTTTTTTCTTTTTCTTTTTGTTTTATTTGAAAAGAGGGTATATTCGTCATTTCATAATTGTTAATTGGGCAAATATGTGAAAATGATCTTTTGCACAATGAAATGTGGAAATAAGGGTGAAAATATCAAAAATGAAATGTGGAGACATTTTCCACAATAACAATAAAATATGGAGACGTTATGTACTAATTACCAAAAAAAATATATACGACAAGTTAGATGAAAGTATTATAGATATATATTAGCTTCCGTGGTATTATATATTTTGATAGTGCATTCTTTTGCTTTTAGTGGAAAAGGAAAAAAATAGTAATTAGATTTAGGGGTGTTCAAAAGTCCCGAATCGAACCGGACCCAAACCGAATCGAGCGGTTCTTCATAAATTAAATACCCGAACGGGTACCCGAATCGAGAACCGATGGGTTTGGGTCGGGTATCGGGTCTAAACGAAGAACCGAAAAAGAACCGAAACTAAATAATTTTTTTATTTTTTATATTGAATTAATTAAATTATTTTATTTTTTCTATACAAATTAACAAATTAATTAAATAAATCAGCTTATTTCATAATTTTAATTTTAAAACCCAAATCATTTTTAAAACCCATTAACCCATTTTAATTTGAAACAAATGAATATACTTTATGTAGTTTTGCCGTAATATTAATATCTATTTTTTGGTATTTGTATGTATTGAATTAATCTTATTGGACGGCTAATTATTTATATATTTTTGAATTGGACTACGTTAATTTGTAAAAGTTACGAATGAAATGTTATTAGTTGTATTTATGTAGTGTTGCTGTAAATATTAAAAAATTTGATTATGGTACGGAACCGAACCGAACCGAACAGACCCGAACGGAACCGAACCCGAACTAGTCCATTTATTAAATACCCGAAAGTTTTGGATCGGTTCGGGTCTCTTCAGAATCGAATCGAATCGAACCAACCCACGGACAGCCCTAATTAGATTGATAATGTATGGTCGACTAAAAATGATCTAATTATTGAACCTTTAACAATATATGTCCGATGAGGTACCTATGTAGCTCTGAAAAGTTTTGAACTCGCTTGCAATACTTGAAAAGTTTTGAACTTAATTATAATTGTGATTTAAGTTCATGTACTATATGTGCAATTATAACAAATTAAGACTTAATTTATTTATGCTAAGACAAGGCTTGGGGCCTATAAATAGGCACATAGGGAGGTAGATTTAAATATGGAAAAATTGCAGCCACAATACCAAACATTTCACCTTTATGTAAACTTTATCTAAACATTTTATTTGTGTCACCAAATATAGCAACCTTTAAAAAATTGCAACTTCAATCCCAAATGACAGAAATCGTTACTTTTTTGGTTAGTTGACCAAATATATCAATGTTGATTAATTTTTAAAGGGCAAAAGGGTAATTTTATATTTTTTCCTAATAAAAAAAAAATAAAATAATTAAATCAAAAACAAAAAATCCAATTATCATCTCGCCCAAAATGTCGGCACCACCACTTCGATCACAACTCCGTCGCCACCTCTCCCATCTCCTTCCTCAAGAGCCATGCTACTACACTCTCCGCCACCTCACCCATCACCACCACCACGCAAAGTAAAGACACCTCATTATTGCCATATTCGACTTCACTGTATCCAGATCCATCGGCTGCTTCACAATTTGACGATAATCATGAAGCCCCAAAGCAGCCGCATCAACAGGCTTGTTGAATATCCACCCGTTCTTGTGCTTCATCAATTTCGTCAAAATCTGCCGCATTCTTTCAACATACCCTCACAATCAATTGAACTCACAACTTCTCAATTTCCATTATCAAGAAATCCATTGCAGGGTTTCTTTAGATCCTTATTGGATCCAACTGGGGCTCCATGCCGTTTGTTAACTAATAATTTCTTCATCTTGCCTTGTGGCCCAGGATTGTTATTGCTACTGGTAATGTTGAATGCCACCAGAGTCAATTTAATCACGTAGGTTTTAGATCTGTTCAAGCTCGACAGCCAAGCATTAACGAAGCTCTAAAAGCTCTGATTTTGTGTATGTCTATGTAAAGGCAACGTTGCGTGGTGGTGGTGATGGGTGAGGTGGCGCCGAGGTTGTGATCGGAGTGGTGGTGCCGACATTTTTTGGGGGGAACGATAATTGGGTTTTTTTGTTTTTGATTTAATTATTTTATTTTTATTTTTTTTATATGGAAAAAGTGTAAAATTACCCTTTTACCCTTTAAAATTAATCAACATTTGTCAGACATTTGATATTTGGTCAACTAACAGAAAAAGTAACAATTTCTATCAATTTGGAGTGGAGCTGAGATTTTTTTTAAAGGTTTGATATCTTTGGTGGTACAAATGAAAAGTTTGGACAAAATCTGCATAAAAATGAAATGTTTGGTACCGTAACTACAATTTTCCCTTTAAACATAGACGATGTGAACAAGTTTAGTCTAGAAATCATTTTTCGATTTAATTAAAAGAATGTGCCAACACATTGGTATACTCTTAACTTTAAAGAATGTCGTAGAAAATAGGTGAAAAGAACTTTTTACACAATGAAATGTGAAAACAATGGTGAAAGGGTCAAAAAATGAAAGGTATAGACATTTTTCATAATAACAATGAATTGGTGAGGACATTAATTATGTACTAATCTCCCTTGCACTTGTCCTCATTAGAGAGACTAACAGTCCCCATTTAACATTTAGCATATAATGTCCATACATTTTACTATTATTGCAAAAAATGTTTATATATTTTATTTATTTTTTGACATTTTCACCATTAATTAAACATTTAATTGTGTATTTTAAAAAAAAGTGAAAACAAGTCCCCAATAAATTATTAAAAAAATTTATTTTTTTAAAAGTGCAAACGAATCTCCATTAAATTTATTTAAAAATTAAAAAAAATTAAAGTGCCCCAAATAAATTATTAAAGAATTAAAAATTAAAAAATATATATTTTTATTTAAATAAGAAGGTATATTCATTATTTCACAGTTCTTTATTAAAAAATTGAATGAAAATAGATGAAAATAATGGCTTACATAATCAAATGTGTAATTAAGGGTGAAAATGTTAAGAAAATGAAAGGTATCGATTTTTTTCGTTATAATAGTGAAAGATAGGAACATTATGTGCTAATTACCCATTTAATAATTTATTTGTAACTTATTTGGGTTTTTTTTAAAAAAAAAATTGGGACTGTGATTGAAATTAAATTTTTTTCCTTTTTATTTTATTTAAAGAGAAGGGTATATTCATCATTTCATAATTTTTAATTGAGAACATAGGTGAAAATAACATTTTGCGCAATGAAATGTGAAAACAATAGTGAAACTATCAAAAAATGAAATGTATGGACATTTTTCACAATAACAATGAAATGTGAGGACATTATTTTCTGATTAACCGAAATGAAACTTTTTCTACTCTCTCAATACTAGTGGTGTCAAATGAGCCGAGCGGCTCGTCGGCTCGCCCGCTCGACTCGTACTGTTCACGCCCACGAGCCGCTCGGGCTCGTCAAAAAACGAGCCCGAGCCGAGCGGGCTGGTGGGCTAGACGAGCCGAGCCCGCTCGGCTCGTACTATTCACGAGCTGCTCGCCGAGCCGCTCGTGAGACGAGCCCATAATATTAAAAAAAAAAATTAAATTTCAGTGGAACGGTCACTGATTTTCAGTGACCGTTTGGTCACTTAATTTTAATATACTTTTTTTTCCCACTTTTCTCCAATTCTTCTCCTATAAATACTCAACCCATTACAACATTTTTTTCCCACCAAACTTTCATTCTATACTCTCTACTCTACAATTTACAAATCATTATCAATAATATCATTCATTTATTTTATAATTCTCTTCTACATTTTTTTACATTATTATCTTCATTTTACAACTCATTTTATACACTAGCCACTAGTACATAATCTTCATTCACTTCTCATTTCTACATTTCTACATTCTATTTCAACAATTCACAAATGGATCCACGAGCATTTGTTGAAAACTTGTTCGGTATGGAAGGCGAAACACCTGCCCAAAATCAATTTGGGAATGAATTTGTCGGTCTCAACCAACTACCAATTCCAGAAGACATTGACGATTTCGACGTTCGTGAAGCCGATCCGATTGATTTGGATGACGTTGATGCTGATCCTAGTGTTCCTATTGATTTGGAACAAGATGAAGAACCTGCCCTAAATATTCCCGATGCAAGAGGGAAGAGAAAGGGGAAGAAGCAGGCAAAATGTTGGGACCATTTCAAATTGGTTAACACTGGTCGTGTGATCGATGGACTTCCAGAAACGAAAGCAGTATGTAAATACTGTCAACAACGACTGGCATGGCAAAAAAGCATTGGAACCACTCACCTCAACCGTCATTACAAAGCATGTGCGGCCAAACATGGGCTTCTTGAACGTGGACAAACGCAACTACAGTTTGGTACTAGTAGAACCGGTGCTACTACTACGCCACTTTCTACGTGGATGTATTCGGAGGAGGAAGCACGAAAGGGAATGGTGAAGTTCGTTGCCGCGGCGGAGCTGCCACTAGCAATAGTGGACAACGAACATTTCGTAAACTACGTCAAACAATATCTTCAACCAAGGTACGTTGGGGTAAGTCGAAATACTCTTCGTTCTAATACAATTGAATATTTTATTAATGTAAAGCAATTATTGATTGGGGATTTAGAAAAATACGGGGTTTTCATATCTTTAACTTCGGATTTATGGGAAGGGATTAATAAGAGAGGTTATATAGCTGCAACTGCACACTATATAGACCCACTTTGGGTTATGCATAAAAAAATTATTGCTTTTAAAATTGTCGAGTATCCTCATAATGCTAACACTATATTTAATGCAATTATGTTAATAATTAAAGAATATAAATGCGAGAGTAAAATTCGTTCTTTTACTTTTGACAATGCTTCTGTAAATAAAGTAGTTATCGATAAATTGCATGGAGTACTTCAACCCGATTTTGGTGGTTATTTATTCCATATTCGATGTGTGTGCCATATTTTTAATTTAATTGTACAAGACGGTTTAAAACATGTGAAGAACGAAATTAGTCGAATTAGAAATGCACTTATGTATATTACGATTACACCTAGTAGAAAACAAGCATTTGAATAATTTTGTGAACAAGCTGGGAACTCTAATACGAAAACTTTTATTACTGACGTAGGTCATAGGTGGAATTCAACTTACTTATTATTAAAATCCTGTGAAGGTTTTGAACCATTTATCACTGAATTTTATAACAATAGGCATATTAGAGACGACGACGATGATATCTTAAATGAATCTGATTGGAATACAGTTTTTAAAATTAAGAAATTTTTGGAAAGTTTTTATACGTTTACGAATATATTGTCTGGTGTTTATTATCCAACTAGTTGCATGGTTCTTGAACGTCTTTATATAACTGTTAGGGCTTTTAATAGATATCAAAATGACCCTGATTTGCATGCAGTTATATATGCTATGAAATTAAAATTTAGAAAATATTGGGAAGAATTACCTATGTTATTTCCTTTAGCATGCGTCATGGACCCCCGATATAATTTATCGGGTACTAAATTTATAATTGACCAAATTTCAAATGCTTTAACTTTTAATATGCATATTACTTATAGGAATTTGGAACAAACGTTAACTGAGATGTATGAATTATATGCTTCAAGAATAGGTACACAAGTTACTTGTGTACCTACTCCTCCTCCCACTAATATAAACGATGACGACGCTGAAGTAATTAATTTATTAGAAAACATAGACTCAATTAGATATGATTCAACTGCATATGCATATGATTCCTCTAGTAGTAGTAGTATGTCTTCCACTGCATGTACTCAAACTTCGAGTAGTAGTCCAAATGCGTTGCCATCTGAATTAATTGATTACTTTCGTTATACTATGCCTAGTAACAAATCAGTTAAGAAAAGTTCAGAAGATGTAATAGAATTCTGGCGAAATAATGAATGTCGATGGCCAATTGTTTCTGCAATTGCAAAAGATCTACTAACACCTCCGGTTAGCACTGTAGCTTCGGAGTCTGCTTTTAGTGCAGGGAAGATGGTTCTCTCTGATATTCGAAGTCGACTAAAAGAAGATATTTTGGAAGCGTTAATGTGCGTGAAGGATTGGGAAGACGCTAATTATCGAATTCAACATAAATATGCCGAAATTGCATGTAATCAAGTAAATGATATTTAATTTCAATACATTCATTACAAAATTTTATTTTCATACATTTATAATTTTTTTAAAAAATTGTACAAGTAAAAAATTTTTCGTGTTCAATTTTAAGTCCGCCTACACGAAATTGAAGTAGCCGGTCCCAAACCCGGATAAAGGATGAGGGTTTCTCTTTTTTTTTTTTAAATAAATGTATATTTACTATTTTAAAAATTATAAATGTTTTGACTTTTGACGAGCCCCGATAAATGTTTTGAAAAATATATATTTAAAAAAAATAGACTTGTAGTACTAGTAGCGTTATTTATTATTATTTAAAAAAAAAATTACGCGAGCCGGCGAGCCGAGCCGCTCGTTTTGGGCGAGCTCGGGCACGAGCCGAGCTCGCCCAAATGGTAACGAGCCGAGCTCAAGCTCGGCTCGTTACCAACGAGCCACGAGCTCGGCTCGTGCAGCTCGTGAGACAATGGGCCGAGCCGGCTCGGCTCGGCCCATTGACACCACTACTCAATACACACTTAAGCAACCACTTTTCATCCCGCATCTCTACGCCCCCCTTGTACTTGTCCTCATTAGAGAGGCAAGTTTAGTCTAGAACTTTTCGATTTAATTAAAGAAGGTGCCAACACATTGGTATACTTAACTTTAAAGAATGTCGTAGAAGGCTTGGAGGTTTGAAGTACAAGATTTTTGAAATCAAAAGTTGAAAATTCGTGATCTAAAACGTTTAAGGTGCTTAATTCAAATTCATTTTAAGAATTAATTATCAAATTTGGATAACTTTCAATTCTTTATTTCTTGATAATAATATAAATTTGAATATCTAGCAACGATATTAAATTTTTAATTTAAAGAAAATTTTGATTTTCGATGTAATATTTATTCGACATTCTAACAATATCACCCAACTGAATTATTTGTGATAATTTTAAACTATCTCTTGACAATGTGCCTCTAAATAATAGGAACTAAATTCTAAATGCTTATTAAATGATAGAGTAATTAGCACATAATGTTCCCGCATTTCACTGTCATTATGGAAAAAGTCATTACCTTTCATTTTTGGCATTTTCACAATTTCCACTTTTCATTGCGCAAAGGTCATTTTTCATCAATTTTCTCAATTAAAAATTGTAAAGTGGCAAATATACAATTCTCTTTAAATAAAACAAAAGAAAAAACTAATTGCAATCATAGTCCTAATTTTTTTTGAAAAGCACAAATGAGTCATAAATAAATTATTAAAAGGGTAATTAACATATAATGTCCATACCGTTCACTACTATTGCAAAAAATGTCCATACCTTTTATTTATTTTTTTGACATTTTCACCATTAATTACACATTTAATTACGCAAACTATAATTTCTATCCATTTTCATCAAATTTCTTAATAAAAACTATGAAATCATGAATATACATTCATATTTAAATAAAAATATAGAATTAATTGTAACCATAGTCCCAAATTTTTTTAAAAAAATGAAAACAAGTCCCCAACAAATTATTAAAAATTTTAATTTTTTTAAAAGTGTAAACGAGTCCCCATTAAATTTATTTAAAAATTAAAAAGTGCAAACGAGTCCCAAATAAATTATCAAAGAATTAGAAATTAAAAAAAAATTATTTAAATAAGATGGTATATTCATTATTTTACAATTCTGTATTGAAAAATTGGATAAAAATGGATGGAAATGATGATTTACAAAATCAAATGTGTAATTAAGGGTGAAAATGTCAACAAAATGAAAGGTATGAATATTTTTCACAATAACGATAAAATATATAGACATTATGTACAGTTACCCATTTTATAATTTATTTGTGACTTATTTACGTTTTTAAAAAAATTGGGATAGTGATTGCAATTAATTTTTTTTTCTTTTTTTTATTTATTTAAAGAAAATGGTATATTCGTCATTTCATAATTTTTTATTGAGAAAATAGGTGAAAATAATCTTTTACGCAATGAAATGTGAAAACAATGATGAAAATATCAAAAAATGAAATATATGGACGTTTTTCATAATAACAATGGAAGGTGGAAACGTTACTTGCTAATTTTCCTAAATGAAACTTTTTCTACTCTCTCAGTACACACTAAAGCAGCCACTTTTCATCCCGCATCTCCACGTCCCCTTTGCACTTGTCCTCATTAGGGAGACTAACAGTCCCCATTTAACATTAACTATAGCAATCTTGCCAACCATTTTATTACAATTGGCAACTAAACTCTTAACTAGTAAATCCTAGCCTAAAAACCTTATCCTTGATGATTGAATATATAGATTAAAATCATATTTTTAATAAATTTTGATTAAAGTTGATAAAATATGTGGTTGATAAATTGAGAGTCTCGTGAAATATATTGTTAAAATTAATTATTGATTTAAATTAAAATTAAAATCTTAATTTTAACCCTACAGAACTTAATTTCTCATGATTGTGCCACTTTTAACTCGTTTATTATGATTTTGAAAAATTAAAAGTTAATTTTGATACTAATAAACTGTTATTGAATTTGTTTAAATAATTTAATATATCTTCAAAAAATTCTTCTACAAAAAATAGAAGCCATACATAAGATAAAGCCTTTATAAACATACACTCTGTCAAAGCTCTACACGCTATACAAATATCTCTCTAAACATCCAATTAAACAATCTCTTCAATGGAATTCTTGATTCTCTTCTTCCACTGCCTTCTCCTCATCACAGGTACATAAAAAGAAATTTTAATGTCAGCATTCAAATCACTCTTTTCAGAATTAGATTAAAAAACTTTTGCTAATGTACGGTCATGTAGTTTTATATATACACATGTCTGCACAATATTTAGGTGTCCAAGGTTCATCTCGTCACCACCAGCTTGACCTCCACGAAAATCATCAACGATATAGCTTTCGACCCACAAAGCTATTTGTATTTGGGGACTCATATGCTGATACAGGGAATGTAAAAAAGTCTTTAGCAAATTCTTGGAAAGAACCTTATGGCAGTACTTTTCCCGGGAAGCCTGCCGGCCGTTTCTCCGATGGCCGTATTCTCACTGATTACCTTGGTACGCAGTTACACCCCACCTTCTGCCTTTTTCTATCTTTTGATTTTTATTTTGCATATGGCTATATAATAATTATATTGTCTCATCATTGCGTGCACTTTATCTTTTGCTCTCTCTTTTTTTTGGGCTTGAATACACGAGTCAGCTTTATGTTTTTGGTGAGCTGGTGCAATAGTGCCTTAGTGCACTTTCTGCGTTTGTGCGTGGAAGAATTTCCATTATTGAGCATGGACATGGCATCCTTTTACTTAAACAAGCGTGGTAATTTGTGTGTGCCATGTGTGAGATACTGCGAAGCGAGATGGGCAATCTTATCAAGAATGTCTGTTGTGTATATATTAATGACTAATAATTCTAAGCTGAAAATATCAGTTCTTTGTGCTCTGTTTCAATTTTTTGAACTTCATCTTTGCAAATTACATGTCTACTTCTTCATCATCAGGGATGGAAATAGAATTATATTTTTATCATAGCAGCGAAGTTGGGTTGTACACTAGTTTGTATTTGTGAGGTGGATCACTTAAATCCACTTGACACATGAGTATTTGTTTTGAGCACTTTGAAAGGATTATGCTAATTGATGTGCATTATGGATCTTGTGGTCAATTACCCATACTAGTCATGTCTCTTTCATAGTACAATATTTGAATTTAAATTTGAATTCAAATGGCTGTTTGGCTCCATAATTACAAGACTTTTTCACCTTTTCATTTGAACTTGGCATAACAAAAGAGAGAAAGCGTATAGAGGTAACCAAGTGGGAGAAGTTCATATATCCGGCGAAATTCTTGGTGGCTTCTAGAGGATTTATTTCTCGGTATATCAATTGTCATTCTCATGAATGATGGTGCATGATTTAGTGTGGCAAAAATCTGAGCTCAACGTCATTTGACACTCCATTAGTGGTGTTAAAGAAGCTTTGGGTCACTTTGGTTTGATTTTACACTTTGAGAGTTTATATTTCCGCATTCTAGTTGTAATAATCATTTGTTCAATAAATTTTAAACTCTACAGTATTAGGGATAAATCTCTTTTGGGCAATGTTTTTCGAAGGATCTGTCCTTGTAGACCACAACTTTTGTAGGGATGGGGGTTGAATCCCAAAAACTGAACCCAGAGTAACCTGTCCTCCTTAAAAACAGAGTATCTCATATCTAGTCGAAGGACTTTTGTTTGTACACCTCCAACAATTATTCTGGCTGTCGAAGGTTAACTGGGTGGTCGGAAGTTCAAATCCTACTTGTAAGGAAAGAAAATTGAGTGCTTTGCCTTTTCATGGTCCAATACCACTTTCCCCACCTGCATGATTCCAAAATTCCTCTATTTTCACTCTAATTATCTACACTTCTTTCACCAATGTGGATGTATAGGACCTTAATTTGCACATCAATAATCTTTAAAAAGTTCATTCTTTTGGCTGGCTTATTATGAATGCCACGAACAGCGACATTCTTGGGACTGAAGTCTCCAGTAGCCTACAAATGGAGGAATTTGCAAAAGCAAAAATGGTATTATGGGATGAACTTTGCCTATGGTGGGAGTGGTGTGTTCAATACTTTTGGAGATTTGTTACCAAACATGAGCACGCAAATGGATTTCTTTGAGAAACTCATCAATGATTCAGTCTACACCAAATGGGATTTACAATCTTCTGCAGTTCTTGTGAGTCTAGCTGGAAATGATTATTCTGCATATTTAGCAAATGGTGGCGCTTTCCAGGTAATATTATTGTGCTACAGTGAGTTATTTTTAGTCCCTAAGGCAAACATTGATGAATTTCTCTTTTCTGTAAGCAAAACTGCACGTATTTATTACGAATGTCTTCTTCCTGAAATTAAATGTTTAGTGCACGTATTTATATCATGATGATGCAACTTCACGAATTTATCTTCATAGGTCGCTCCAATGCTCGAATATTGTCATATATTAACATTTTAAAATGATATATTTAAAGTACTGGGTTTTTGCCAATATTGGAATTTGTAAATTTTCTTTAGGAATCATTTATCTATTTTTCAGTTATGAAATTTTACTGTTCCTCGAAGTTGATTTTCAAATCTTAAAGAATTTCTTTCACGATATTATCCATGTAATAATACTAGTAGAATAAGGTAAAGGCTGTCCCTTTCAGTTCGTAGCCGCTTAAGATTTAATACTTATGGAGTAAAATTACCAATCTGGCTGAGATCTTGACAATTCATGGCTCGATTTAACATTTATCGTTATGGTTTTCTTGAAATTCTCGTGTTTATAGGGTTTGACGAGTTTCATGTCTAAAGTGATTAATCAACTCGTGGTGAACTTAAAAAGGGTCCGCGGAATGGGAGCAAGAAAAATAGTTGTGACATCTTTGCAACCGTTGGGGTGTCTTCCACGAAACACAAAAATGTCTTCGTTCCAACAATGCAATGAAACTGAAAACATAGCTGTGAATTATCACAATCTCCTATTACAGCAGGCTGTGGCAAAGCTGAACAATGAAACCCGAAATTCTGAAATTTTCATTGTTGATCTCTACAGCTCTTTCACTAGTGTAATCCAGCACAAACGAGATTATTTAGGTGATCCTTGTTGTCCTCTACGTTGTTTGCGTTACACATTTCCTTTCACGAATACAGTAATATTGCATTAATATTGTTCAATCATTAAATATTTCAACTAAATTATTTTTGAACAATTTCTTTTAACACTCATGACCTTCTTCTTATTGGTGAATCGTGTTTCTTCTTTATTTTGAAGTATTTTTCTTCCTTTTTGAATCTTCATTTATCTTAGATCACTTTGTTGAGCAGGAAATTTGAAATTTGAGACTCCATTGAAGCCGTGTTGTATGGGCAAGAGCAATCGCTATCTCTGTGGAAGCGTAGACGACGAAGGAACTAAAATGTATACCGTGTGCAATGATCCAAAATCCGCGTTCTTCTGGGATAACGCACATCCCACGCAGGCCGGATGGCATGCAGTATTTGCAACATTGAAATCTAGTTTTGACCAAATTTTCAAATACCAGTAGACTAATATTAGCTACTCTGAAATTTTATGAAATGTGTTCTTGCTAGTAGTTGTTTTGACTTCAAAGATGTCATCAAATGGTAGCATTCTTGTATGGACTGCACACAAAATAACAGGTTGATGGACAAAAGTGTTCAACCTGCCACTTTTAATAAATAGGGAAAAATGGATGAAATCTCTGATGATTGTCATTCTACTATGTTATCTGGCGAGGCAAATAGTCTAATTTTGTCAACGATAAACTTGGATTTTCACACTCTACTGTAAAAAGAGAGTAGCATGTCGCGATTGATATGCGATATAGTTAAGATGCATAAAACCCTCTAGAATGTTAGCAAATCTGTTTCAAATAAAGTTAAGTGTACAAACATGGTTGACAACATTGGTTTACAATCATGTATTGTCAAAAGAATATTGCTACATGCACATAAAGCTTCACATAAGAGATTACATAATACCACATGACACTCTACCATTTGTTAGTTTAAAATACAATCAACTTTTTTATGCAATCGTTTCCCTCCACATCATTTTATGTAATCCCTTATGTACCATTTTTATGTACAAATAGCATAATCCTAATCAAAATCCAAGTCTGTAATGTAGAAAACAGCATTTTAAAATGGATGGATACGATAATATCAAATTGGATGTTGTCAACCAACATTGTCACATTGTACATATAGCATGATTTGTCTGTCTCAACTGATGTGGGCAGAAGGTCAAAGGGGAAACAAAAATCGAAGTTGATGACTTATTTTAAATAAATTGAGTTTGCATTCAAACTTGATGCTACTATGGGGAACAAGGCCCAACATGTGAAACCAAGCTCAGGCCATTTGACATTGGGCCTAAATTTCAGCTCCTTCACTAAGCTAAAATCCAACCAAGCTCAAAGTGTTTTTAATACTTTCGAAACATGTAACATAGTACTCTATGTCACTATTTAACTAAATGCGCCATACTCAGCTTAGAGCTTTTGCACATGGAGCATTCTTCCTTTTAATTCTTAGTTCTATACTTTGGGAGTGCTAAAAAAATTTCTTTGTTTCATCCTATTTAAGACTTTTTCCAGCCTTTTCATTGGCTGAATAACATGGCGACTCATTTTCACAAAAGTGCAAGTTTGGGGTGGTTTTGAATGGGAAATTTCGGAAGAGTCTTCGACCTATGTGTATTTTGGTAAATAATAAGTAACTTTTTATACTATTTTGGTCCTAAGTAGACAATTTCGGTCAACATTAAAAAGAGTGCAAAATATTGTTGAAGGTAAAATAGATATATGTAGTTAAATTATCTTTTATTAAAAATATATAACGAAAACAAAAGAGAAGAAATGGAGAAGATGTCAAAACAGTACACTACAAGTAACATCACTTTTAAGAATTTGCCCATATTTGAGCAACATTAAAATTTTCATACTCATTTTTTTACTCATTTTCAACCACACATTTTACATCAATCTACTATTTTAAAATACATTCTTCCAAAATAATGTTGCTCAAACACAACATTTGTAACCCAACCTACAAATGGAAAGGTGTCTATATAGTGCACTACAACTGACATTTCATTTTTGAAATGACATCTTTTTATTTGCTAACAGATGTATTGCGGTATAAAAAATTACTGGGGAGTGGGGATCCTCCCGCTGCTTATTTCTTCCCCCCAACAAGGACTTGGTTCGAAAAACTAGAAAAGTTGAGGACAGTTTAGCTGAAATAGGTTGGCGATTTCTTTATGCAAACTTAATAGGTTGGGGACTTCCAATGCAATATTTTTCCCTTTTTCAAAAATCAATTTAGGAGATAGAGGTAGAGGTGGCAATGGGGCTCAGCTTGGCCCGTATGCACACGAGCTCGGCCCGTTTGCCACCACTAGATAGAGGGAACAAGGCCAGCCATACTAAGAATTTGTTTCATTGGAAGTGAAAAACAACCTTTGCTCATTTTGAGAAAAAAAATGTCTTCAATTCAACAATTCATTTGATATTAGGTTTGTTTGTTTCACCATTATTGGTTATATTATAGAACATTCGATATAGACGAGATGAACAATAGCCCTTCATTTTAAGTATTCCAATTTTTAGAACTTTACCTATTCTTTATGGACTATATTAGGTCTCAATGATTTTCCTCATCTTCTTATATGTCTGGGTGTGCAAGTGCTACGATATGGTGCTACTAAGGATGTCATTTTTTGTTTATTATTTCAATATTATTAAAAACATCTCTAAAAGAACAACCGCAGTTGTGATATGTAATGGAAATAGTAGTAGAGATTTTTGTATCACTTGAGTATTTATCAAGGTTTACCATAAGTTCTTACCTTCTGCACTAGCCATGAATAAGGTAACAAATATATTCAATAAGAGATCTTTTAGAACATATTTTTCGTTGATGATGTAGTTTTAATTGATTAGACAAAAAAAGGGTCACATCGTTAGTTTGAACTCCGGAACAGTACTTGAGAATTTTAAGCAATGCTTGTTTCTAGTAGTAGGAGAAGTAAGGATAATAGTGGAGTTTTGTTGTTTTACGTATCTAAGTTTAATTATTAACAAGAATGGAGGGATTGAAGAGATTGAAATGCTATGATTATAGCGAAGTGGAATTGGATAAGATGAATAAGTGCTACAAGAATTCTATGCAAAAAAGAGAGAAATTTCACTAAAGTTAAATGGCAAGTTGTATAATACATTGGTTAGACCGCCGCACTTTATGGTTCTGAGTGGTTGGCTATACAGGTCAAAATATCCATAAAATAAATATAGTGCAATTTGTAATTATATAGATGGAATAAACTAAAGAAAGGGCGACTTTAAGTAGTTTGGCCATATTTTGTGTCAACATAAAGAGGCTCTTGTCAATAGAAGTACGAAAGTTGGATAGAGTAAGTTGGAACACGAAGAAGTAGATCAAATTAAAATGGTGTATCCGATTTCAAATATATTAAGAACACGACTCTGTTTGGTTTTTTTATTTTTTTATTTTTTCATTATTTTTTTTGTACGATCACTTCACTCTAATGGAAAAAGAAAGAAGTTTTCCTATTTATTTGCATGGTGTGTACAACTTTTGGTAGAGCATGTCTAATTGTGCAATGCATGATAGCCCAATATTTTATCAGGATATTTTAGACTTTCTATGAAGGATAGACACAAGTAGTTTTCACCTTGATCATGAAGTGGTGATACCTCGTCTCTCAGCCCTCCATAATTCGCCTCAATGTTTTCGCTAGTGTGCTTGTGCTACAAACTATGTTACATGTACATTTCAATTAGACCGTTGAGTTTTTGCTTGAAGCATATCGTGTCATGTCGGATATTGACATTCGTTGGACACACATGACATGGATCATACAAATCATATGTCATGTCATATATTTTATAAATTTTTTAAAAAATTCAAAATGTTTGAGAGATACTTTAGGAACATTCCTCGAGTAGGTTTTTGAAATGGTATATACCATGTCCTATTTTAAAAAGTTTATATATATATATTTGGATACCACAGTTTTTTTTTCAAGTTTCGTCTGAAAGTTAAAAGATGTCCGTATCGTACTTTTAAAAGTTGTGAAGTTCTATAGAACTTGTAGGTGCACATACTTGTAACGAAGAACTGTTCTTGCTTTCATGACAGCTGATTCATTGTCACATTGAGAATCTACCAAGAAACAATTTCTTTATAAAATGGAATCTATTAAAATTTTAAGACATCATGACATTGATGCTAAAATATATCTAAGAAAGAAGCTTCTAAATATGAGGGATCTCAATTAGTCCATGCTTGTGAAAATGTTGTCGGTTTCTGAGGCCTACCAAGGCCGTTAAGCCAACCCAAGATTAAAACACTAAGGTCGTACTAGATGTCAAGACATTACAAATATCGGGTGCACGTGATTAAAAAATAAAAACATCTTAGGTCAAAACTCTTAAAATTAGGCGATTGAGATACATCTTTGAGGTCGAGATCGAATTAGTCTAATCATGGTATTACAGTTAACTTGTTGATTCTGACTCGTCATTTCTAATTCTGTATCTGGTGTTACTACATAAAATGCACGTGATGAATTGTTTACCTTCTACTAAGTTCAATTGAACTTAGTGCTTACTCCTATAGTATGTCTCGATCTCTTTAGAAACTGCTCGTCCTATCAAAATCATAACTTTAATGTTGATTTGACATCAACTATCTATGAGAATAATCACTATGTAGGACTGATTACTTTGAGGGCCATAGATTTACAATTATTTGGCATCAGTCAATCACTAAAGTATACAGTTATTACCACATTTCAAGCCAACATTTTAGTGGGGAGCAGTTTGATTTGGAGGGCAAATACTTGTTTAAAGTAGGATTATCTGATAATATGACTCTATTGTGGGACCATTGATGGTTGATATGAACTGGAAAGGAAAAATTACATCACATGTAAAATTAACTATAATGGTTGAGGATCCTCTTCACTATACAAATGAACATGAGAAGTTAAATGATAAGGATGAATCGCATCATTAACGGTCCCCACCTGCCTTGCCCTGTCCGGGGCCTTAGTGAAAGAGGTAAATCGCAGGTTATGCCTCCAAGGGTAAAGAGTAGAAGGCTGCTTGTACACTTGCACTTACCCGAGGGCCAAATCCATATTTCAGGATTCGAACTCTTAACGTGATAGTTTCAAGCAAAGTTGAGATTTTTTCACCTTCCCCTTTTACTACTTGGAGATGTGCCTTTGGGGCATTAAATGATAGAATATATCTCTAATGTTTTATCCTTTGAATCTATTTGTTAGTTTTTGTTGAACGTTCTCATTCAAAGATAAAAATGGTATAGTAGATAGCAAAGGTCCTGCTCGAGTTTTACTTCTTTTCGTCTAGAAGAATGCAATGATTTTGATATATGTTCTGCAGCCAAGGTTTAAAAATATTTGAATAAAAGAATATTACGTTGAGTGCTTATTTAAAATTCAATCTGAATAGCAAGTGAGATCCACAATTTTTATCAAAATATATTTCATCAACATTTATTCGAATCTGTTAAATTTTTATTTTTTTTTTATTTTTTTATCAATCAACCCAAAATGTGGAAGACACGGTATTTCATAATTGAATGTGTAAATGTATAATTATTGCAACTGAGGATTGTAGGTCACAGTCACTTCATGAGTATACATCTTGTGATGTGCTAACCTATTATAATGTCGCACCTGCTGCATGCTTAGAGAAACATTTCATGTCACATTTAAACTATTGAATTCTATTTTCTCAAATTTTGATGGGACACGAAATAAACTATCCACGTAATCATGTCTGAAGCTCGCTTGACACGTAAATTTTTAATAGAAACTCGGAAAAAAAAAAAAGTCATACAGAATATATGGTTGAAAATGATTTTACAGAAAAATAATTTTAAAAAGTTCTGTAATGTAAATTGGTTGAAAATTACATGGTGCATGTAAATTGGTGCATGTTTAATAATTAATTAAAATAATATTTGGAAGTTGTTTATAACTCACTTAAATTATAAATAGATGGAAATTAGTGATAATAAATGGATAGTATTAGTTAGTCTCACGAAATATTCGACTAAAATGTGGATTAACCAATTTATAAACAAGAGCAAATAAATGCTAAATTAAAATTAAAGTGTATAATTTGTGTGCCATATAAAATATGTGAATTAAAAAAAAAAAAAATACTTGATCAAATATAACATACCACTAATAACTGCTACATGCGACTTGTTAATGTCTATAATAAAAAGAACTAAGACACAAAGCCATCATAAATATAAATGCGATATTTGTATGTAGGTAGTGGTGGCAATGGGTCGAGCCGAGCCGGCTCGGCCCATTGCCCCACGAGCTCGGCTCGTTGCCCTACGAGCCGAGCTCGTGGCTCGTTACAAACGAGCCGAGCTTCTGCTCGGCTCGTTTGCTCGTGGGCGAGCTCGGCTCGGCCCACGAGCTCGTGATTCAGCTCGGCTCGGCTCGTGGCTCGTCAAATTTTTTTTTTTTTTTTTAGTTTTTCTTAGTTTTTTTTTTTTTTAAATGTTTTTCACGAGCCCACGAGCTCGGCTCGTGGGCTCGTGCCCCACGAGCGCTCGTGTCTTGACGAGCCGAGCTCGGCTGGTCTATTGACGGGTCCGCTCGGCTCGAGCTCGGGCTCGTCTTTTGACGAGCCCGAGAGGCTCGTGGATCGCTACAGTACGAGCCGAGCGGCCGAGTCGACGAGCCGCTCGGCTCGATTGCCATCACTATATGTAGGTGATTGACAAATTCTGCAATTTTGCATATTTTTGAAATATTAGGATGTAGAAAAATTTTGTTAAATTTTTATTTTTCAAAACGAAACAACGATAGTAACATAAGTAGTGTCCTATATAATGGTTAAAAATATTTGGTACGACATAGTTTTCGAGTTCTTGCATTCTTCGGTAGTTAAATCATCAACAAATTTATGGAACAATCAATTATTAGATGGGTTAATATAGTCACAAAGATTTTCATTTGCCTAAGTAAGTTTCATTAGGCCTTAAAGCCTATCTTTTTATGGATACCTCGATTCGCCTGTTTAGGAGACAACAAGGCTCCTTTCTTTTTGGAATTGTGTATTTTCATTCCTTTTATGTGGATATCACTTATACGTAGGGAGAAACACTAACAGTCAAATCTGACTCTTCCTGTTTTATTCACTTTGACATCATACAAGCTACCTGCGATTCAATTAGACTTCGCATACGCAGATATAGGAGTATGCCCTTTGGAATGGACCTAAAGATAAAGAAAGTATTACTATTTAAATAAAACTTGACAAGAGAGGCCACAAACAAGACAAATCGCATAGCTAAATACATAATGATATCTTTACATGCTTGGCCAAAGGTTATTTGATCAAATCAAATCTAAAAAGTATGAAGTGTCATATTCTAGGTATTGATTATATATTTTACTTTGCTTTAATATTATAACTATTCAACCTAGCTTATCATATAATGCAGTTTATCATCACTCTTTTTAAAAGAAAAATATAGTAATCGTATATTGAAATTTATGTACGATAAAGTGTCATGTGAGGTACCACTATGATTAATAAAGACAAATTGTAAAATCACAATCAAAGGTTAAACATGGATTCCTTAAAACAAGATCATGGGATTTCATATCATACATAACTTTCACATATTTTTATGAACAAGATATTTTATTTTATTTTTATATTCTTTAATCTATAAGCAATGATAAATGTAGCTTCTACACTTATTCGATGTCCTAAATTATGATATTTTGCTGTTTTTTGGATAAAATACTACCTAACTTATGTTACATTTCATTTTGTAGGTAAAACTCAATGTTTAATGCGGAATTTGAGAAAAGAATGCAAAGATAGCAGAAAATGACTCAATTATATCAAATATAAAGTTTGGGGACTGAAATGCAAATACTCAAAAGTTACGTTGAACCTCACGATGAAGATTTGTGAGTGTTAGGCATCAATTCGATGAGGAAAGAAGTCAATGGGATGAAATATAATCCAAGTATTATCGCATATCAACTTCCTACCGAACAAGTTATGCTTCGAATTTTCAGTCTCAATTTGAGACCCATTTTTTGCATAGGATATGTTCGAATTGGAATGATTTGTATATTTTTTAGTTATGTTTCTAATACACTTTGAATCACCTCAATCGGATATTGGAAGAGAAAGTTATGAGAAACATACTAAGAACTGTTCAACTATCGGAAATTAGATGAGGTGTGCACCCTCGCTTGTAAGACAAGCATGCGCCCCAGACCAAGGCAGCCCCAAGGCGCATGCGGCATGCCCTAGGTTACACTAGGCGCGCGCCTCAAGACTAAAAGGAGGAAAATTCGATTTTCCTTATTTTTGTTTTGGTAATAATACAATAAAATCTTTTTTACATCTTTTAAATACCAATCTCGGCCAGAACGTGGAGAGACCTCCATTCGACCTAAATTTCATCATATTTTACATATTTTGGAGATAAATAACAAGTCTTTATATCAATTCAAGGTGAATCATACAATGATGTTGAAGATTCATAACCCGATTTGAAGATTTGAGTCGAAAACGTAGATTTTTCCTACTTCTTCCATCTTTCTTATTTTAGAGTGATTTTTTCCAATTATTCTTGTGTAATTTAATTATAAGAATATTATGCTGAGTTTTTCATTGTATTGGATGAATGATGAACCATATTATTTGTTTATTTTAATTCAAGACAATTAGTTTAGTATTTTTTGATTGGTTTTGCATTCACATTGAACTATTTGATCGCTTGATCACCAATTAGATAGTAAGTTACTCTTTTGCAGTGTAGGAATACTCACAATAAGTCTAGAACGTGACAAAATAAACATATAGACAATGAGTATTATGAATAATATCCATGGCATATGCAATCATGTGTGATAAATCTTGTGATTCAATGCATATTTTCATATGAATTTGGATTAGGATATGACTGGATCGTGTTAAACATAGATTTAATGAAAAAAATATTGAATAATAGTGGATTATCGATTACCTTGAATGCATGAATTTACTAGATTAAGAATTGAATTAAATGGCAATAAGGGGATTCAAGATTCCAATACACACATTCACATATTAGATAAATACTTTATTTGTTTTCTTAGTTTAGGATTAGTATAGAAAATATACAAACCATATCTTTTGATTTCATTACACTTCGAATTTAATAGTAACTATTGAACTAAAAATTAGACTTTATTCATTGTGGGAACTATACTCTTAACTCACAAACCTTATTACATGTACAATGGTCTCGTACACTTGCGGGTTTTGTCCGAACAAGTTTTTTACGCTGTTGTCGAGGAATAACAGATTTAATTTTATTTTAGTAATTTATATTAAATTTGAATTTTTATTTTATTTTTATTATTGATTTTCGCTATCTACCATGATCTTTGTTATTTGATATTCAATCCAGGTACCGTTCAATAATACATCTAAGATTCTGACGCTAGCAAGGTAAAAAGATTTTTGCAATAAATAGTTTCAACATGGAGTATGTTGAATAAGATATATATTGTGAATTATGCTATGGGGTGGATTACACTGGCTACTGCGTGAATACATGCACTGAACCCTATCAGCTTAAGCTCCTGCAGTTTAAACAATATTTAAGAAGTCGAAGACTGGCAATTGACACATCTATTGAAACCTACATGCATGTGGGCGAGTGTATCCCTTCCGACACATTTTTGGAATTTGTTCGTTCCATGTTAAACGAGGAGGCACTTGCAAAATACTACATTGATCTTGCTAAGTTGGATAAAAACAAACTGTGTATGGGAGATGTCATATTCTGGTATGAATTTAAAAGGTGGGGATATAATCCATTCAAAATGTTTGAAAGAAAGGAATTTACATTGCCCGTGGATTTAAATTGTGAATCGACAATTCAATCCGAAGAGATATCAATTATGAAAAACGATGAAAGATCAATTACAAAGGAACAAAACAAAGAGGAGGCAATTATTGAAGAAGACGTTAACCCACATTCTGTCAACTTCATTGATTGCCTTATCATTGAATTTGTAATTAAGCTTGAAGAGAAGGAAGAAGTCTACATAGTTGAATTCAAATCGGAGAAGATAGGTATATCATATCACATTGGAAAGGGTAATGTTAAAATTTGTAGAAGCAATGAAGAGTGGAACAAAATCAGAAGATGCAAACTGAGCAAGGCATCAAAAGCGTTTTTCAGAATTCCATGATGTCGAAACAATAAAGTCAAACTAAGGACTTTAAACAAAACGCTTATTGGGAGGCAACCCAATTTTTCTTCCCTTTTATTTATCAAACTTTCTAGTAATAGAATAATTTAAATTAATTTTTTTTATTATTCAATTTTAGGGATCATCATCCGTACCTCATTTCCCCTTAGGTCTTTGATATGTTAGTTGGTTTATTAGATGTTAGAGCTAAGTAATACTTTTTCCAGTTATTTGATCTTAATGTTTTATTTAATTGTATTGCGTAGAAATATAATATCGTGAAACACTTAAACCAACCAAGAGAAATGAGCTAACGGGAGTAATATGAAGCTAGCCATTGGATTATAAGACACATAATAGGAGTCTTTTCTTCATTTTCTTCCACACCCCTTTATGTATGGATTTAGAATTTAAGACATTGAGGAGAATGTCTAATTTAAGTTTGAGGGTGAAAAATATAAGTTCATTTTTTTTTGTGTTTATGTCATTCTTATATTTATATGTTTTAGTGTGCTTTTATTGCATTAGTTTAGATATTAAAAAAATTGAAAATTTAAAAATATTTTCTTGTTGTGTTCTTGTGTGAGTTAATTGATCTGACTGTCAATGAAAAATATATTGAATCGTTAATTGATCTATGAATGGTGAATAAGTTGTATGCTTAGATTAATTTTTATTTTTTCATGTGAAATTGGGATATATATTAAACACACGAATTAAGTTAAGCATTGTTTAGGAATGAGTTGATTTTATAATTGGATATGTTGAAATAGTAGACCATAGATGTCAAACCCAAAAACACTAAATTTTACATCATTAGACCAAATTTATAATAGTTTTGGATATTTCACTGTTGTATGAAGATGTTGAGATAAATAAGGATTTCATGTGTGAAATTAAAAATCTTGTGTGGATTGTTTAAAGTCAATATGATGCAATTGGGTGAAAATATCAAGTTCGAGGTCGTTTTACTTGAATAGGTGTTTAATGAGAGACATTGCACTAATCAAGGCATAAAAAAAAACACATTTTATTTGAAAATTTCTCTTCGTAGCCTTTATGACTCGAGTTATTAAGCATATAATGATGTTAAAACCTGTTGGCCTAAAGTGAACTGACTTGGGAGTCATCGGCCTAAAACTTGTTGCATGGGTTATTTAAAAAACTTAAGGGAGAGAATGTTGCAAATAAAGAAAAAAAAAGGGTGTTGAAAACAAAAAAACTGAGAAAAAATATAGAAAAAAAAACAGGTACATGAAATAAAAGACGCACCAAATACCTTGGTTATATCCCAAACACTTGCTTAAGAAAATTTAACTTTTAATAAGAGAATGTTAGCCTAATTAAGTTATAGAGATTAAAGCAACCAAACTTAATGGAGAATCCTTATTTATTGAAGTATTAACTTGCAATTAGTGAAATTTACCTAAACTAGAGAGGTAAAGATAGTATAAAATTCAACATTAGTTCGCACACTTGAAAAGAGAGAAAAGAATAAGTTTTGGGGTGTGTGAACTTTACGAGTGATGAAAGAATATATTTGACCATTGAGAATCGGGAATTGAAACAACACAGGAATTCATAATACTTTGTTTAATTCTTCACACACACAAACATCGATTTTACATTGAAGAAATAGATTTTAATTTCTGTATTATGATTTTGAAGTTGTGCATAGATATGATATTAAGATTTCAATCCTGAAATAAGAAATTAGGTTAGCTAGCTAATTTGTTTTGGTTTACTTGATTGACTGGCTGCTAATTAGGTAATAAGCATTGTGTATTTGTGTGTTTGTTAGGTTTTAATTTTGTTTGAGAACAAACAAATAATCAAGTTTGGGGGTGTGATAAGTGTAGTTTCTACACTTATTCGAGATCCTAAATGATGATATTTTGGTGTATTTTGTATAAAATACTACCTAACTTATGTTATATTTCATTTTATAGGTAAAACTCAATGTTTGATAAAGAATTGGAGAAAAGAATGCAAAGAACGGAAAATGGCTCAATTGTATCAAATACAAAGTTCGGGAGACTGAAATACAAATACTCAAAAGTTACATCAAACCTCACGATGAAGATTTGAGAGTGTTCGGTATCAATTGGATGAGAAAAGAAGCCAAACGGATGAAATATAATCCAAGTACTATCACATATCAACTTCCAGCCGAACAAGTTATGCTTCAGATTTTTAGTCTCAATTTGAGGCCCATTTTTTGCATAGACAGTGTTTGAAATGGAAATATTGTATTTCTAGAAGATTTGTATATCTTTGAGTTATCTTTTTAATTTACTTTGAATCACCTCAATCAGATATTGAAAGAGAAAGTTATTGACAAACATACTGAAAATTGTTCAGCTACCAAAAATTAGGTGAGGGAGCGCAAGAGAGGCACGCGCCATAGACGCCTGAGGCTACCCAAATCCCCAAGGCGCACGTCCTAGTTTACACTAGGCGTGCGCCTCAAGGGTAAAGGGGAAAAATCGATTTTTCTTATTTTTGTTTTGGTAATAATACAATGCAATCTTTTTGGCATCATTTAAATACCAAACTCGACCAGAACGTGAGAAGACCTCCCGTCGACCTAAAATTCATTATATTCTACATATTTTGGAAGCAAAGAACAAGTCTATACATCAATTCAAGGTGAATTATACAAGATTTTGAAGATTCATAGCTCGATTTCAAGATTTGAGCCAAGAGCGTGGATTTCTCATACTTCTTCCATTTTTCTTATTTTCGGGTGATATTTTTCCAATTTTTTGTGTGTAATTTAATTATATGAATGTTAGGCTAAGTTTTTCATTGTATTTGATGAATGATGAATCCTATTGTTTATTTATTTTAATTTAAGACAATTAGTTTAGTATTTCTTGATTTTTCTTGATTGATTTTGCATTCTCATTGAACTAATTAGATAGTAAGTTGTTTTTTGTAGTGTAGGAATACTCACAATAAGTCTAGAATACGAAAATCAACACATAGATAATAGAAATTAGGAATAATATATATGACACGTGCAATCATGTATGATAAATCTCGTGATTCAATGCATGTTTTTTTATATGAATTCGGACTATGTATATGATCGAGTCGTGTTAAACGTGGGTTTAATATATTTTGGAAAAGAATATAGAATAACAATGGATTATCGATTGTCTTGAATGTATGAATTTACTAGATTCAGAATTAAGAATTGAATTAAATAGTCATATGTGGATTCACAATTCCAATACAAACATTCACATATGAAATAAATATTTTATTTGTTTTCTTAGTTTAGGATTAGTATAAATAATATACGAACTATATCTATTGATTTCATTACACTTCGAATTTAATAGTAGCTATTGAACTAAAAATTAGAACTTATTTCGCGTGGGAACGATACTCTTAACTCACAAATCTTATTACATGTACAAAGAATTCGTACGCTTGGGGGTTTCACTCGAACAAGTTTTTGGCTATGAGAAAGAAGAAGGAAGATCGAAATAATTTGTTTCCAAAAAGGTAATAACTTTAAATTTTAGAGGTAGTCTAGGTGACTTCTATTTTTTGAAGGACAATTAAAAGATTAAAAGAAATGAAAAGAAAAAGAAAAATTCAGCCCACCACAACTGCATACCCTAAATCCTAACTTAATAAACTACTTTCACAATCCAATTCTCGAGTAGTTAGGGTCAATGCCAAACACCATAACCAAGAACCCCAAATTGTATAGGTGATGGTTCATGGGTAGACAAGGTGGAGGTGGAGGACCACAAATCATAAAGGTGATGGTTCATACGGAGGGAAAGGGTTGGGCTTCACAAGGGAGAGACGATGTAGGGGTGAGACTGGTGGGTAGTTGGGCAAAGATCAATGTATTCGCCAAGTTTTCAGAGCCTGGCTTGCCTCAACTGAGCGTGTGGTTCATATATCTTTGTTACAATCATCACAATTGAAGAAGTTAAAACTTAAAAGGCATTGTCTTATCGAACATGATGTTTTGCTTTAATACATAGTTCACTGTGAAATATTATAGTCACATAAATAGAAACACTAAAATACAGTAAACCGTTCAAACCACCAATTCAAACAACATTAAGTTAAACTATCACTAATTCAAGAATGTCTCAAGAACTAAAGTTTATAAAATAGATATTTCTTTGATACATAGTAGAACTAAGCAAAACAATAAAAGTAATGAGTGGTCCAAAAAGGTGACATAAATTTACTATCCACATAAAAATCATGTGCCATGTCCCAACAAGTGAATGTAAGATACACATGGCTTTCAAAATTATGTTGTCCATTCTTTCACGTGGTCATAAAGTTTTTCATACGTCTTTAACCTCATTTTCAAAAGGTGCATCAATTTATCTGAACCATATAATGCCACAATTTTCGCCCACCATAAATCATAAAATATCACATTAAATACAAATGCCTTTTTATTATTATTATTATTATTATTATTATTTACCACAAAGAACTTTCAAGAAGAAGAATCCTCTAAAAATAATTTTTCTTTTAGGCCCTCGTGGGCTGAATTAAATAGTAAAAATATAATGGAATCCAAAGTGGACCACAAACAATAAAATAATCCCACTTGCAACAACCACATTAGTTTTGTTGGATTGATGCGATCATTCTACATGTGTTCAAATTATATTTGCTTTTTTAATCATTTTATTATGGTTGAGAGTTTAAAATTCCACTTCTATACCACCAGGACATTTAAATCGCAGAAAAAATAGATATATCAAAGCACGCAAGATTTATAGAGGTTCGTCGAGATTACGTCCTCTTTAGCCCCGTAACACTAATAAACGATGATGAAAAAAGTTTATGAAGAAAATCGTATGTACACCATAACTTCTCGGATATCTCTCTCTCCCTTTTTTTTTAACGATAATATTAAACCCTAATAAAAGCGAACACCCTGTCTTTCGGGTACTCACTCCACATATCGACCATAATTAAGCTCCACAACATAACAATTATCACCCCATCTCCCTTTTTATTTATTTTTATCTCAAACAGATAAAAAGTGTAATCACTTGTGTAATCATCAATCGTGATGTTTCAGATGTTAATTATCTCCTTAATTCACGGCGGGTCAAATTGTTTATAGAATTATATATTATTCAATCACATATTCTTTATATTACTCGACGAAGGGAAAAAAATAGAGAAATCGCAATTTAAATAGTTAAGACTTTAAATTATGAGAAACAACTATTCTTCTTGTCGTTTGTTACTTTGATTAATCAAAAAATAGGGAGTGCAACTTTAAAGTCTTACAATCACATAATTTGATCAATCTAATCATTAGTTTAATAACTAGAGTACGATAATTTATACTTCAACGACCCAACCTATCACATGTTGTGTTATTATTAAACAATATAGTACAAGGCACATATGTGCTACATAATTAAATGTGAGTATCATCACACATGCAAGGAGTTTAGTAAGAGAAAAGATTCGATCGAGAAAGAAATTGGCGCCAATGCTTTCTAATTTATGGAGTTGTTGCTTAAATGATACCTAATCTTTAAATTTTAACGCAAATATTCTTAACCTTTCACTTATGCCCTGTTTGATAGGCAAGAAATTCCTTGGAAAATGGAAAACATTTTCCATTCTCACTTTTCCCCTGTTTGATGAACCAAATTTGCTTTGGAATTCATTTTCACTCTTTTCTTTCACGCGCCATCTTTTCTCACATTTCAATGAAAATGTTTTCCTTTGATTTTGTTGGAAATTCATTTTCCACCTTTTTTTTGGCAATTGAAAATTTTTTTAGATACAATGGTAAAAAAATTTATTACTTTTATTTACTATTTTCATAAAAAAAAAAAAAAAAGTCAAACGAATGGTATTTGGTATGATAATTTTTTTTATTTTTCGCAATTAGAACAAATTCTAGACCCAATGGGAAAAAAATTATAACTTTAATGGACAGTTTTCATAAAAAACAAAGTCAAACGGATACTAAACTTTTAACATTTTTCAAGAAGAAAATTATATCAATCAAACACGATTAATTACAATTTTCAATAAAACAATTTCTAAATAATTCAATTTCCAGTAAAATATTTTTTGTCCACCCATTTTTCACTTTTGCAATCAAACTGACCCTTAATTCAAGCAATTTGCAATTGATCATTTTAAATATTTTTCATCCAATTGACCGTTGAAAAGTCAAAATTTTGATATAAAGAATGAAATGTCCTTAATTTAGTAAAATAAATAAATAAAGTAAAAAAAAAAAAGTTACCTCTTCCTAACAACTAGTCTCTTATAACAGCATTTTCAATGTAACTGTTGATTGCCTAAAAAATGTGATGTATGAGAACATTTTCAATAAACTCTTTAATTATAAAGATAATTTTATTTCTAGTACGAACTATTTTTAAATTTAGAGGATATAAATTTGTTTATAAACTCAAATGATATTCTCTATTTTGACTCTTCATTTTTTTAGTGGAAATTTAATTATATCTTATCTTTTATTAACATATTTTCATATGTCAATGGTCAATCAATTTAAATATTACTAGAATAATTTAAGAAGTAGAGCATTAAAATCTCTAGTTTATTAACTACAGTCATTATAATGTAAGAGTCAGACTTACTCTCTGTTTTAAAAGTTAAAATAGAGAGTTTCTTGAAAATTATTTAAAGGATTTACTCTCTACAAAATTATATTCTATATGCAGATATATAAATTTGATTTTATAATTATTTTAAGAAAATATAAACACAGATACCAATCTATAAAATGCATCGAAAATCAACTTTGAACTTGAGTGTCTACTCATTAGATTATATTTAGGGATAGCAATTTGAACTGTTAAAACTGAAAATCACAGTTAACCGAACCAAATGAAGCGAAAAAAATTGAACCGATGGTGCAATGAGGTGGTCATGGTTTTGATTTTAATGACCAAGTTCGGGGTGGGGTGGGTATGGTATTTAGCGACGTTGCCCTGCCTCGAACCGATTATCTGTTAAAAAAATCAATTGGGCAATTGGACTATCCATTATTCTTTCTCAAAATTAATTGGGCAATTTGACAATTGGGCTTTCTCAAAATTCTGGTCCAATTAACATTACTAGTAAACCTTTAACCGAGTAATCTAACACATACTTTAAAATTGAAAATTGGAAACCAAACTTACAAAACACTCGTACACTCAACCAATGAACCAAATCAGATCTACCGCGCTCTGCTACCTATACCTCAGCTTTAAATTATAGTAATCAACAACGAAGTCTACCATCTTGTGAGCACACTCCCTGAGTTTTTTAGCTTCCATTGACTTCAAACCATCTTTCCTATACAATTCAACAAAATCCAGATACATTATACTTGATTGCATTTTCTTTATAATATTATTTAAATATATGATACGTGGCCCGAAAAATGTGATTTTTAGTCTGTTCTGCTTGCTAGTTTATGCGTTCTTCAGTTTCTCTATGTTAGTAAGAGTCTTGACCTATGTTGATAATATTGTTTGTTAAATTCGAATTTTACATTTGGAAGTTGGGATATTGTTTACATTTTTATTTGGGATATTATTTGCTAAATTGGTTTAGCATTGTGTTTTTGTTTATATTGACTTTTTTTCATAATTTCTTTTTCAATTTGACAGTTGGAATTTGTGTTTGGTTCAAAATTGTAATTGACAATTCTGTGAACAAATAGGACTTAGTTGAACATGTGTAATAGTCAAGGAGTGAAGTGCAATTTTGTATAGTTGAGTTAGGTAGCTTAGGGTTCAAGTTCAAGTTTGGAAACTAAGAAAAAACAGCACCGGAATTTCGCTAGCTTCACGCCTGGCCATCGCTCAAGGGACACAAACAGAATCATTGTCGCTCGCTCCTCGCCCAGGTGTCGCTCGAGTGATAGACCCTTCGCTCGAGCGAAATGTCCCCCTCGCTCGAGCTATAGTATTATGCGGCTAACCCTAGTTCGCGATTTTGGAGAGTTTTACACGGCCCATACTACTCATACACCTCCAACTATAAATACATAGGGTCTTGCACGAAAATTGATGGTTACTTCATTGAGCTTACTAATCATAACACATTCACATCATCTTTTGAGAGATCCAAGAACACAATTAATTGGTGAATCATTCATATTATTATTGAGGTTCGACAACCAAGTTTTGGGAAAACATCAAGGTTCGTGAATCCAAAACACCTGATTTCCTTAATACTTTGAGGAATGTACTTTCTCAGTTGGATTTCAGAAGTTTCTGGAGGTTGAGAGATGTTAGACTACAAGGGCGGGAAGAAGAACAGGAATAGGTGATTCATGGATATCCACTTGGAAGAGGCAATTGAAGAAGATCGAGAGTCTGAAGTTTACAGCGAATCTTGGAAGCTACAGGAGGTAGATCGGGAGATCTAGCAGGTTGGCTAGATAGTATCTACGATAACAAATCGTGAGTCTGGGGGAACGGCAGACTTGGAGATTACAGGAATTACAACAGCGCGAACTAGGAGAATTTGTTAGGCTGAAAACTGACTGTAATTCATATTGTCTATAGTGGAGGTAATTGGATTGGTCTCAGAGTTTTTACCCAGTTGGGTTTCTTCGTCATCATTTTGGTATTAATTCTTTATTACTTTCAATATTACATACTGTGGTATTCAAACATGAGATGATTGAATTATATGCTTAATCATCTAGAAACTATTAAAAAGTGACTTGTTGTTTTTAATAGATTAATTCTGCACGTAACGTCAAACTTAGTTAGTAAATTACGTATTTTCAGTTTGGACTTATAAAAAATAATTCATTAAATAACCAAATCGAACCGAGATACGAATCAAGTCGACTTACGTGGTTATAGCGCGGTTATGGTATGATCAAAAATTTGGTGGTGCACTTATGATTTTGGCCGAACCGACGCCGAACTGAACCGTTGCTATCCCTAATTACAATTGCACATGGATTGCAAGTTTTTCTATATCTATTATTTTCTTTGTTATATTATTTTGATGGAGTTCTTGTCAACTTGGATTAGAGACATTTTTTAAATTCTTTTTATTTTGCTTATAGGACACTTATTTTTTAAACAATCCACGTTTGAATAGGATATCCTCCTATAAGAGATTGGTTAGTAGGATAAATTGTCCTTTTCTGTTTATCCCTTTTTTTTTAATATTTTTCTTTTTCGCTTATTTATTTATTTTATTAGTTTCTTTATTTAACTAAAAATAAGGATAATTTGGTACTTTTATCAAAAGTTCAACCTTCTCAATTGTCAATTGAATACAAACTATCTAAAAGGATCAACTATGCCGAATAAGTGAAATGTTTGCGTCAAAATTTGAAGGTTAGGAACCATTTTCGCAGCAACGCATAGGGGAAGGACCATTTGCGCCACGAACAAACTATTACATAATTTTCTTCAATCAAGTTAGGAAATAGGAATAGTTGTTTTTCTAGTTGAATCTCGAAAATAAAACCTTATATATTTTTCTTAAAGAGATTTAGACATGCTTGTTATTCTCTCATTATATTGTGTCAACGCTTTATTGGGTAAATGTTAGGCAGAACTAATGTCTATGTATGTTTACCTAAATTTAAAAACAAGAAAATTTTATTTTCCAAAAAAATTAATTTGTTGTAACTTATTTTGACATTAAATTTAATATTAATTACAAAAATAGTAATTTCTCTATTTCCAACAGCTGAAGATTCATTTTACCCGACAAGAAATCTCTTATAGATTAGGCTAAATTGGTACAGGACAGTATAGACAAGAAAAAAACAGACATATAAGAATATAAGTTGTAAGTTGTAACTAAATTCCTCATCATCACATGCCACGCAAGAAACACTAAAGACAGGAAAAGACTTATACATTTCAAGGATTAAAAGTAGACGTGTCAAAACAGGTCCGTATGTCACCGTGCAAGACTTTATTAGAACAGGAAAACTAGAGCAAAAAATTGAAAGCTCATAATCGTTGGTTAATCAGACTCAGTGGTGGCAAGCTTGGCTCGTGGCTCGTTATAAAACTAGCCAAGCTTCTGCTCGGCTCGTTGCTCTTGGGCGAGCTCGGCTCGGCCCACGAGCTCGTACTGTAGCACGGCTCGGCTCAGGCTCGCTTTTTTTGAATTTTTTTTAACTAACCTTCTTAAAAAAAATTAGACGAGCCGCTCGTCAAAAACGAGTCGAGCCTGAGCTCGGCCCACGAGCTCGTACTGTAGCACGGCTCGGCTCAGGCTCGCTTTTTTTGAATTTTTTTTAACTAACCTTCTTAAAAAAAATTAGACGAGCTGCTCGTCAAAAACGAGCTGAGCAGGCTCGGCTCGCCTACCGAGCTGGCTTGCTCGACTTGTGCTCGTGAGTCGCTACAGTACAAGCCGAGCGGCCAAGCCGACGAGCCGCTCGACTCGATTGCCACTACTAATCAGACTAGGCGTAAGAAAAGAAATGTCGAAAATAAGAGTAAAAACTCAAGCAAACAATGGCAATGTATACATTCTATAAGTTAACCATCTAACCTCAAACTTTGAGGTATTATAGATAAAATACGTATATTTATTTTAACCTTATATTTCCCTACACAAAGAGTGATTTTTTTTTTATGCACGTATATATTTTCATACTTAAAATCAAATGGTTTCTTATGTAATATTGGCCATTATTTTTCAATACATTTCGCTAAACGTGTAAATACTAATAAATAATAGGGATAATTGCAGTAGCGGTTCCAAACTTTTGAGTTTTTTTACAGACTTTACCATAACCTTCATTTTGTGCCACCCACAATCCCAAACATTTCATAAATTCGCACCTAAGGTCCAAATAGATAGAGATCATCCATTTGACCGTTAGTTGACCAAGAAAATTGACTTTGACCAAATTTAAATAATTTTTTAAAGGGTAAAATGGTAACTTTGCATTTTACACATAAAATAAGTTAAAAAATTAAACTAAAAAAAGAAAAAACATATAAACTCACCACCTTCCCCACCCCACCTACCCCACCCCACCTCTACCCTACCCCCTCAACCCGATCCCCAATCAAAACCAGAAAACCACACTACCACCACAACAACTCTCCTCAGCCACCATCGGCCCACACCGCCACCACAACTCCCCTTACCCAAACTAACCATCCACCCTGATTTACCTAACCACGTGGAGGGGACTTTAATAGACCCGATTGTTTTAAGTAATTCAACGTAAGTAAGGGTAAGTTGCAATAGGTTTTTTGCATTGTCAAAAGCTTTCGATTTTTATACAACAATGGCAAAAGATGAAGTAATTTCACCTTGAATCTCGAACTTTCTGCCATTTTTGTTGCGAATTTGTGGTGTCTACCGCTAGCCAAAGCTAACGTCGTTTTACTCAAAGTTTTGGCAGTCATTTTGCTCAGAGTTATTGTCGTTTTGCTGTGGCTATTTTTCTTGGGGTGTGGCAGGTGCGGAGATGAGTAATTAATAAGTGAGTTTATGTTTTTGGGGAGAATAGTGTGGCAAGTGTGCTTTCAACATTTGTGAATGGACGAGATGGATGCGGTGGTAGCAGTGTGGGTTGGTGGTGGTTGATAGCTGAGGTGAGTTGTTGTGTGGTGGGTGGTGGCAGTGTGGGTTTGTGGTTTTGATTGGGATTGGAATTGGGATTGAGGGGAGGGTAGGGTGGGGTGGGGTGGGGTGGATTTTTATGTTTTTTCATTTTTTGATTTTTTTAGTTTAATTTTTTAACTTATTTTATGTGTAAAATGCAAAGTTACCAGTTTAACATTTAAAAATTTGTCTAAATTTGGTCAAATTCAAGTTTATTGGTCAACTAATGGTCAAAGGTGCAAATTTATGAAAAGTTTGGGACTGTGGATGGCATAAAGTGAAGGTTATGGTAAAATATGCAAAAAAATTCAAAGGTTTGGGACAAATGCTGCAATTATTCCTAAATAATATCACTTTCACTTTCGTTTATAGAGTATTTTATCTGAATATTAAACTACCGCTTTCTTTCCTAATTAAGACTATCAAAAAGACAAAAACTAATACCAACTAATTTATGTTATAAAATACAAAGAATAGTACTGTCAAAAAATTCTCTCTCTTATTCCATCAATTCCTTTACTGCATAAAATCGTCCTAAAAAATATTTACCCCACTATAAAGTCGATATCTAATTAGTAGTAGCAAAAAAACTCGAAGGCTCGGACGGCTCGAGCTCAGCTCGGAAAAAGCACAAGCTTTGGCCGAGCCCCACTTTGAGGAGTCGGCTCGAGCTCAGGCCAGTCTGTGGCCAGGGCGAGCCTCTTATTAAAAAAAAAAATTTTTTTTTTTTTAAGGTAGCTGCTGCAAGCTGCCTGCAACAAACATGTTGCAACCAACCAACCAAGCAGGCAGGCAGCTAAGAAAAAATAATATAAAAAAAAAAAAAAACCAAAAAATTCGAGCCAGCTTGGCCCACTAAGGCTCGGGCCGAGCCTCATTTTTTGGTAGGGCTCAACTCGACTTGTTGACATCGCTAGTTTTAAGTTCACCCTTGACATCGAAATATGTCCCACCAGTAGCCACACATTTCAGTGTGTGAATCCTTATTTTCTACGCAGTGGAAGGTACAGAAAGAGAATAATAGCACGGGGATCAGTTTTCCCTTTATTCACGAGTTATTCGTGCTTATATTCCTTTTTTTTTCCTTCTGAAATATTATTTTTCAACAAAATAAATTAGTAAATGGTGCTCTACTATTATATATACTTCCTTTGAATGTGTGTGAACATGCAATCTTTTTATTAAAACATATGTAGTTTTCATTCTTTATGTCATTTTGTATCTCTCCTTAATCTTCTGCTATCAATTCTTTTATTTTTATCCTTCAATTTTTTTGTCCATGGAGTCTGCATTTTATTGGTGGTTCCAGTCTTTTAGTAACTCCTGGATTCTTATCTTCTCATCTATAATCATGATTATCTTTTTAGCCCTTTTCATCCTGAAGAAAAGGGTTTATTGCAACTGTGAGATTTGTAAAACGTACATTAATTCAAGTTGGAAAATCCAATTTGATAATCTCTGTGATTGGTACACTCATTTGCTTCAAAAATCTCCCACTCGAACGATTCATATTCATGTTCTTGGTAATACTATAACAGCAAATCCCGACAACGTAGAATATATGCTAAAAACCAGGTTTGATAATTTCCCAAAAGGAAAACCTTTTTCCACAATCTTGGGTGATTTCTTGGGCAGGGGCATATTCAACGTGGATGGTGATTTGTGGAGGTTTCAAAGAAAAATGACTAGTCTTGAACTTGGTCGTGTGTCAATACAAAAATACGCTTTTGAAGTTGTTCATCACGAGATTGATGAACGGCTGTTACCCCTTTTAGCATCTGTCGTGGGTAAAGAAGATGGAATCTTGGATTTACAAGATGTTTTTAAAAGATTTTCCTTTGATAGTATTTGCAGAGTTTCATTTGGGTTGGACCCAAAGTGTCTTGATCTATCCCTCCCAATAACAAAATTCGCAGCCGCCTTCGACCTAGCATCGAAGCTGTCCGCTGAAAGAGCCATGACGGCTTCGCCACTTCTTTGGAAGATGAAGAGGTTGTTCAATATTGGAAGCGAGAAAAAACTTCATAACGCAATCAAGATAATCAACTTGTTAGCTCATGAAGTCATTAGGCAAAGGCGAAAATTCAGGTTTTCCGAGGAGAAAGATCTTCTTTCAAGATTTATGGTCACTGTCAGTGATGAAAATTACCTTAGGGATATTGTGATAAGCTTCCTCTTGGCTGGCCGTGACACGGTGGCATCAGCCTTGACGAGCTTTTTCTGGTTGATGGCAAAGCACCCCGAGGTGGAGACAGCTATTCTGGTCGAGGCTGATCGAGTAATTGGCCAAAACAAAAAACTCACAAGCTACAAACAACTCAAAGAACTTCACTATTTGCGTGCTGCAGTATATGAGAGCATGAGATTGTATCCACCAATCCAATTTGATTCAAAATTCTGTTTAGAAGACGATGTTTTGTCAGATGGTACTTTCGTTAAAAAGGGTACTAGAGTTACTTACCATCCATATGCCATGGGCAGAATGGAAGAGATTTGGGGGTCAGATTGCTTGGAATTCAAGCCAGAAAGATGGTTGAAGGACGAAGGCGTTTTCTTTCAAGAAAACCCTTTTAAGTACCCAGTTTTTCAAGCTGGAGTTAGGATTTGTTTAGGTAAAGAAATGGCACTTGTGGAGCTCATTAGTGTTGCACTTTCATTGCTGAGGAGATTTCGTATTGAACTAGCCCAACTGCAGACCACTCCGCAGTTCTCTCCAGGCCTCACTGCCACTTTTAGGGGCGGTGTACAGGTCTTGGTCCGACCACGTACAGCTCCATCCTAGCACACTTCAAGAATCTAACATATAGAGCATGTTTAGCACGCTCATGTGCACAGTATCCAGCAAATTCTTCA
Organism: Fraxinus americana; assembly: GCA_035079005.1. Taxonomy (NCBI): domain Eukaryota; kingdom Viridiplantae; phylum Streptophyta; class Magnoliopsida; order Lamiales; family Oleaceae; genus Fraxinus; species Fraxinus americana. The sequence goes on from CM068708.1 coordinate 38,761,927, forward strand.
TTAATACTACTGATTCAAGCATGCCCATATGTACAAAACTTGAATTGAGGTGATCCATGAGTAGAAAAAAGTATGATTTCAATATCAAGATGCCTAATCCCGGTTGTAATATCGTATTTGTAATTTTTTTTAGAGTTGTTTTTCGGTGGGTAGAAAGAATCGTTTGCAGCTGCCCCCACTGGTGCTGTACATCTGGATGTGCATGTGAAACTTGTAAATTCTGCATTAAAGCATTTCTGTTAAAGTACGGAAATGTGCGTGTGTAAGATGTATAATGGTATCAAAATTTGTGGAAATTCCAAATAGTACTTGAAACTTTTATTTGTGATTGAGTTGACAACGCTTAATTTAATTGAGACACGAGTATAATGCAGGTAACATGACTACAAATTTTGAAAATGGAATAAATAGTGGAGATTGTGGAAAAATGTACGAATTGTCGATGAATGATCTTTTCTACGAAAATGATTCTTTTTTTGCTTAACTTGGCATAGAACGAAGCGCAAATTGGACCAAAATTGATTGATTTTGGTTGGGTCCATGTTTCGGTCCAGTTCGATTATTTATATATATATATATATATATATATATATATATATATATATATATATATATATATATATTTAATTGATTTTTGTCGGTTTCTTTCAAGTTCGATTATTTATATTTCAAAAATAACCTATAAAGTATAAAATATTGCGCAATTTTTTTGTTTTATTTTCACATTTGAACTCCTGTGACATCTCTCATTTCTATGATAGCCTTTTTCATTATAATATATAATTATCAATTAATCTCTATTTTCTCTTTTTTGTCTCTACGTTATTTCCTGCATTTACTATCAATGGAAAATATCGACTTCTAAGCTATATAAAACCCACAAATTTATAAATTATATTATTATTCTTATTATTCTGTAGGTAAATTAGATAGTGTTTGGTAGAGATTAAAATTAAATTTTTAGTGGATTGTGATAGAAGTTTTTGAAAAGTGTGATCGAAAAGATGTAGTTAACATTGATTGTTTGACTTTAATTTAGATTAAATCAAATTTTAATCCGGCCCAAACAGGCCCTTACTGACCCCGATGAAATTTATCGACGAAAAATTCTCGTTGATAACTATTGTTATCAACTGGAATTAAGGCATCAATGACGGAATCTTCCATCGTTGATATCGTGTTTTCTAGTAGTAGTTGCACTTGTGGAGTGATGACTTAAAAAGGGTAATGCAAGTATGTTCTTTCTCATTTGCTATGCTAGCGATGTGAAATATATATTAAGTTCTTTTCTGATCCTCATTTTATTTCAAAATATATTTTTTTCTTTATTCTTTTTAATCATACATTTTCAATAAAATAATATTACACGTAATCTAAAAAAATCTTTATTTTTACCAAACGTTCTTCATTAATTTACTATTTTAAAATGCATATACAAAAAAAAAAAAAAGGCTCAAACATGCCCTAAGAACTTATCGTTGCAAGTATCTGTATTTAACTGTCCAAGTCAATTCATATTGAAGTTTTCTCTTACAAATCTTGGTTCTTTTGACTTCAAATATACCCGTGAGGAAACATGGCATTGGCGCCCCTTGATTCAATCAAAAGGTGTGCTGCATTTGAATGACTACTGCCTTTTCTTGAATTGTACGATTTATTTAATGTCGTCAAGGTCCCCCCCCCCCAACTTAATAAGACAGCAACAACTGTTTTATAGTTGAAATTTCAGCATCAAGGTCTTTTGCAAACATAATTGAAGGCTATATTGTATAAACCGGGTTTGGTGTACGATGTTGATTTGACAATATTATTGACAACATGTCACACGACACATTACCATTAGACAGTTTGAAAAAAAATTCGTTTTTTCAATCAACAATTTTTTGACACATCAAACATTGCCATCCAATATTATCATCGAACATTGTACAAATAGCATAATTGATATTGTATATGTTTTTTTAGCACAAGAATAATGTTTACGTGAAAGTGCAAGAGTACGAGTGTCGAACTTATTTTGGGCCCGTTTGAACATCATTATTGGTGTAGAATGCATTTTAGAATAGTAAATTGATGAAAAATATATTGTTGAAAATAAATGAGGAAAATATATTTTGAAAATAATGAAAATCAAACAAAGGCTTCATTACATGAAAATTTTATGTTTTAATTCTCTTTGGACTTCATATGTTCGTACATAAAATGAAGAGGAAAAACAATCATAAACGTATGGAAAGAATCAAGGGGAAATTGCAGCAATGGTCCCTAATCTTTTCATTTTTTTAAACTTTATCATAGCCTTCAATTTGTGCCAATGAAGACCCCTAACCTTTCGAAAATATGAATGGCCACCATGACTCGCCATCGTCGTCGCTACCGTCACTTCCGATGGGCTTCCCCACCCGTTTAATCTTCTTTTCCAACCTTATCCCCACCTTCATTCCAAAACAAAATCAAACCCAACCCATTTATCCTTTCCCTTTCTTGGAAGCTGAGGCTTGAATGTTTTTTTTTTTTTTTTTGATAGAAACTATGGCTTCTATGAATCAAATCTCATTAGTTCTTCATCAGTTCAACATGAGTGCATACCTCAAACTATTTTGGGAGTGGATGTCATTTGCCAAGCAAAAAATGGTATGGGAAGAATTACTATTTTTTTCTCTCGATATTGCAACTGGTGGATTATCAAAATTGGGGGCCAAAAGGCTATTGGGTTATCAAAATTGAATGGTTGTCGGGGTTGCATCATTTAGTTTTACAGTTGTTAGATTTTATTGTAGTCAAATTTTGCTAGATTACAGTGGTCGGAAGATGAGTCGACATTGGGAGATTTCGCTAACCATTTTTTGTTGGGTTAATAATTTTGCTTGATTTCTGTTTGTTGGTGGAAGTTGGTTAGCGGTGGCGGCTGAGTGAGGAAGAAGATAACCATTTTTATTTATTTTCTTTTTTTTTTTTTTGGTTTTTTATTTTTTTCAAATTATTTTGATTTTTTGTTTGTTTATTTAATGTGGTAAATAACAAAGTTACCATTTTATCCATTTTAAATTTGGTCAAAATCAATTTCTTTGGCCAACTAATGGTTATTTTCATCCATTTGGACCTCCGTTGTATATTTTCTAAATGTTATAGTAAAGTCTTCAAAAATTGAAAATTTTAGGGACCATTGCTGCAATTTTCCCAAGAATTGGATTAAAACTATGAGACAATAGACAGATTTTGTAGATGTCTTTCGTTGTAGGCTATTAAAACTACAACTTCGACAAATCCATGTGAAGTTATTCTCATATCAATTATATCTGTAAAGTAACCAATATTTCTTTTCAAATCAAGCATCATTTCCTGAGAAGGAAGTCAAAACCCCCAAACTGTCATAAATTTTAGCCTCGTAAATTTAATTAAAGTTAAACATTAATTTCAATTACACATTATAAATAATGCTCATTATTATCCGTACATTTGTCAAACAATCGAATTTAAGATTAGTGTGCTCAAACAAGTCAACATCTTACAACATGGTAAGGGTTAATAATGAAAATATTAACCAACATACGAGGATTTGGACTATTTGATGCAGTACATAACCATGATTAGTAGTTTCCTACTACAGTTATAATTTATCTTTTCTAGTTGTATTTTATCTTTTCTAGTTTTCTTTTATAGTTGTAATATGTTTATTTTTTTAATTCTTATTTCTAATTAGAATATTTCTAGTTTTGGTTTTAATTTTCAGAATTAATTTAAAATTAAAAACCTAAAATTTAAAATTCAAGTTATATTTGAATGATTTAATTTACATAAATGTGGGGTTGAATTTTTACACTAGAAGGGAGGAGATATTTCGTTGTTTGATACAACTTGGAAAACACAGCTTGAAAAAATTCTCCTCGTACATTCCATACTAAAATTTCAGAATGAAATGCCCAGACATGGTACTTATAAACTAATCAGGTCATCTCATACGACGAAGCAGTCAAAATGGTCGGTCCTAATTTCATTTGGGTGCACAATAAATCCAAAATTTCAATGTATTTTATAATTCTATTTATTTGATTTTTGCTTGATTGCATGTGATAATAGTGCAATTATCACGTTTTTCATCCACTAGTAATTGCATTGTCATGATTTATTGGCGCCTAAATGTTCTAAGTACACTTATATTTTAGTTTAGGTTGCAAATGGACGAATACGGTGGAAATTAGAAGAAAAGGACGAGAAATGATCAAAATGGAAGAAAGTGAAAGTTCAAGGACTAAAGTGTCAATACTCTAAACTTGTTTCTGACCTTGTGATGAAGATTCGAGAGTGTTAGAGGTCAATTGGATAAAGAAAAGAGTCAAATGGATGAACTATAGTCAAGACATTATCACATATCAACTTTCATATAGATTCTTGTTGAATTTAAGAGTAAAGAAATTGCAGGTCTAGATTGCAGTTTGATTGGACCGTCGCAAAGAAATTTGTGCTATTTGGACTGTCCAATTTTTAATGACTATTGGGCAAGAAGATTAATCTAATTGCAATCTACTTTTCTTACAAATATTCTGAATTTTAACGGGAAAATTCATGCAAATGGCAATAAATATGGGGTGAAAATATTTTTTGTCACTTGTTTTATAAGTTTATTTTCTTTTGAATTTATGTTATATATCCTGCCCCTCCCCCCCCCCCCCCCCCCCCCCCAACTAATGAATTTTTAACAATCTTTTTTTTTCTTTTATGTATCTTTTTCTCTCCGAATTGCCTTGTTAGCAACCTTTTCCGAGTAAAAATCTCACCCAAACTCAGAGTCGAGTTATTGAGTTGGGAAATTCCCAAAAACCGGAATGGATGTCCAAGAATGAAATGTGGGCCGGCCATTGGTTTTAAAAATCTAGAAAAAGAGATTGAAGGAACGTGAGTAATGTTACTTCGCTGTATCGGTGCTTAATATCAATTTATATCATAGTAAGGTCACCATCACAATGTGAAATGTATAAAATACTTACTTGTCTAATAAATTGGTTCTAAATACTGGTGAAACTTCAATGAGCAATGATTAAGACCAAATATCTTGACTTTAAACTTTAAATTGTCATTTTTTCTTGAGCATTTAATTCTTCGTCTATTCTAGCAATGTGTCGGGAAAAAAAAAATCAAAAATACATTCAAGAAATGTATAGTTAATGAGATAAAACGAGTTATATAGCATTTCTAACAATCTTGGTAAAAAATTATTTTGTATATAATAGAGATTATCTTTAAATTCAAAATATAAGGGCATGTTCTCTTTACCGTTTTCAAGCCGTTTTCTATTTTCGATTTTTTAAAATAGTGAAAACGTGTTTTCTTTTCTATTTTGAAAAACGCATTTTTGAAAATAAATTACAAAGATAACTCAAAACGACAACTTTGTAGTTTTGGGTGTTTTCAATTTAATGTCACCCTAACCACCATCAACGCCGCCGCATCAACCATTGCCGCCTACACCATACCACCATCACACAACCGACAAATTCGCCGCCACAGCCACCACCACTACAACCACTATTGAAGCTCGTCGAGAGAGAGAGAGAGAGAGAGAGAGAGTTTTCCAATTTTTGATATTTCAAAACAATTTTTCAAAATGCCAAAAAAAACATATTTTCCACAATCTCGAAATGGACACTCAAAACACAAAACTGAAATACAAAGAGAACAACCCCTAAATTTTTTGACACATTTCATTAAACTCTTTAAATTTTTACCTTTATAATAAGTTGTGCAAACACAATTTTTTGAATTTTACATACTAGTGGGAACTTCAACTTAAAATTTATTGCAATTATTCGATAGGAAATTATTGAAGTTTTTATAGTTAATTATATATAATGCATATTAACATATGCGAAACTATTAAGTTTCGTATTTACAAATTCGTAAACCAGAAAGCAGGAATATGGACCAGATTGATAGGGCATTTGAAAAGTTGAACATTGCTTCTCAAATCAAAAAGTTGTTTTTGAACCTGACTTTGTAATCGAATTTGTCGATGTTATTGATTTTTTTTTTTTTTTTGTTTACAATTTATCCTCTCAGACCCAATGGCCCGACCCAACAAGTTGCAAATTTGCAAGGCTTAGAAATTAGCGAGTTTGCAAGGCTCAACTAATAAGTATCCTAATCAATCATATTAATTCACTTGAATAATTGAATCATATCACTTTTGTTCATAGCCAGTCCTGATCGTATTTTACGTGTTGCCCATTATATAAAGTATAAACCCTTCTTGAGGCATCACATTTAGAGTCATGCACGAAATTGGATGCTATTAGGCAAAGTATTAGATACTATTGATGGCATATTTGTATTTGATTAAGAAAGCGTTGAAATATGTATTTGGTGATATATTTTATTTTTCTATTTCTCCAAGATAATTTGTATTGTGAGCTCATGATTTTAAAAATGTTGTAGAATTTTTATTTAAACGTTTATTTCGTGTGTTTTGAATATTTATATTGTTTTCGGTGAAAATACAGAAAACGTCAAAAATATGTTTTAAATTTTACGTTATTAATTTAACCTTATTTCTTAAATGTATTTTCAAAAATATCATACCAAACAAATTTCAAATGTTTACAAAACTGAAAACACCAAAAAAAAAAAAAAAAAAAAGACCCCATGAGTTACTATTTTAAACAAACACGATTCTAGAAAAACTAATCTAAGCAAATCTTCTACCAATCTAAATAAACATAGACAATAAATAAAGTCCGATTTCGGCATGCTATAGAAGTGAGAGATTGAATGAATGCCTAAACAGTAGAATTTGGGCCAAAAACCAGCAGGCTTATGGGCATAGCCCAAAAGTTTTGCTCAGAAGATCGTTTCGGTCTAAAAAAGTGAAATCATTTGGTGGAGATACGTTAAAATAGAAATAAAAAATCTATTTTTTTTTACATTACTACAATTTATTAACTAAATTTACGTCAAAATAAGGAGTATAAACAGAAATGAAACATATAGACATAGTGGTGGCAAATGAGCCGAGCGGCTCGTCGGCTCGCCCACTCGGCTCGTACTGTTCACGCCCACGAGCCGCTCGGGCTCGTAAAAAAACGAGCCCGAGCACGAGTCGAGCGGGCTCATGGGCTAGACGAGCCGAGCCCGCTCGGCTCGTCACTGTTCACGAGCGGTCACTGAACCAGTGACCGTTCTGGTCACAAGAGACCAAACGGTCACTGGTTCAGTGACCGTTTGGTCACTTTTTTCCCAAAAAAATTTTTTTTTTTTTTTTTTTTCTACTTTTCTCCAATTCTTCTCCTATAAATACCCAACCCATTACAACATTTTTTTCCCACCAAACTTTCATTCTATACTCTACTCTACAATTTACAATTTACAAATCATTATCAACAATTCTATAATTCTCTTCTACATTTTTTTACATTATTATCTTCATTTTACAACTCATTTTATACATTAGCCAGTAGTACATAATCGTCATTTCTATATTTCTACATTCTATTTCAACAATTCACAAATGGATCCACGAGCATTTGTTGAAAACTTGTTCGGTATGGAAGGTGAAACACCTGCCCAAAATCAATTTGGGAATGAATTTGCCGGTCTCAACCAACTACCAATTCCAGAAGACATTGACGATTTCGACGTTCGTGAAGGCGATGCCGATCCGATTGATTTGGATGACGTTGATGTTGATCCTAGTGTTCCTATTGATTTGGAACAAGATGAAGAACCTGCACTAAATATTCCCGATGCAAGAGGGAAGAGAAAGGGGAAGAAGCATGCAAAATGTTGGGACCATTTCAAATTGGTTAATACTGGTCGTGTGATCGATGGAGTTCCAGAAAATAAAGCAGTATGTAAATACTGTCAACAACGACTGGCATGGCAAAAAAAAATTGGAACCACTCACCTCAACCGTCATTACAAAGCATGTGCGGCCAAACATGGGCTTCTTGAACGTGGACAAACGCAACTACAGTTTGGTACTAGTAGAGACGGTGCTACTACTTCGCCACTTTCTACGTGGATGTATTCGGAGGAGAAAGCACAAAAGAGAATGGTGAAGTTCGTTGCCGCGGCGGAGCTGCCACTAGCAATAGTGGACAACGAACATTTCGTAAACTACGTCAAACAATATCTTCAACCAAGGTACGTTGGGGTAAGTCGAAATACTCTTCGTTCTAATACAATTGAATATTTTCTTAATGCAAAGCGATTATTGATTGGGGATTTAGAAAAATACGGGGGTGTCATATCTTTAACTTCGGATTTATGGGAAGGGATTAATAAGAGAGGTTATATAGCTGCAACTGCACACTATATAGACCCACTTTGGGTTATGCATAAAAAAATTATTGCTTTTAAAATAGTTGAGTATTCTCATAATGCTAACACTATATTTAATGCAATTATGTTAATAATTAAAGAATATAAATGCGAGAGTAAAATTCGTTCTTTTACTTTTGACAATGCTTCTGTAAATAAAGTAGTTATCGATAAATTGCATAGAGTACTTCAACCCGATTTTGGTGGTTATTTATTCCATATTCGATGTGTGTGCCATATTTTTAATTTAATTGTACAAGACAGTTTAAAACATGTGAAGGACGAAATTAGTCGAATTAGGAATGCACTTACGTATATCACGATTACACCTAGTAGAAAACAAGTATTTGAAGAATTTTGTGAACAAGCTGGGAACTCTAATACAAAAACTTTTATTACTGACGTAGGTCATAGGTGGAATTCAACTTACTTATTATTAAAATCATGTGAAGGTTTTGAACCGTTTATCACTGAATTTTATAACAATAGGCATATTAGAGACGACGACGATGATATCTTAAATGAATCCGATTGGAATACGGTTTTTAAAATTAAGAAATTTTTGGAAAGTTTTTATACGTCTACGAATATATTGTCTGGTGTTTATTATCCAACTAGTTGCATGGTTCTTGAACGTCTTTATATAACTGCTAGGGCTTTTAATAGATATCAAAATGACCCTGATTTTCATGCTGTTATATATGCTATGGAATTAAAATTTAGAAAATATTGAGAAGAATTACCTATGTTATTTCCTTTAGCATGCGTCATGGACCCCCGATACAATTTATCGGGTACTAAATTTATAATTGACCAAATTTCAAATGCTTTAACTTTTAATATGCATATTACTTATAGGAATTTGGAACAAACGTTAACTGAAATGTATGAATTATATGCTTCAAGAATAGGTACACAAGTTACTCGTGTACCTACTCCTCCTCCCACTAATATAAATGATGACGACGCTGAAGTAATTAATTTATTAGAAAACATAGACTCAATTAGATATAATTCAACTGCATATGCATATGGTTCCTCTAGTAGTAGTAGTATGTCTTCCACTGCATGTACTCAAACTTCGAGTAGCAGTCCAAATGCGTTGCCATCTGAATTAATTGATTACTTTCGTTATACTATGCCTAGTAACAAATCAGTTAAGAAAAGTTCAAAAGATGTAATCGAATTCTGGCGAAATAATAAACGTCGATGGCCAATTGTTTCTGCAATTGCAAAAGATCTACTAACACCTCCGGTTAGCACTGTAGCTTCGGAGTCTGCTTTTAGTGCAGGGAAGAGGGTTCTCTCTGAAATTCGAAGTCGACTAAAAGAAGATATTTTGGAAGCGTTAATGTGCGTGAAGGATTGGGAAGACGCTAATTATCGAATTCAAGATAAATATGCCGAAATTGCATGTAATCAAGTAAGTGATATTTAATTTCAATACATTCATTACAAAATTTTATTTTCATACATTTATAATTTTTTAAAAAAAATTGTACACGTAAAAAGTTTTTCGTGTACAATTTTAACTCCGCCTACACGAAATTGAAGTAGCCGGTCCCAAACTCGGATAAAGGAGGAGGGTTTATTTATTTATTTTTTTTTAAATAAATGTATATTTACTATTTTAAAAATTATAAATGTTTTGACGAGCCCCGATAAATGTTTTGAAAAATATATATTTAAAAAAAAATAGAAAAAATAGACTTGTAGTAGTAGCTTTATTTATTTATAAAAAAAAAAAAAAAGGCGAGCCGGCGAGCCGAACCGCTCGCTTTGGGCGAGCTCGGGCGCGAGCCGAGCTCGCCCAAACGGCAACGAGCCGAGCTCGAGCTCGGCTCGTTGCCGACGAGCCACGAGCTCGGCTCGTGCGAATACGAGCCGAGCTCGTTCGTCAATGGGCCGAGCCGGCTCGGCTCGGCCCATTGCTACCACTATATAGACACGATCCCTAAAATGATTCTTTAAAAGCGGAAATCAATAAAAAAATGGACAGAATGCTCGGAACACCTGTTCGTTTTTTCGGCCCCGAAGCCGGGGTGCCTGGAGTACCTATCCCAGGTTTTTTGCGTTTTTCTCTCATTTTTCGTTTTGGACTCATTTTTTTGCACTTACTTCATCAACAACTCTACAAGAAAGATTTGGACGTCCCCTACATGTTCCTTATAAATATTAGGCTCTTATATACAATTTTATGATGTGAGAATGGTGTGGGATAAGTGATTACTAGCTTTTAGAATCAATTGTATATTTATCTATTATTGTTCATGAATAAATAAAATCTCTTAATTCATCTGTCATATTTTCTTATTTTCTTTTATTCTTTTGCTTATGACCAAATACTTCATTATTGTGTCATATAACTTCAATATATCAATCCGGTGATTGGTTTCATATCAAGTGGTATCGAACAATACGTAATCCTTAAATTCCCAACAATTGGTATCAGAGATTCTGAGCATAACTAACACAACAAGTAGTATCAGAATGATTTTAGCATCTTGTTTGTTTCACAAACAAATATTAATATTTACATATTGAATAATGCTCGTTCGCATAATACAGGCCAGTCATGCAATAAGCTGAGTCATCAAGACAGTATTTTATCCTTGATTGGCTTTTGCCCTATTGTGCAAGCAAAGACCCAGTTTTACTACAAAGATGGGGGGGTACTTGATTGCACCAATTTATCTTAATCCACCAATGCAAAATCAGATATTACGGTACGTACGATTCAATAAATCAATATAATGCAAATGAATCATCAAATTAACAATAGAATCGAATACAAATCATAGAATATTAAACATTGAAAATTTCGGCAATGGTAGAAGTATAATCAAAATGGTAAATGGAAAAGTAGATAATCTAGTCATCCAACGCTCGTTTTTGTTTTCGTACATCACTAAGAATTTGAGGTCGCTTGCACGTTCTCCTATTGTGCCCCGTGCCCCAGTACCTTCCACGCCTAGTTGTTTGTAACAATTCCAACCTTGACCTTCTCCTTGTCTTCTTTGGCGTGCCTAGTTGTCCCTTCGATCTAGGAGGCAAAATGGCATCATGGCAATTATAATTATCTACTTTCCATTGAACACGATCTCCAAGTGTTGTGATGCACCCAAAGAATTGACATAACCATCTTTCATTTGGTATGTAGAACGGTAATTGTACAATTTATCACAAGTATGGAAATTACGAATATAATGAACATTGAAAGAATTGGTTCTGTCCATTCTAGAAGCTCTGATTTTCCAATTGCCATATTCAACTCGACATTTCAGCACGTACTCACAGTGGTCGGATTTACGCACCCTATACTGGAAGTTGTTGTGTATTGCATACAACACAAGCGTCTTCCTCATTACATTCTTGTCCCTGAATATCTGATTATGTGTAACACATTGTCACCAGGTCTCGAAGCTCCAACAGGTTCCTGGACAATTTAATCTTCTTCCGGTTGGAATTCTGTTATATCCATGCTTGCGACAAACTCGTTCATCGTTGGAATTTCTAAAGATGAACTACTCACTAAATTAATGGGTTGTGGCATTCCCAAATAAGGTCCAACAGCCAAGTCAGGTGCATTAATGTTTGTCACATCCAATACTTCAACACGTAAAGCATATGCTGTCATTTGATATTTGTATTGGAGCCATATTCCCACCTGCGTCGTACTCAATTTTTAAGGTCTCGGTCCTCTCATCGATCTTCATCTCCGTGGATATCATCTCACAAGTCTCTCATGAATACATCCAACTGGTACGAGAAGTCCAAGCATCATTGAGTTGCATGTAACGAACCCAGTACTGCACAGACGGAGTTGTTCATGTTAGAGTCACGTTCATACGAATTAAACAACATGCAAAATATATGATTAATCCTGTTAACTGTTAAGTTTAATACACAAAGTTAAACAAGAAATTGAACTACAAATGGAGAATCAGTATTCAAAAAACTCTATCAAGCAACATAAATAATGAATGCGTGAAAATCAATATTCCATGTATTATCATAAATTGATAAATCTAATAGAGATCCTTTTACAGACTAACATAGTATGGAAATGTAAAGTAAGTACTGGAATTTGATAGAATAACTAGAATAAGATTGCACCAAATGTTTACAAGAATACGATTTCACAAACGAAGAATAGATGTTTCAGGATTGGAAAATATTACGGAGAATGTTTATGCACAAATAAATTGATGAAATTGTTAATTGTAAACAATTTTTCAAGGATCTACGAAGTAACCCAACTGGTAATAAAAAATGGATCTCTTGCAAAATGGAGAATGATAAGTGCATTTTTGTGCACTTATGCAGGGCCATTTTACTAAGCTTTTGTGTCGTTTTATTATTGCATTTTACTTAACTTAGGTTATTTTTATTTTATTTCAGTTTTGGACTTGTTTCAAAGCAATTGGAAAAGAAAGAAGGATAAATGAGCTAATTGATGGAGTTTTGTGGACTAACATGCATTTGGGGAAAAGTCGAAGCATTACAATTGAAGTAATTTGATAAGGAGGACCAAGATGGAAGAAAGAATGAAGAAAATGGCGGAAAAGAAAAGTGGTGAAAATTTAGCATGGGCAACCTCTCATATATTTTGCCGGGCGGCCGCCCAACTTGAAAACTATCAATATAAGCAAAAAATTTAGCCTGGAAGACCGCCACATTTTGTACTGGGCACTCGCCCATGCCATTTCGGGAAAAAAATTCTGATTTCCTCTTGGGGGTATTTTAAAACCCTAGGGCCGTCCAAAAAGAAGGGGAAGACATTACAATACAAAGAGAACCCGAGAATACATCATCAAGAAGATTTTGGGGCAAGGATTTCACATCAAAACTACAAGAATTCTTGGATTTGAAGCAAAAATGTGATTTTGGTGATGTCTTCTCTTACTTTAATGTTGTATTTTCTTAGTTTCTCCATGTTAAGCTAGATCTATTTGTACTAGGAGATCGATGAACTTTGCTATGTAACTTTGGATTTTAGTTTTACAATTATTGACAGTTAAAACATGTTTTGAGGTTTGAATGACTTTTATTCACATATTTGTTTCCACAATTATTATGCATGTAATTGTGTGAGTATAGTGGTCTATTTCATGCATTCGAGAGAAGGAGAATAGACTTGACGAGATATTAGTCATTGTAAGGTTCGATAGGGGATAGAGATATACATTTATGCTTTGAGTAAATCTTTAAGTGATCATAAAAATACATGCATTCTTGTGAATTTACATTCGTCATAGAGATATAGTCGGGTGGTTTGCATGAATAGGTCTAGCAATTTTCAAAATGTTAAGCATGTTGTCAATGTTATAGAACTAGATTTCAAGACGAACATTGCAAGGGGATTCGTGATCCTAGCTAATACTCGTTTGTTATTCATAAGAAACATTCACTTTGCATTCGAACTTTTAATTGCATTTAGTTGGTAAAATTTAGTTAAGTTGCATATATAATCTTTGTTCAGTTACAAATCTTTATAATCATCTCAAAAAAATCTATAGATTCGGTTAAAATTTCGGTAATTAGAATCAAACGAATTCAATCTCTGTGGGAACGATATCTGGAATTCTGAACAAATTGAGAATCAAGGAATGAGCTCTTCCAATTTTTATTCCATCAAAATCAATCGAAAAATGAAGCCAACGCACAGTATAAATGCACCGGCTAAAAACAAACATAACAGACGCTTACAGCGAAATTGCAATTTAAGGAACAAACTATCAAACAGACCCAAATAAGGACTGAAAGAATAATTGCACGTAAGGTCCTTAAGAAATAAAATGTAAACATTAAGTACTAAAATTCAACATTCCCCCTCAAGTGGGACATTGATGGAAATCCAACAATGCCAACTTGGACAGTAAGAAGCGAAACTGTGGAGCAGGGAGTGATTTGGTGAAAACATCAGCAATCTGATCATTTATAGAAACGTGGCGAGGAAGAACAAAACCCAATTTGTATCAATTGCGAATAATGTGACAATCGATATCAAGGTGTTTGGTCCGCTCATGGAAAACTGGATTGGCACAAATGTGAAGTGCTGCCTGGTTGTCGCACCATAGAGGAATTGGGAGAGGAACAGAGATGTGGAAATCTCGTAAAATGTAATGAATCCACTGTAATTCACACACAGTTGTCGCCAAGCTTCTGTACTCTGCCTCAGCCGAACTCCTGGAAACCGTGGTTTGTTTTTTAGTCTTCCAAGAAATTAAAGCTCCTCCAAAAAAGATACAATAACCTGTTAAAGATCATCGAGTATCAGGACAAGTCGCCCAATCTGCATCGCTGAAGGCTTCCAAAGTAAAATTGTTGATGACAGGAAAGAATAATCCCTTTGACAAAGTACCCTTAATATACCGTAATATATGTAGTGCAGAATTCCAATGAGCAACTGAAGGATTTTGCACGAACTGACTTAACTGTTGAACTCCAAAAGTAATGTCTGGTCTGGTAAGAGTGAGATAAAGGAGACTGCCAACAAGTCTTCGAAACTGTTCAGGATCAGAGTAAGGTTCCTGATCAGAAGCAGAAAATGTTTGACCCTTAGGTAATGGTGTAGAAGCACTCTTTGCACCCAAAAGACCAGCATCGGTGATAAGGTCAAGTGCATACTTCCGTTGATTTAAGTAAGTTCCTTCTGGCGATCTCGCAATTTCAATGCCAAGAAAATACTTGGCATAATTCAAATCCTTGATAGTGAAAGCTTGGTGCAGTGATTCTTTAACACGATTGATCCCCAACTCATCAGTCCCAATAAGAAGTAGATCATCAACGTAAACAAGCAGTGCAATGAAAGAATTAGAATGACGTAAAGTAAACAAGCAATGATCATGTTGGGACTGTTGAAAACCAAAGGCAATAAGATGTTTACTCAACTCAGAATTCCATTGTCTGCTTGCTTGCTTCAAACCATATAGGGATTTTTTCAGCTTACAAACCTACCCTGCTGCAGCTTTTCCATAGCCTGGAGGTGGCCACATATAGACCTCTTCATCCAACACTCCATGGAGAAATGCATTGTTAATATCAAGCTGACAAATAGGCCACTGTCTAGCAGTAGCAATGGCAAAAAATAATCGAATAGTCACAGGTTTTGCCACTGGAGAAAAACTCTCAAAAAAATCAATCCCAGGCACTTGATTAAAACCCTTTGCAACTAGCTGGGCTTTACATCTATCCAACGTGCAATCTGCCTTAACCTTAGCTTTAAAAACCCACTTACAGCCTATTGGTTTTTTACCATTTGGCAAAGAGGTCAGTTCCCATGTATCATTTTTCTCCAAGGCATCAAGTTCTGCCCTCATAGCTTCTGTCCATTCCTTCTTTGTGCTTGCATCCCTATATGAAGTTGGCTCTTGGATAGTGGTGATGTTCGCCAAAAAATCAATATATGCAGGAATGAAGTTGGGTGAAGTGTGATAGGGAAAAGTATAATGAGTGAAAGATGAAGAAGAAGGAATAAAAGGTGGAGAGAAAGTATTGGGTATATGATCAGTTTGACTAAGATTGGATACGAAGTCCTGCATCCATCTAGGAGTGGTTTTTGTTCTGGTGCTTTTCCTTATAAGAGGTTGATTCTGAGTTGGACTAGTAGAGGTAAGTGTGTCAAGAGGAGGTGCAGAACCACTACTGAAATCATCAGTGGCAGCAGGCAAGCCAGCAGGAAAATCAGAATCTTCATTAGAATCTGTTTCAGAAATATTTTGATCTAATACTGGAACAGGAATAGGTGATGTTTGGTCAGGGAGAGAATTGTCTTTGTAGGGAAAGATATTCTCATAAAAAACAACATCTCGCGAAATATATATCTGCCTATTTTCAAGGTTATAGACCTTATAACCCTTCTTTCCAGGGCTATAGCCAATCATTATACATTTAAAACTTCGTGGGGAAAATTTATCCTTCAGAGGTTGAGTATTAGTGGCATAGCAAAGGCACCCAAACACTTTAAGGTTATCATAAGAAGGAATTTTATTGTGAAGGATCTGGAAGGGAGTTTTCCAGTCAAGAATCTGAGTAGGCAACCGGTTAATGATGTAAGTGGCCATCAAAACAGACTCTCCCCAAAAAAATTTAGGCAAGTTGGCTTGAAACATAAGGGCTCTCGCAACTTGTAAGAGATGTCTATGCTTTCTCTCAACCACACCGTTTTGTTATGGTGTGTAGACACAAGTTTTTTGATGCAATATACCTCTGTCAATAAGAAATTTCTGAAATTCTGAATTGACAAACTCAGTGCCATTGTCTGATCTCACACATTTAATATCTATGTTAAACTGAGTTCTAAGATATTGATGATAGGCTTTGAAGGTATGCAGAACCTGAGTTTTATGTTTGATGAGAAAAGTCAAAGTAGCTCTACTTAAATCATCAACAATGGTTAAAAAATAATGTGCCCCTGTAATGGAAGCTTGTTTGTATGGTCCCCACAGATCCATATGAATTAATTCTCCAACTAATTGAGTTTGTATCACACCTTTTTTAAAAGGTAGTCTAGGTTGTTTGGAAATGGCACAAATATCACAATGGGAAAGAAAACCATCATCACAGCTATTAAAGAAATCCGAATGTTTCATAGCAACATCAGAAATGTGTCCCAGCCTTTTGTGCCAAAGACTTAAAGATTTATCGATGACAACATTAGAAGACACAGGGAAATTGTCAAATTGAGGAAGAACAGAATTACAGATGGACTCTTTGAATTTATTCAGAACAGATGAAGTAAAAGAAGTCTTGTCCAGAATATATAGATTTCTGACTAGCCTACCAACTGCCTTGATTTCTTCAGTCTGATGGTCCTATAAAAGGCAGTAATTATCCGAAAAAATAAGTTTCATTTTTGAAGTTTTCGTTAACTTGCTGACAGACAACAAATTAAACTTGAACGTAGGAACATGTAGGACATCTTTCAGAGTAATGGCAGGATGAATTTGAATATCTCCAGTATGCTGAACAAAATTGATGGATGCATCAGGTAGGTATACAGGAATAGCTGAAGTGCATTGCTTTGGTTTTTTAAAAAAATTTAAGTTGTTGCACATATGATTACATGCACCTGTGTCTAATATCCAAGAGCCTACTTCTAACAGGTCTGAAGTATTTAAAGTCTAAACAACATCAGGTTTGAGCGCAGAACCTGCAAAATCATCGAGGTGAGCAAAATTTATCACATCACTTCCATTGCTTCCTTTCATCATTTTTACCAATTCTTGTTGGATCATCTCTGACAAATTGAACTTTTGAAACTTGTCTTTCATTTCCTGATCTGTTTCAAATGGTGTATCAGCCACGTTTGCTGAATATTTCACAGTTCCAGATCTATTCTGATTCTTCAGCTGCCTAAACCAATCCGGATAACCTATAATTTTGAAACAACCATCCTTGGTGTGACCATTAACCTTGCAATGAGTACAGTATAACAATTGTCTCTCCCTTTTTACCATTTCATAACTCTTTCCTCCCATAAGTCTGCCTCCATGATCCTTCTTGAAGCTATTTGCCTTAGAAAACATGGCATTCATTTCAGTTTCATTGCCAAAGGATATATGTACTTCTTTCTGTTTCTCAATTCTCTGGATCATAGCATAAGCCTTGTTAACCACAGGTAGGGGCTCCATAACCAAAATCTGGCCTCGAACTTGTTCATATTCCTCATTTAGTCCCATGAGAAACTGCATTAACCTATTAAATGAAATTACATCTGATACCGCCTTAGCTGAACCACAAGTACATTCAGGTAATGGCATAAGATATGTTAATTCATCCCATAGACCTTTCAATTTTGTGTAGTACTGAGATATTGACTGATTGCCCTGTGTTATCGAGCAAATTTCCCTATGTATTTGGTATAACTGTGGACCATTGCAACCACCAAATCTCTCTTCCAATTCACTCCAGAGTTCTCTAGCAGAGTTAGTGTATAAAAATGGATCAACGATGTCTTTTGAAATTGAATTTAGGATCCACGAAGTAATCATGCAATTGACTCTATTCCATTTCATAAACTGATGTGAATTCTTAGCTGGAGGTTCAATTGTTCCATCAATGAACCCTAGCTTCATTTTTGCACCTAGTGAAATTCTAACTGACCTACTCCAAGCCAGAAAGTTTTTTCCGGTAAGTGGCACAGTAACAAGTGACATACCAGGATGATCTGAGTTGCCTAACTGAAGTGGATCTCCTTCTTCAGTTTCGCGACGAGCTCTATTAGCTCGCGAAACAGCATTTTCTTCGAATTCGTTATCCATCAGAAAATCAGGATCATGGATCACTAGTGATCACAATGTATCAGATCCTATCTTCAGGATCTTTCCGCTCTGATACGATGAACAAATTGAGAATCAAGGAAGGAGCTCTTCCAATTTTTATTCCATCAAAATCAATCGAAAAATGAAGCCAACGCACAGTATAAATGCACCGGCTAAAAACAAACATAACAGACGCTTACAGCGAAATTGCAATCTAAGGAACAAACTATCAAACAGACCCAAATAAGGACTGAAAGAATAATTGCACGTACAGTCCTTAAGAAATAAAATGTAAACATTAAGTACTAAAATTCAACAAATTCTCAATTCCACTTTATTACTTGTTACAAACCGTACACTTGCGGTGATTTAAAACGAATAATTATTTTTCGTGAACAGAGAAAACCGGAAAGACGGCATTATATTACCACAATTGA
This sequence comes from Fraxinus americana, assembly GCA_035079005.1. Lineage (NCBI taxonomy): Eukaryota > Viridiplantae > Streptophyta > Magnoliopsida > Lamiales > Oleaceae > Fraxinus > Fraxinus americana. The sequence continues at coordinate 38,780,942 of CM068708.1, forward strand.
GTTGAGATCAACAACGTTTCAAGAAAGCTTATTTTGAATTTGAATATCCATTTTTTCAGCCATGGGATTTAATGCCTTCCGTTTCCAATTTTTGTAATGATTTCAGTTACATATACCAATAGAGAAAGTGTGTGTACAGTAAAAATGGTGTTATTATTATATTAAGTAGTAAATTTGAATAAAAAATTTAGGTAATACTGTAAAATGAACATCTTTATACTTGTAAGGCATATATAAATTTTTCCCAATCATTTATCCAATTACGACAAGATTTATTTGGTCTAGATATTAGATTGCATCAAAAAGAGTGTGTGTATGTGTGTGTGTGTGTGAGAGAGAGAGAGAGAGAGAGAGAGAGAGAGGTTTATGTGTCTATCATGTTCGTATCCATGCTTAGAGTCTGTTTTAGTTAAGTATAGAAAAGGCACATAAGTTGAGTTTTCTAGTTTTAATTGTTTGCATGTGTTGACGAATTTTCTCAATAGTATTCAAGATCTCTTACTTGACTATGTAAATTTGAGTTAAAAGAGTCTGGCTTCTCCGATTACAACCTTATCATGCCAAGAGTTGGGCTACAACGAGCGAGGTACAATTATCGTGTATAATAGCTATTTTTCTAGCCTTTGATAAGTTTAAAAAAATTATATATATATATATATATATATATATATATATATATATATATATATATATATATACATATATATATGTGTGTGTGCGCGCGCGCGCATAAAAATGGGGATTATGTAAATTGGACAACTAATATCTTCTTCATGGATAGGTAAATCTTTTTTGCATAATGCTTTTTACAACTAAAATTCCTTTTAGTTTTCGTTTGGCATTGCTTTTTAAAAGTCAAAAGCTACTTTTAGGATTAAAAACCTGCATCTGAACATGTTTGGATAATTTTTTTAAAGAACTTTATTAGGATAGAGAACTTTTAGAGAAAGTTGACTCATGAAACTTTTCTACAATAGGTAGAAGCACTTATAAAAAGGTGTGATTTAAAAATAGTTAACTATCAAATATAATTAGCAAAGAAATTACGGTCTGACTGGCCTGGTCAGCTCTTATATATTGGTTTTGATTGAAGGTATATTTTAAGGCTTGATCCAGTGATTTGTACATATTTTTTACCATTATTTTTGGCAGATAATATATTTTTACCATAGTTATTATACGTGTACACTGTACAATTCGATCCCTGCATGGAATTGTGCATGAAATCTGTGTGGTAAATATTTGACGTAAAGGCTTTGATGAACTTAGTCGCGGATGAAGATCCATATTCAGTGCCTATTAATTCTCATTCTCTCTTTCACATTTTGTATTAATACTCAGCACGAAGCACAACACTGACCAACGGAAAAAATACAAGGACATACTGTCATGAAGACATCAAAGAATAATCTCCTTTTCTTGTTTTTCAATCTTTGTATTATTTCTGTTCAGATCAATGCCGAAGAACGAAAGGTAATTTTTACAGTATAAGAAAACTTGTAGAGATTTTTTTTTTAAATATTCTGAAAGTATTTGTTTGTTTGCAGCCTTACATTGTTTACATGGGAGATCTACATGAGGACACTCAGGACAGTATATTCTTGATGGATGAACACCACAGCCTACTTTCTGAAGCAATTGGAGAGTAATAAAAACATTTATATTTATTTATAGTACTGTGTTCAACTGAATTATTAAAGAAAATGTGTGTGTATGTTTATTATTATTTTTTTAATGTTTTTAGTGAACTGATAGCTAGAAACTCCAAGATACATAGCTATGGAAAGAGCTTTAATGGATTTGTGGCAAAATTGCTGCCTCGGGAAGCGGAATTATTATCGAGTATTTATTGATGCACTAAATTATTTTTAGTTCTTCTGGTTTTTAAAGATTTCTTCAATTATTTTCACTTTCGATATTTATTTAATTACCCAGAGAAAGATGGAGTTGTTTCTGTATTCCCAAACAAAGTACAGAAGCTTCGCACAACAAGATCCTGGGATTTTCTTGGAATGTCGATGACAGTGAAAAGGAAACAGGAAGAGAGTGATATGATTGTCGCTCTTATGGATACTGGTAACTAAAATTTGCTTTGTAAATTTGTCCGTCTATGATTTCGACTTATGCTTTTTTTTTTTTTTTTGGTTCTTTTTCATTTTTTACCTAGGGATTTATGTACAGTCTCCCAGTTTCAATGATAAAGGTTATGGACCTCCTCCTGCTAAGTGGAAGGGCAAATGTGTAAAGGCTGGAAACTTCACTGGATGCAACAAGTAAGTCTCCCTAATGTTCCATTTATTCTTGGCCAATTAGGGGAATATTGCTAGTGTATTTAACAGTGAGTCGTTTGTCGTTGGACAGCAAAGTCATTGGTGCGCAGTACTTCCTTCTTGAAAAAGATGGGCCACTGGAAGAGAAGTCTCCGGCTGATTTGGATGGACACGGGAGCCACACTGCCTCGACTGCTGCAGGAAATACGGTACATGGTGCGAGCTTATATGGTATTGCAGAAGGTACTGCTCGAGGTGGAGTGCCATCAGCCCGTCTTGCTATATACAAAATATGTTGGACTTTGGGATGCTCAGACATGGACATATTGGCAGCATATGATGCTGCCATTGCTGATGGAGTCGATATCATATCGTTATCATTAGGAGGGTACCCTTGGGATTTCTTCGAAGATCCAATTGCCATTGGATCCTTCCATGCCATGAAGAAGGGAATCTTAACTTCATGTGCAGCAGGAAATGATGGACCTGTACTTTTAACAGTAGGAAATGTTGCACCATGGATCTTGACTGTGGCTGCTAGTAGCATTGACCGCCGATATGAAACCCCCGTTACATTAGGTAATGGAGAGAAATTTACCTTATGTCCCTTCTACTTTTTCTACGAATTCAATCCTTCATCTACAGTTCTTATATACGGTTTAATTTATCTTTTCAGGGTAATGCGATCAATACATTTGAAACAAATGAAAGCATGTACTCTTTAACGAATGGAGCACACGCACAAAATATTTCTGGAGATCCAATGGGGAACGCCAGGTATTCATCTTGAATTTTTTTACCAAACGGCGAATGCTGATAGACACTTATATAATTGGTTTTTTGTCACAGTGCCTGCGAATATGGGACACTAAGTCAGAATAAAGTGAAAGGAAAAATTTTGTATTGCATAGGATATTTGGGTCAGGACTCCATCGTCGATGAGTTAGGTGGAGCTGGGATTATCATGTCTGGTTATAGCACAGACACTGCCTATCCTAATCTGATACCAGGAACATTTGTCAGTATTAAAGATGGCGCAAAGATTGATAAGTACATCAATTCAACTAGGTTCGTCATATTATTTTCATTTGTCGTATTTATTCCATGCTGTTAAAATGTCATCATATTCTTGAGTAATCTTATTTTAGGAACGCGCAAGCTGTTATATCCAAAACGGTAACTGCAAACATGACAGCACCTTTCATAGCTTCGTTTTCATCAAGAGGTCCACAGACATTGAGTTCAAACATCCTCAAGGTAAAGATTTTTTTCCTTGTAATCGACATTTTCTTTCTGTCATAGGTTCTTACTGAGTTTGTCATCCTATAGCCCGATATTGCTGCACCGGGGCTTGATATTTTGGCGGCCTATTCGCAATTGACGACAATTTCAAGGGATCCATCTGACGAAAGGGTTGTGAAATTCAGCATTATGTCCGGTACATCAATGGCTTGCCCTCATGTTTCGGGGGCAGCTGCCTATGTCAAATCCTTCCATCCTGATTGGTCCGTTGCTGCAATCAAGTCTGCTCTAATGACCACCGGTAAGTCCCCGTAGTGGTTGAGGCTCTTGAGAGCTTTTGAATTATATCCTCTACACGTTTATTTTCTGAATATAATTTGACATTTTTGTTGCAGCAAAAAGCATGAAGATCAGACCAGATGAGGCAGAATTGGCATCCGGTTCTGGCCAAATAAATCCAAAAGTAGCATTGCACCCTGGTCTAGTTTATGACATTCAATATGATGATTACATTAGCTTCCTCTGTAAACAAGGATACAACAGCTCAACTATTGCAATGTTAACCGGCAACAAAAAGTACAATTGCTCAAACTTCCCCGTAGCAAAAGGAGCAGATGGCCTAAACTATCCAACCATGCATGTTTATCTGAACAGTTCTCAATCTTCTTTTTCTGAGGTATTTTATCGTACTGTGACTAATGTTGGCTATGGAAAATCAGTCTACCGAGCAAGTATTAGGTCCCCAAAGGGACTTTCTGTCACAGTCGTACCAAAAATTCTGACTTTCAACGGGCCAAACCAGAAGAGATCTTTCAAAGTGATGGTGAATGGCAAATTTCTTCAGGCGAGTTCATGGGTTCTCTCTGGAAGATTAGTCTGGAGTGATTCCAAGCATAATGTTAGGAGTCCTATTCTCATCTGTAGGACAACAAATAGAACTTTGCTTTAATACATTTTCAAAATTTCATGCTTCTGCAAATATACCCAATGCAAAGCAATTTGATCACTTCTCATTGAACTACTTGTATTTTTCGAATTAGTATATGATGTCAAGTCCTTTCAAGCACATTGATTGGATAATTACAGATAAAACATAATTTCACATAATATGAAATGAAAAGAGGCACAAACCAAATGTCATCGTCCAACTTTAGTGTTAGCTCCTGTCAGTCTTGATAATGAGCTCCAACAACAACAACCTCTAACGTTGAAGAATAGAGGTGAACCAAACAATCTTCTTTATGAGTGAAGATGAAAAAAAAAAAACAGAGAAGAAAAAACAGAGGAGGAACAGGGAAGATCAAAAAAAACGAGAGAGAAAACCTTCTCTTCTTCAATATCTTAGATTGATCTTGATTGTCTAAATCATATCAAGTAACCATGCTTCTTACATAGACAACTAGTACAATGAAAATGATAAACTAATACAACTTGGCTGAAAATAAGGAAATAAGATACCAACTACCATGCATTCTACTGTAGAAGGAATGATGCTCAAAATGTGAGTTTTATATAAAAGCTTCATTATCCTTCAATCTCCTCCTTGAAGCTTTTATGTAATACTCCAATTTGATACTTCAACTCATCAAAACGGCTCTTTGCAAGTAGCTTAGTAAACAAATCTGCCAATTGAGCTTTCGAAGGGCAAAATTGTAGATTAACTTCACCTTCCTTCTCGGCTTGTCTGATAGCATGAAACTTCACTTTTATATGCTTCATTCTTCCATAATTGACTGAAATTTTAGCCACTGCTATTGCAGACTGATTGTCAACCATAATGGTAGTAGGATTGACTTGAGCTTGATGCAAATCACTTAAGATTTTTCTTAACCAAATAGCCTGATTAACCGCTCCTGATGCTGCTACATATTCTGCTTCTACCGTTGATTGTGCCACAATTTCTTGCTTCTTTGAATTCCAACAAAATGCACAGATCCAAGTGTGAATAAATATCCAGAAGTGCTTCTCATGTCATCAATGGAACCAGCCCAATCACTATCTGAATATCCCAACAAATCTGATCCAACTCCTCCTTCATAATTAATCTGATGACTGATTGTTCCTCTAACGTATCTGAGAACTCTCTTAGCAGTAACAAAATGTGTTTGTGAAGGATTGGTCATGAATTTGGACAATAAACTAGCAGCATACATCAAGTTTGGTCTTGTTGCAGTCAAGTATAACAAACTTCCCACAAGACTTCTATACTCCTTCTCATTTGTTGGTAGATCTTCATCTTCTTTGGATAGTTTGGTATTCATAGCCAATGGAGTGTCAACTGGTTTGCAATTCAGCATCTTAAACTTCTTCAAAATATTTGTTGCATATTTTTGTTGTGAGATAAAAAATACTATCAGTTTTTTGCTCAATCTCAATGCCAAGAAAATATTTCATTTCTCCCAAATTTATCATCTCAAATTCCTTCTCAAGTTCATGAGTAAATGACTCAATTTCCTTCATATTATTATCAGTGATCAACAAATCATCCACATACAAAGAAATAATCAAAACATTTGAGTAGGAATCTGTCTTCACATAGAGTGTATGTTCACTCTCACTTCTTTTAAATCCACTTCCACACAGATATCCATCAATTCGGCTGTACCAAGCTCTTGGGGCTTGTTTCAATCCATACAAAGCCTTTTTCAGCTTGCATACACAGTCTGGATCTGAACTTAACTGAAATCCTTCAGGTTGTTCAACAAAGATATCCTCTTCAAGTTCTCCATTGAGAAAAGCTGACTTAATATCCAGCTGATGAATTTTCCATCTCTTTTGAGCTGCCAATGCAATCAATAACCTGATTGTATCATGCCTTGCAACCGGAGCAAAAGTCTCAAAATAATCAACACCACATTCTTGAGCAAAACCTTTTGCTACAAGTCTTGCTTTATACTTGTATATTGAGCCATCAGGATTTACTTTGGCTTTGTAAATCCACTTTACTCCAATCACTTTCTTATCAGTTGGTCTTGGTACCAACTCCCAAGTTTGATTTTTCTGAATCATTTTCATTTCCTCTTCCATAGCATCAATCCATTTTGGATGTTTAGCTGCTTCAACATAGCTATTTGGTTCAACAATTGCCATATAGCATCTTTCATAGATCTCATTCAACGATCTAGTTCCTCTAGGAGGTGAACTAGAACTAGAATTAGAAGAAGATTCAGAAGGACCATCATTTGATGAACTTGATTCTGTCACATGTGGCTGAATTTCAGGAACTGCTGTAGGAGTATTCTGTTGCAGAGTTGGTAAAAGAACATACTGTTGTTGTGGCTCAGCTTCCTCCCAGTTCCATTGAGCATTTTCATCAATTTTAACATCTCTAGAAACTGAGATTTTTCCAGTTCCTATGATGTACACCCTGTATCCTTTTGACTGGGAACTATAGCCAAGAAATATCCCTTTTTCTGCCTTGTTATCCAGTTTACTCCTCTTTTGATTTGGAACATGAATGTAGCACAATGAGCCAAACACTTTGAGGTGTTTTACTGTGGGTTTTAGTCCACTCCAAACCTCAATTGGAGTTTTATCTTTCACAGCTTTAGTTGATAATCTATTCTGTAGATAAACAGAAGTATAAACTGCTTCAGCCCAGAACTTCTTTGGTAGACGTTTCTCTACTAGCATACATCTAGCCATTTCCATAACTGATCTGTTCATCCTTTATGCAACTCCATTTTGCTGTAGAGTATAAGGAACTGTAAGCTGGTGATGAACACCATTCTCTTCACAAAACTGATCAAACATCTTGTAGGTATACTCCTTGCCATTATCAGACCTCAACACTTGAATTTTGCAACCTGATTGAGCTTCAACGAGTACTTTGAATTTCTTAAACACCTGAAATACATCTGACTTGTTCCTCATAAAATATACCCAACACATTCTGGTAAAATCATCAATAAAGAGCACAAAATACAGATTTTGACTCAATGAGGGTGTTCTCATTGGACCACAGATATCTGTATGAATAAGTTGCAATTTTTGTGTTGCTCTCCAAGCACCTTCAGTTGGAAATGATTCTCTGTGCATTTTCCCAAAATTACAACTTTCACAGACTCCTCCTGGCTCATGAGTTTGAGACAAATCCCTTACCATACCATGTGAATGTAGGTAGGCTAAGGATTTAAAATTTATATGACCATATCTCTTATGCCACAAGTTTGATTCATCAAAATTAACTTCAGCAGCATTTGCAATCGGACTTTGCCAGTGTATACTAAAGCTTTTATTTTTCATAGGCACACATGCTATTTCAACACCATGAGAATCACATATTTTGTACAAATGATCTTTAAAGTGCAATGAATAACCATTTTGAACCATTTGACCAACACTTAGCAAATTTGAACTTAAACCGGGTACAAGTAAAACATTTTCAATGTACCTTGTTCCTTTCTTTGTTTGGACAGTAATGGTTCCCTTTCCTTTTGCTGAGACAACTTCTCCATTTCCCATCTTGATAGTAGCTTTGCAATCAGAATTCAGTTTGCAAAAAAATCTCCTTTTTGCTGGTCATATGATTGGTGCAGGCACTGTCAATAAACCATGAGTCTTCCTCCACCGAATTTGTCATGTGAAATGCCAGAAATAAATGATCTTCACCCTTCTTTTCAGAAGCCAGATTAGCTCGCTGATTTTGATGTCTTGGCTGTTGTTGAGTTTGTGGCTGATTTTGTAGTTTAGCCCTGCAAAACTTCTCCAAGTGTCCAATCTTCTTGCACCATCTACATTGTTTTGACTTCCAGCAATAATTTTCTGAATGGTTTGTTTTGTTACAAATGCTACAGGGAGGATAAGTATCTCGATTGTCTTTGATCATTCCAGATTTGCTACTGCTTCCTTCTCTTTTCTTTCTGTCATCAAATTGTCTTTTTCCACTACTTCCTTTTGAGAATGATTGCTTGTGTCTTGCTGCAAAGGCACCTTCAACTAACTTTTCTGACCTTACTGCTTGTCTTTGCTCATAGGCTAGAAGAGCTCCTGTGAGTTCAGTTAATGAGAGACTCGACAGGTCCTTTGTATATTCTATGGCTGTAGTTACCGCATCAAACTTCTCAGGTAAAGTGATCAACACCTTTTGAACTACTTTCTTATCAGAAAGTTTCTCCCCATTCAGCTTGAGTTGATTAACTATATCCACAACTCTTGAAGTATAATCCTTGATTTTTTCAGTTTCCTTCATCCTCAAATTCTCAAAATCTCTGCTCAAGGCTTGCAGCCTCACTGCTCTCACCTTCTCTGAGCCTTTAAATTCTTCTTCAAGCTGATCCCAAGCTTCTTTAGCTGTTGACACAGCAACTATCCTGGGAAAAATTTCTTCAGATACTGCTGTGTACAAGAAAGAAAGAGCTTTCATGTTCTTCATTGATTGATCCTTATTTTGTTTCAGTTGAGCTGCTGTATAGTTGACGTCAGTTTCAGGAGGTTCATACCCTTGCTCAATCACTTCCCACAGATCGTGAGCCATCAAAAAAGCCTTCATTTTAACAGACCAGAAATCGTAATTTTCACCAACAAACACTGCTGGTAATGGAAGAGAAGACGAGTTCGTTCCTGCCATTTTAATTTTCACAGAAGTCACCGAAATTGCAGACACCGTATTTGAACTTTACTCACCGGATATGAAGTGAAGATACCGGATTTAAAACGTAAATACCGGATTTGACCCCTTTTTCTTCTTCCTACCGGATTTGAACCTTTCCCACCGTATTTGCAGTGTGGCTACCCGATTTGCAATTTAGCTACCGTATTTGCAATACAAATACCGTATTTTAAACTTACACACCGGATTTAACTGCTTCTTCTTTTCCCTTCTTCCTGATCCTCTTCCATAGATCGAACAATGCTCTGATACCACTTGTTAGCTCCTATCAGTCTTGATAATGAGCTCCAACAACAACAACCTTTAACATTGAAGAATAGAGGTGAACCAAACAATCTTCTTTATGAGTGAAGATGAAAAAAAAAACAGAGAAGAAAAAAAAGAGGAGGAACAGGGAAGATCAAAAAAACGAGAGAGAAAACCTTCTCTTCTTCAATATCTTAGATTGATCTTGATTGTCTAAATCATATCAAGTAACCATGCTTCTTACATAGACAACTAGTACAATGAAAATGATAAACTAATACAACATGGCTGAAAATAAGGAAATAAGATACCAACTACCATACATTCTACTGTAGAAGGAATGATGCTCAAAATGTGAGTTTTATATAAAAGCTTCATTATACTTCATTTAGATTACTGACTTCCGTGATTATTCTTTAAACGCCAAAATATACTACATATGATAGACTATGGAACATTGTGATTATGAAAGCAGCTGCATCTAGTACAATGTTAAATTACCCAAAGACGCTGGAGTAAAAAATCAAAGACTCATACAAAGTGTTGACCGCTTAAGAAATCATCCGCATGTAATACAATGTTAAACTACTCAACTAATATGAATATACTAAAGCATTTGTACCAAAATATCATCAACGATAGCCTTCTGTTTAGTTAAGCACGATGTATTTACCTGATAGAGATTTAAACTGGCCATCCAACCAAGAATATGGACATAAAACATCTAAATTTCAAATATAAAGGCCTCTTAAAGGAAGTCTTTCTGAAACAAATTCTGGTCCTTGTATTCTTCACCAGCTCTTAAAAGAATATTTACTGCTTGTACAACGGCAATGTAGATTTTTCAGTTTTCACAATTCCTTCCTCTTCTTCCTGGCCTCGGTTGATGCAATGTTATCCTCTGACTTCCCACTAGACCAGAGAAAATCGGTTTTTTAGAGTCCGGCAATGAGTGTAAACCATGTACCATACGCTCAGGGGCAGAAAAAAGAGTTTCGATGTCAGAAGAATCCTCTACCCAAGCACTTATACATCTAAAATTTGCTGTTTGTGTTAGGATGAAATCGGTGAGGAAAAACTGAATCTCGTTTATTGACTAACTTGCTAAAATGATCATACAAAAGACATATAAATAGAAGTCAAAGTTGGCACCAAAAATAACCAACAAACTAACAACTAAACTAATCAATCCAGCTGGATTAACTAACTAACAGAACGGTAGAAAAGAAATGTGTAAATGTGTTACAGTTCTAATACTCCCCCTCAAGAGGTGCTGTAAATATTCTTTACACACATCTCAGATAATAATGGAACTAGAACAGATGCAGGCAGGGGCTTAGTGAACACATCAGCTAGTTGATGTTGGGAACAGATTGGTAGCAGTTTAACAACACCATTTGCAATTTTGTCTCGAATAAAACGGCAATCAATTTCAATGTGTTTCGTTCTTTCATGAAATGTGGGATTATTGGCAATTTGGATTGCGGATTGGTTGTTACATAATATAATTGCTGGAGAGATAATATTTAGTTGAAAATCTTTCATTAGTTGGTTGATCCAAATGACTTCGCTAACAATGGCACCAAGCACCCTGTATTCAGCTTCAGCTGAGGAACGAGATATGGTAGGCTGCCCTTTTTCTTTCCATGACACTAATGATTCTCGAAGAAAGACTCAAAAACCAGTAGTGGATTTCCTGGTGTCAAGACATGATCCCCAATCAGCATCTGAAAAGGCTCGGAGCTTGATATGCGATTGCAGGTCAGAAAAGGCAGAGAAGAATAGGCCTTGCCCTGGATTATTTTTCAAATAACGAAGAAGGTGATGGATTGCCTTAAGATGAAGCATCCTAGGTTGCGACATAAACTGACTCAGCTTATGCACTGCAAAGGTGATATCTGGCCGGGATAATATTAAGTAAATCAGTCTCCCAATCAAGCGCTGATAGTGAGAAGCATCTGCCAGCAGAGCCCCATCGTGATTGCTGAGTCGAATATGTGGATCCATAGGAGTGCTAGTTGGCTTGCAATCCAATTAACCTAAAATCTTCAAGTAATTACAAAGTATAATTCCTTTTGAAATCACAATACTAGATGTAGAACATGCAATCTCGATGCCTAAGAAATACTTCAAAGCTCCAAGATCTTTGAGTTTGAATTGGGATTGTAAAAATGTCTTCAATAAACCAATTGTGTGAATGTTCAGCCCTGTGATGTCAATGTCATCAACATACACGAACAATGCTACAAAATCATTCCTAAAGCCCTTAGTAAACAAGGAGTAATCTGCTTTGGACTGATGAAAGCCGTATTGTAGATGTGCTTGGGTGAATTTCGAATTCCATTGCCTTGATACCTGTTTGAGGCCATAAATCGATTTATGCAATTTCCCAACAAGTTTTTCCCCCTGTTTGATAGCATTAAGAACCTTATATCCAAGCGGAATATCCATGTAGACATCCACAAATAGATCGCCATTGAGGAAAGCATTGTTAATATCAAGTTGGATCAAATACCATTTACAGTGGGCTGCAAAAGATAAGAGTATTTTAACCGTAACAATTTTAGCGACTGAAGAGAATGTGTCAAAAAAATCTAACCCCTCTTGTTGTGTATAAACCTTGGCTACTAAGCGAGCTTTGTGCCTCTCAATCGTTCCATCTAATTTGTATTTATTTTTGAAAAACCACCGACATCCAACAGAATGTTTTCCTGCTGGCAAAGAAACCACTGACCAAGTATGATTTTCTTCCATGGCATCTAATTCTGCCCTCATAGTCTCACGCCACACTGGGTATTTGACTGCTTGATGATAGAAATGGGGCTCAAACTGAGTTAACATATTCAGGATGAAATGTTTGTGGGTTGGGACAAATGATCATAAGATATATAATATCCAATATGATGGGGTGAAGAAGCAGTATGAATAAGCCTTTGAGAAAGAAGATTGCAATGATAATCCCTAAGATATTTAGGGATTATAATTGATCAGCTGCCATGATTGTATGGAAAGGTAATTTCATGAAATACAACATCTCGGGATAAGAAGATTGGTTTGAGCTTCACATCATATAGCTTGTATCCTTTTACTCCAGAGGGATATCCAATAAGAGCACATACTCTAGCTCGTGGCTGGAACTTATTTCTATGTGCAGTTAAGGTTGACGCAAACGCCAAGCATCGACAAACCCTCAGTCCATAATAGTTGGCAGGCTTACCATACAATATCTCATATGGAGTCTAATGTTTCAGAATGGGAGATGGAGTTCTATTGATCAAGAATGTTGTTTTTAAGACACATTCCGACCAAAACTCACCTGTGACTGAAAGTATAAGGATCTAGAAACATTTAACAGATGCTCCTATTACACTCTACCACTGAATTCTGTTGAGGTCCCTCCTCTGTTTTGCAAGAAGACAAATATAGCAAGTCATGTTTTTATTCAATCTTGTAACATGCATTAGAAATTGAATTCAGTGTTCTGGTATCAAGGACATATAGGTCCTGCAAATATTCACCATTGCCAATCATCTTCTTGGTCTTGGCCTCCTGGATGATGAAACCATCATGAAAGAAATTAAGTGCGAGTTGTGAACCAGCAGTCAAGGCACTTACTAATAATATGTTGAAATTTAATTGGGGTAAAAATAACACATCACGCAGTATAAGCTTTGGACCCAATTTAACATCACTATATAATTTGACTGAAATCTATTTGTGATTTGGCGGAGGTACATTAGAGCCATCAATGATCCTCATGTTCTCAAAAGCATCAGCGATGGAACACACATGCTTGGTGGCGCCTGAGTCCACTATCCAAAATTCCTTGGAAGAAAAAATGGGATTGATAGATATAGAATGACATATACCTGCAGCATACGATATGATGTCATTGTTCTGATTGTTAACAATGGCACTTGATGTCAGGTGAGTGGATAAGATTGACATTAATTCTTGATACTGATTAGGATTCAAAATCTGGACAAAGTTCCCTATAGCAGGTTGCTTGTCCTCATTCTGTAAATTAGATGGAGCTGAGAGTTGATTGACAGAATTAGAACCAGAGGAGTTCTCGAAGTTATCCTTGAGTCTTGGCTTATAACCTGGTGGATATCCATAGATCTTGAAGCACTTGTCAATAAAGTGACCGTGGATGTTGCAATGTGTGCAGTAAGGCATTTTCATCCTTTTAACATTCTTAAGCCTTAAGCTACTAATAGAGAATCCAGATCCATTTTGCACATTAACACTGTCAAAACTTACAGCAAATGCAGCACCTCCATTCAAGTCATTTCCATCAGATAGTTGAGTGCTAATCCTTCTCTAGTTTTCTTCTTGAGAAATCAAGGCAAACACCTTGTTGATTGGGGGCAAAGAATCCATAAGCAACAGCTGGCCTCTAACCTGTGAGAGGAATTATGTAGCCCCATGAGAAAGGACATGATGTATTCCATTTGATGGTGTTTGTTCAACTTTTTTACTCTTCCACATGTACAGGTAAGGCGATAGTTACTAAGTTCTTCCCCATATAGTTTTGAGTTTAGTAAAATATGTACTCAAGGTACTTTGATCCCAAGTTAGATTCATCAGATCTCTCATCAATTGAAATATATGTGGCTCATTTTTCTGTTGAAACATGTCCTTAAGATCACTCCATATCCCAAATGCTGAAGTTGCATACAATATGCTAGCGGTAATCTCCCTTGAAACGGAATTGAAAATCTATGATATAACCATATTATTGTTTCGTATCCAGGGATCCATCAATTCAGCATCTGTATTCCACCGAATCCATGACTGCAGACTTCAACAGAATAGATGATAAAGAAGTGCACAGATCGAAAATTGCTCTTATACCATGTAGGATGAAATCAGTGAGGAAAAATTGAATCTCGTTTATTGATTAACTTGCCAAAATGATCATACAAAAGACATATAAATAGAAGCCAAAGTTGGCGCCAAAAATAACCAACAAACTAGCTAAACAAACTAACAACTAAACTAATCAATCCAGCTGCATTAACTAACTAACAGAAAGGTAGAAAAGAAACATGTAAATGTGTTACAATTCTAATAGTTTACCTGGGCCCTGGTACAACTTAGTGATGCAGAAACAAGGATAGCCCCTTCAGGTTGAGGCCCCAATTGCTGATCACCACCATCTAAAGGAACATTAAACCTGGCTCCATGGATACTGTCTGCATATATGGTCTGTATAGAACTAGAAGCTTCTTGCTTCTTTTTTTGGGTTAGCAACTTATGATTTTCTGCGTTCACCAGAGTATCTGATGAGGAACGTGTGCAGCATTGGAAATTGGGTGACTTCTCATTTTGTTTGTCACTGAGGGCTGACTCTAAATTCAGGGTGCTACTATGAGTGAGAAAAGGAAACGACCAAAGTATAGGGTATACAAATTTGGAAGCTCCTGGCTCATAAAGACTCGTGGAGTTATCTTGTTCTGGAAGTAAAATCAACAAATCCCTCAGTTGAAGAGAAAGCTGTGATGACATGGCGGCATCAGTAAGCGACGCACATTGTACTCAGATGTTCCGATGGTGGACCAATTGGAGGCCAAAAGACGGGTACTCCAGAAGGTTGGTTGAAACATAAGGTGTTCTTGATGCAAAAGTAGATTTCTCAGCCTATGCTTATTGGAAAATAAAATGGATCGAGGTAATATATATGACACGATATGAAGTAATATATAATCGCAAACAAATAATAAGATAAAAGATAAAGAATTGATTGACAGAGGAACGAGGTATTTTATTCAATTGACTAATATCAAGAAAACAAATACAATAACCATAACTACACAATTATTCTATATTTCAATAATACAAAACTTGTGAAAGGAGTCTAGAATTTATAGTGGTGCATATCAAACCCTAGAAATACCACAATGATATAAACAAGATAAAAAATCACGGGAATTAGAGGAAATAATATTTTCCCAATAAAAGTACGTGGAAAGAAGGAAAAAATACTTTCTCAAAAATTCAATCTAATTTAGGTCAAAAATCTAATAATATTCACCTTGATACAAATTCTAATGCAGTGAATGAAGCTCAAAAATCTCTCCACTGGAAAAATAAATCCGACTACAACGAAAAATCTGAACTCTTCAATAAGAACCAAACTTTTTTCAACCCAAAAATACTCCTCTTCCACTGTATCCAACATGGATACATGAACCCAAACACTGGGTTCTCCAAAAGGTACAATACCAAGCTGAATCTCCACCACGATACCAAATATGTGCTGACTTTTCTTCACAAATTCTGCCTAACCTTGTAAGATGTATAATTGAGACATCTTTTGTCCCTCCAATACAACACGAACACCTTCTAAACCCTCAAGACTCCGCCTCTTTCCAAGAACATGTACCATTTTGAATCAAGAGTGCTCGATGAAATAAGATTCTTCTTCAAGTTTGGAATCTGTCGAACGTGATTAAGTGTTCTATCTACCAGCTTCATTATACCAATATCAACTACCCAACAAGGTTCGTTGTTACCCATGACAATGACACATTGCGTCACCGTTTCATATGTTCCAAACAAATTTTGATTGTCACACATATGGAACACTTAAGTTGTATCCAAAATGCACTCCACTTCAGGTTTGGATTCCATATAAAAAATCGTTAAAACATCTCTATCACTCAAATAGTTATTAGCTACGTTGGTTTCGTCTGAAGTATTTGATTGCATTCCATGATTTGCAGTCAAATTACCTTTGTTCTATAATTTGTCGCAACCCCTCTTTATGCGTCCTTTCTTTTTGCAATAATAACAAACTTGATTACTGAAATTTGACATCAACTTACCCATTCTCCAATCACCATGAACAACAAGACATTCTCCATCTCTGGCCTCAGATCCAACTAGATGCTTCATCTCCTTTTTTGAAAACAAGATATCATATGCATTTTCAGTAGTGAGAGTATTACAGATATACAAGATTATGTCTCTAAACGAAGTAAACGAAACGGGTAGCGAACACAAAAGGATTGAGGCCAAATCTTTTTTATCATACTTTACCTTTAATGTCTCTAAATCAGCAAAGATCTCCTTGAACACAGCCAGATAATTTTTCAAAGATCTGCCTTCTGTCATGCGATGAGAATAGAACATCTGCTTCAGGTCCAATTTGCTTGTCAGACTTTTCATGCACAATTACTCCAATTTCAACTACAATGCAACTATCGTTTTCTCCTTCAAAACGTCATAAAGAATATTTTTAAAGAGATGAAGATAGATCTGTGAAAGTACCTTCCAGTCCTTCCATTGTTTCTCCTCTGTCATCCAAGTTGTGGGCATTTTTTTAAATTACAACAAAGAGTCATCCAAATTCATCTGCGTGAGTATAACTTGCATCTTCACTTGTCACAACGAGAATTTTGTATTGCGATCTAAAAACGAAATTTCATACTTGAGGGCTTACATCAATAACAAAAATCTTAAACAAATCGCAATCAATAGGTCTAATATCACTTGTTGGAAAATAAAACGGATTAAAGTAATATATATGACACGATATGAAATATATGATCAAAAGAAAACAACAAGATAAAAGGTAAATAATTAAGGAACATAGTATTTTATTCAATTGACTAATATTGATAAAATAAATACAATAATTGTATCTACATAATTATTCTATATTTCAGTAACGCAAAACTTTTGAGAATAGCCTAGTATTTACAGGGGTGCATGCCAAATCTAGAAATATCACAAAAATGGAAATAAAATTAATTATCACGTGAAATAAAGAAAATAATATTTTCCCAATAAAAACACATGGAAAGAAGGAAAAAATATTTTTTTCAAAAATCCAACCTAATTTGGATAAAAAAACCCAACAATGTTGATTGCGACTCTTCTTAAATTTCTTTAGTTGTAGCCCTTGTTACCTCAGCCATCTGTAGAGGTAAAAGGCAATGTTGAAGATATTAAATTATGCTATATGTACATTTCATGTTGTACACTTTTGTTGGCATTGCATTTTTTCTTATGTACATTTTTTTGGTGAAATGACAATACATTTTGAATTGTGCTTTTCAAATGGAAAAAATGTGATTTTTCAATTTGGTAAAACGAAAAAAAAAATTCGTGAAATATTTGATGGCAAATGTAGATCTAAAACAAATACGAAAAGTAAAATGTGTTTTAACAGCGGTAAATTTGTACATGGTGTATAGATTGTCCCAGAAATGATAATAAAAAGAAAGATAAGGAGAGTGATGAGGCAGATGTTGCCATTGGGTCGAGTTATGACTAGTGTGAGGTTTATTTAGAGTAAACATGGTTACTACATGTGCATTTGTGTATAATCATTTTCTACGTGTGTGATCACTTAATTCTATTGTAATGTTGATACGTTATACTTTCAATATGTTTGATGTGTGTAATTGCATAAATTAGAGTGATCTTATCACTTTGTGTAATGTATTTGCATGCATAGTAGATTGAGTTCTGTAACATATTCCTTTTGCTCTATAAGTGGTGTGAGAGGGTGTGGTAGTGAGAAGAAAGTGGGGCAATCATTTTCTCTTTTATCTTTGTACTCCTGTGTGATTTGTGAGATTATGTGGGGCAGCCATATGTGGGTTATATTCTTCCTCTTTGTGAGCCTCTTTTGTGAGTGTAGTGAAGTAACTAACTTTTTCTTTTATTCTCTTTATGAGTGACACCTTCACCCAATTCCTTTGTGAATTTTTTGAGCATTGGCTTTGGAGTAACCTTATGGTGCTTGGGTTGATTTAAATTGAACCCTAACCTTTGTGGTTGCTAAATGCGTTGATTTTTGCCATTGTGGGTTTGAGATACATCAGCGGTAAGTGTGTTGTGTATGTTTTGGTAATGTGGAGTATAGGGTACATTGGTGGTATGTATCGCGGGATGTGGAGTGTGACATTTAGATCACGAATGGAGATATGATTAAATATCTAAAATCCTTTATTTGTGAAGACACTGATCAGTTGGAGTGTGAGAGAGACATTTCTATCACTTCTGTGAGACTCATTATCCACTTAAGTTGAGAAAGTGAGGTGGTGATAAAGGATTAATTTCAAAGACTTATGATCTATTGTGGTTTACCAGTTAGACGCGAGTTGATCGATCAATTTAGGGAGCATGGTGAGCGATAAGGTGAGATATGTGCTCTCAATGTGTGAGTAACACGGAAGAGGATAGGATAAGTGTGGTGGGATCTTTTGTGGTGTCATTTATGCATTTATTGCATATGTATTGATCGTTTAATTGATTAACTTGGTGTTAATCTGTTGTTTTGTGTTAACGTATTTTTGAAAAGATCTGTGTTATCCTATATAATATTTTCATCGCATGTCTATTTATTCTTGATTGATTACTGTGATTATTTGTTTCTACTTGAGTATTTTTTCCTTAACCTTGATGAGTACATAGAGCATGTATAGTATGTATTTCGGGTTCGAAACACGAGCTAAGGTCTGTAATCCCAATTTTATTGGTTACCTTGATTATGCAAGTATAAACATTGCGTTTTATTTGCTTGCGGTTGATTGGGTATCAAGGTGGATAAATTATCAAACGTGTGTTTTAAATCATTGTTATCTCTTCTTCTTCCTACGTTAGTGAATTGCTAATATCACCACCATTAGAGTCCTTCGTGGGGTGAACTTGTGGAACCAAAGTGTTGGTTTGGTTTTGGGTCAAGCTTGTTGGGTGGTGTTCGTTTGATTGATTTTCTTGAATCTGGATTAATATTTCTCAAAGATTTTAACAACCGATGCGCCAAGCAAAAATCAACCTTATATAGAAGTGGGTGCCAGACGTTTTTTAAGTCTACCTCTATGAATGAAAAAGATCTCTAGGACAAATATTGGAGGCTTGGATTACAAGAAAAAAAAACACAAGTTTTTAATAAGAGGGGACGATTCTGGAGTCTGATCAATAAGAAGAAGAAAATTCTGAAGAAACTAGTAACTCTTCATTGACGAAATTCACGTAAGGAAGTTGTATGTAAAAATAATAAAGTGATTTTTATTCCAATTTGTGGAGCAATCCTAATTCAATTGTAGTAGCGGCGAAAGATCAGGGTCGTGTGCATGGTTCAATTACTCGAGACGATTATATCATCATGCTATAGCGTATTGTTTACTCGTGGCATGAGGGACCTTAGATGTTCCCTTAGTGGGTGTTTGGCACCTATTAATTTTTTAAAAAAAATTTCTCATTCTTAATTATAACCACGCATTCTCCAAATAAAATAATATTACACACAAATTTAAAACTCTTCATTACTTTTCAACCACACATTTTTCCATCAATCACTATTCCAAAATTTATAAATGATAAAAGTTGCGGATCCCATGAAATGTAGAACTGAGAATGAGTTTAAGAAATGGAGGTTAGACATGGATTGTGCCTTCAATTGAGATTTTAAAAGTCCATCTAAATTTTAGTGTCCCCAAATTGAGATTTTAATAGGTTAATCTAGATATCATCAATAACTCATATATTTATAAGAATTTCATTAATAAAGAGATTTCAAAATATTTGTATGGCTTTCAACTTAAAAATATTTGAATGGATTTCTAACATAATAAATTCTTTTGAAATTTTACTATTTTTAATGAAATTTTTATAGATTATGTGAAATCTATTCAAATTCACGAAATTCGCTAAATTTTATAATTTTTAAAAATTTATTAAAATTTTAGTTGAGGACTACGTGAAAGAATTATTCTGTTACATTAGTGATACTTTTCGAGCACACTTGCTACACTAGACTAGATAATAAATGGGATTTAAAATTTTATCTACTGTCCTAGGACACACTGCTAATAATACGTACTTAGGTCCTCAAAGCTCGAGAGTGAGCCTTAATTGACCTTAGAGGATGTATCTGCCTCAACGGAAGGAGACGGCTGACAAGCTTGCTGGATTGTAGGAATAGACGATGAAGGAGATACTGCGGGAGAGAGGTTAGTAAGTTCCAAAGCTTGTGACCTCAATTCTGGAGGGTAATCTGCAACACAACCAATTCTTGGACCAGCACCTGTTGACCATTGGCGCGAGAGTTGATGGCCTAATTGATACGACTTTGCAGCCTTCTTGGAGTTAATTCTTTGCAGTATTGCTTCCTTTGGTACGTCCGCTCTAGGGCTCTGGAGACCTCCGGAGAGAACCCTCTTGTACTCAACTTTAACTTCAGTTCGAGATGCTTCAATTGTTTCTGTAGGCGGGTTTCTTTCTTCTTCATTGGGAAGACAAGGTTGAACAGAAACTGATGTAAATGGAAGTTCGAATGTAGACATGTATTTAGTCAATTTTCCATTGTCAAGACTCTCAGAATCTTCATTTGCCTTCTTGATCTGATTAAATAAGACACAGGACAGCAGTATTAGGTGGAATACTAAAATCATAACTCCAAACGACTACTATTCAGAAGATGAAAATTCGCATTTATCTTGGACGCTACTTATGAAAAAAGTATTCACAAAAAGCAAGCACCATGTTCAGGCTGTGTAAGTAATACTCAGAACAGGAAATGTAGATGAAGTACCTCGACTTCATCCAGGTTGACTCCGTTTTCCTTGAGAATTGATAAAATGGTCTCCAGGGAATCTTCAGTTGGCTTGTAATGTCCGCTGTAAGGTGAGATCCACTGAAGAAAGTAAAGTGGTTGCATTAGATCATAATGCATTGTTGTGAAATCCTGTTCTAAATCAGCAAACTGTATTTTCAAAAGAATTAAATTTGACGTCAATATATCAGGACCAAGACTTTGGATAATGATTAGTGCCCAGACTTTACCTGGAGCACTCCATCTTCTGCCATGAGCCTCCCAGCAGCTAAAGTAGCCCCTCCCGCGAGGAAACTAGAATGATGGAACGATCCTTTCTTTTTCTGAAGGTAATAAAAATATAGATGTAAGAATAAATCAAAAGTTTCAAGTCATGCCTGTACACTTACAATTTCCTTTTAGATCTTACCTCTCCAATGTAGAGTTTCCTGGATGTGCTCACCACGAAGATCCATTTCAACTCTGGTGATCCTGTGTTCGTTTCTAGGGGTTTTCCAGATTTATTGTGCAATATTTTTCCATCAATCACCACGTATTCGTAATTTTCCCTCTCTTGCTGAACATAGCAAAGAAGAATAAGAAAAGAAGGTGATAATACTAATTAAAATGCATGGATTGGAACAGAGCAATTAAGACAATATAATCAGATGTTGCTAGAATGGTTGCATCACAATTCACATACTGTATCCATAAAATTTAAATAAATAAAATTTTGATCACATACTGGTCCAAGATACTTGATGCGTTGTTGACGAAGTTTTGATCTTGGGCACTCTTTAAGATCAACCTCTCTGCCATCTCCAAGATCCAGCCTGTAGATATATTGAAGTTTTAACATCTTTTTTTCACTTCAGATTATGGTTAACCAATTACACACCAGTTCAATATAAATAAACAAACATTTTTGGGCCTAGAAAGGCATAAAAGAATACTGTGGGTACAAGTTTATGATCATCACTCGCATATTCTTGACTGTGGATTTGGTGCTCTCAATGGTTCATTAAAGGCATAAGAGTGTGACATTTATTTTCCTTCAATCCACTAGACATGGCCGGCATGCTTGACCACTTTAGATAAACTATGATACTTACCGGTATAAATCAAAATTGTAAGACATCAGATGAGTTCAAACTTGTCTCACCACTGGAAGAAGCGCTGACCAGCAGTACTTTTACTCCACACTTCATAATACAAACGTAAGCTGTGTCCATAGCGGTGCCTTGGATCAATCTGGATAATGTACATAAAAATCTATATTAACTTCAAAAATACTATTACCAGATAATGGCGGGTAGCTTATAATTAAATGAAGTTCACAGCAGATGGCATGAGGAAAATAGTAACTCACAGCTTCAATCCAATGGTTAAAGGCCAATGTTTGTGCTCTGTCATCTGTAGACAAACCCCTGCCCACCTGTCCATATATTTGTTGAAGATAAATCATCAAATGCAGTCCTTTTCGAAAGAAAAAGATTTTCTATTGACTAAATTGCTAATGAGTTTTTCATTTTATAAAAAGGTTACAAGAAGAAATCATTTTTATACCCTGGAAGCATTCAAACTGACACGACTCCAACGCGAGGCTGCTGTCTCTGGCTTCAATAAGCCGACATAGGATACAGTACTGTGATTCAATTGTACAAACTCTATGGCTTGCCACCTTCGATTTCACCACGAAAAACAAACATTTACAAATAAAGAAATAATACGGACAAATTACAAGCATTTATTTGCACAGTTTCTATATTTACTATAGACAAATTCAGAAACCTGTCGAGTAATGTTATATGTCACACCTGGCTGCCTCATTTTCCGATAAATCAAAGTACATCCCAACTTTATTTGGCAATAAAACTGTAAATTCAATTGCCACCTAAACAGGTAATTGTCCTGACAGATAGCATTACTCTTGTTCATATCAGTGTATATACTAACGAGTTATGTCTGCCACTTGATAATTCATTATTCGAGTCCGCTTCTATTGAGAACTGATGAAATTATTAAATTGGAGAATCAAACAGCTCAGCAAATACAGTCAGCCATGGAGGACACATCAGCAACAAGAAACAATTCAGCAGCAACGGAATTGGAATCATCTAGAAGAAGAGAAAGTGGAATTTTGTATTAGTTAGAAGTTTGTTATATATTCTGTTATGTATTGCTCTGTATGTATTCTCTTCTAGAATAGCCCATAGCATTTTATATATACCACAACAACTCTGTACAGACGGATTTATCGTGAAGAATTCAATACATTTTCTGATTCACTCACTTTCAATTATCAAAGTTTATCATCCTGTCATTTGATCTTTATATTCTCGAAATGGTATCAGAGCCAATTTTGGGGGAATCCAATCCTGAAAATGTTAATACAGATCAGATCCAAATTCAAAATCCAAACATTAATGAAACTGGAAACTCATCCAGTGCTGCAAATCATGATGCTGCTTTCAATGACTTGATCCGTATTTCATTGGAAACAATGATAATACTGGAACCTTACTTGTGACTCATGTTTTAGATGCTAATAACTATCACTCATGGGCCCGATCAATGAAGAGAGCGTTACGAATCAAAAACAAGTTAGGATTCGTTGATGGCAGTTTGAATGAACCTGCAGACCCAAATGACCCCCTCATGGAACATTGGCTTCGTTGCAACGACCTGGTAATTACTTGGATGCAGAACACAATGGTAGCCGACATCAAACATAGCACCACATATCTTTGAGGCGCACACCGACTATGGCTTGAATTGGAGCAAATGGCGTTTTGCTCAGCAAAATGCACCTCGAATCTTCGAAATCAAACAGGCTATAACCATGTTGCTACAGAATCAAGACCCTGTAAGTGTCTATTTTTCAAAATTCAAAGCTCTTCTGGATGAACTGATGAATTATGAAGTTGTGCCTAATTGTAATTGTGGAGGTTTAACAATTGTGGTTCAGAATCAGCAAAGGGATTGGGTAATGAAATTTTTGATGGGTTTGAATGATTCATATAAGGGGATTAAGGCACAGGTCCTGCTGATTAAACCTTTTCCCAGCCTCAATGAAGTCTATTCATTGATACAACAAGAGGAGAAGAGAAGGGAGATATCGACAGGAGAGTCCTCATATGAATCTATGGCACTTCTTACAAGGGGAAGTTTTAAGGAAAAGGGAAGACAAAGCAACTATACACAGAAGAAAGATAGATACTATTGCACCTTTTGTAAGATTGCAGGCCATTCAATTGAGAGATGTTTCAAAGCAAACCCAGACAAACCAGTTTGTACTTACTGTCAAGTTCCTGGCCATCAGATGGACAAATGTTTCAAACTCCATGGCTATCCCCCAAGTCACAAATTCAATGGAAAGGCGTCTGCAAATCAAGCTAGTGCGTCTCTGTCATCTACACAGGGGGTTGGAGATAACAAGTCTCAGGTGCCTCTAAGCCAAGAGCAGATTTCACAACTCATGGCTATCCTAAAGCCACTCACTAACTCACAAAACCAAAACCAAAGTGTTATTGCCTCCACCTCCACTGATGAAAATATTCATCAACTCTCTGGTATATCTCTATGTACCTCTGTTCTGAAATCAAAACCTCTTAGCACGTTGGATGTCCCCTGGATACTTGATACTGGAGCGACAGATCATATGATCTGCTCTACTTCCTTTTTCTCATCCATTCCCACTGAGGTTGCATACTCAATCACACTACCAAATGGTAACACTGTCCCTGTTACTCACATAGGGACAGTAAAAATCACAAACACCTTGATACTCCAAGATGTTCTTTGTGTACCTAGCTTCTCTTTTAATTTAATTTCTGCCAGAAAATTGACACAGATGCTTAAATGTTGCCTAATTTTCTTCTCTCATTGTTGCTATATTCAGGACCTTTCAGCTTGGAAAACGATTGGCATGGGTGAAGTGAAGGATAGGTTGTACCATATGAAGCTTAAAGATGTTCCCCCTTCAGCTCTATCAGTTTACTTGAATAAACTATACAGTCAGATTCACAATTCTGTCTCAGCTTGACAACCTCTAATATCCAAGTTTTTGATGTTTGGCATTACAGATTAGGACACACCTCTTATTCTATCAATGAAATTGATGGTGATGTTCAATTTTCAAAATCTTCCAGTAACAAAGTTTGTTCCATATGCCCTTTGTCCAAGTTACACAAATTACCCTTTCCTGTAAGCACTCACAAAACTGAGAAGTGTTTTGAATTGATACATTGCGACATTTGGGGTCCTTGCAATGAGATTGGAAGTGACGGTTCTAGATATTTCTTAACCATCGTAGATGATTTTAGTAGATGTACCTGGGCATACACTTTAAAGCTAAAATCTGATGCGACCACTGCCCTTCAAAATTTTTGCATTATGGTTGAAACACAATTCGAAACTAAGGTTAAGATAATTAGGACAGATAATGGTGGAGAGTTTAACATGAAAGAATTCTATCTTAAAAGGGGCATCATACATCACAAAACCTGCGTTGAAACGCCCCAACAAAATGCTATAGTAGAGAGGAAACATCAACATATTCTCAATATAGCCAGGGCATTACGGTTTCAAAGTGGGATTTCATTGAAATATTGGAACCATTGTGTTTTAACTGCCGTATATCTCATAAATAGGACTCCCTCATCCATACTAAACAACAAA
Source organism: Fraxinus americana (assembly GCA_035079005.1). Lineage (NCBI taxonomy): Eukaryota > Viridiplantae > Streptophyta > Magnoliopsida > Lamiales > Oleaceae > Fraxinus > Fraxinus americana. The sequence continues at coordinate 38,806,542 of CM068708.1, forward strand.
AGTCCCTACCACATTTTGTTCAACAAAAAACCATCCTATAAACATCTCAAGGTTTTTGGTTGCTTAGCTTATGCTACCACTATTGTCAATGGAAGACATAAATTCGATCCTAGAGCCAAAAGGAGTGTATTCATAGGCTATCCCTTTGGGACCAAGGGATATACTCTTTTAGATCTTGAAACCAAGAAAATTTTTATTTCCAGGAATGTAGTGTTTTATGAAAATCTATTTCCCTTCAAGGATGACTTTATGAAGGAAAATCAAAACAATATCAATATCAGTCAAGAACCTGTAAATCACACAATTCCAAACTCCAATCATAGCTTTGAATTACCAGAAAGAAACTCTCAAACCGTTCCTGATGGAAAATTGCCAGAAATAGACTTACAAATTATCCAGCCTGAAGAAGAATTCTCACTAAATCCTAGTCAGGATGAATCTCAAAACGAAACTGATACTGAACATTTACAGTCCAATAACTCTGACCCCTCATCAAATTCCACTCCTGTCACTCATTTGCCAAACTCAAACTTACCTCGCAGATCAGAAAGAGTCAGGAAAACACCTGTGCATCTTCAGGATTTCATATGTCATCAAGCTACCACACTTCACTCACCCCAAGGGTTAGACAAGCTGAAGGAACAAAAATCTCCAGGTAATCACTATCCTCTAAATGCTTATGTTACTTATGAGAAGTTATCAAATTCACATAAAGCTTTTATTACCTCTGTCACCTCTCATTCTGAACCTAAAAACTACCAAGAAGCCAAAAACTCCCCTGATTGGTGTGCAGCCATGAGAGCTGAAATTGAAGCCCTTGAGCTTAATGACACCTGGGATTTGGTTGATCTACCCCATGGAAAAGAAGCAATAGGTTGTAGATGGGTATACAAAGTCAAATTCAATGCCGATGGTAGCATAGAAAGGTTCAAGACAAGGCTTGTTGCGAAGGGGTATACACAACAAGAAGGGCTTGATTATCACGAGACCTTCTCACCTGTTGCCAAACTCGTCACAGTTAGAACTTTGCTGGCAGTAGCAACCATAAGAGGATGGCACCTTTTCCAATTCGATGTCAATAACGCTTTTCTACATGGTGAGTTGGAGGAAGAAGTGTACATGGATGTTCCTCCTGGATACTTTAAAAATGAGACCAAGCAAAAGGTTTGTAAACTCAAAAGGAGCCTGTATGGTTTGAAGCAAGCGTCACGCCAATGGTATGCTAAACTCTCAAAATTCATTGTTGATCAAGGATATGTGCAATCAAGGGCAGATTACAGTTTATTTACTAAGAGTAATGGTGATTCTTTCACTGCTATCCTAGTGTATGTTGACGATATAATTGTGGCTGGAAATTGCACTTATATGATTGATCACCTTAAAGCCATTTTTCATGATAAATTTAGGATCAACGATCTTGGTAAATTAAAATACTTCCTTGGTATAGAAGTGGCCAAGACTACAGAGGGTACTTTTATATGCCAAAGAAAGTATGCTCTTGATATTTTAAGTGATTCGGGAACGATTGGATCAGTACCTGCGAAGATACCGTTGGACCAAAATGTGAAGTTGATGAAAGATCAGGGAGAGCTGCTTCCAGAACCAGCACTTTACAGGAGATTGGTTGGGAGATTATTGTATCTAACAATAACCAGACCGGATATCTCTTACTCAGTCCAGATGTTGAGTCAATTTATGGAGAGCCCTCGAATTCCACATTTGCATGCAGCACACAAAGTCTTGAGGTATATCAAAAGAGCTCCAGGTCAAGGAATGTTTTATCCAACAGATTCAATATTACAGCTGCATGGATATAGTGATTCGGACTGGGGAGCTTGTCCTAATACCAGACGATCAGTCACCGGATATTGTGTATTAATTGGAAAGTCATTGGTGTCTTGGAAATCAAAGAAGCAACATGTTGTTTCAAGGTCATCTTCAGAAGCAGAATATAGAGCTATGGCAAGTTTATGTTGTGAATTAACATGGCTTAGGTACTTATTTGAAGATTTGAAGGTAGATCATCCCCAGGCAGCTTTTGTGTACTGTGATAATATGTCAGCTATCCACATAGCTACCAACCCGGTTTTTCACGAGAGAACCAAACATATAGAACTAGATTGCCACTTGATCCGTGATAAGATTCAAGATGGATACATTGTCACCAAACATGTTCCTAGCAGGTTACAAGTTGCAGATATTCTAACCAAAGCATTAAATTCTCAAAATTTCTACTTGTGCATGTTCAAGATGGGACTAATGGACATATATTCTCCATCTTGCGGGAGGCTATTGAGAACTGATGAAATTATTAAATTGGAGAATCAAACAGCTCAGCAAATACAGTCAGCCATGGAGGACACATCAGCAACAAGAAACAATTCAGCAGCAACGGAATTGGAATCATCTAAAAGAAGAGAAAGTGGAATTTTGTATTAGTTAGAAGTTTGTTATATATTCTGTTATGTATTGCTCTGTATGTATTCTCTTCTAGAATAGCCCATAGCATTTTATATATACCACAACAACTCTGTACAGATTAATTCATCGTGAAGAATTCAATACATTTTCTGATTCATTCACTTTCAGTTATCAAAGTTTATCATCCTGTCATTTGATCTTTATATTCTCGAAAGCTTCTGATGATCATAATCAGCGTTGATGAATATACTAATAATTTGCACATTTAAAACAAGGAGGAAAAAAAACAGAGAAACTACCAGAGCTCTTCAGCAATCACAGCCCAGTCGGCTAACTTTCGACGAGTACGATAGCTTCGGTAAAACTTCTGGACCTTAGTGGCCGCACTCCTTGGGCCTGTTTCCGGAACACTAGCTGGTAAAGAGCCCTCCCATTCTCTTCGACCGGTGGCCGAGGATTCAACTTCATACTGTTCTGGTGCATCATCACATAATCCGGGCATTACGGAGCTCCGAATCTCAGCGTTGCGGATCCCCGATTTGCTTGTAGGAGTATGAGAAAATGAAAGCTGTTGAAGATTGCAAGAGTTTTTCGCCTCCATTTAACACAGCTCAATCAACATGAGAATACTGAAGAGAACTCGGAGGTGACCCGGCGAGTTATATAGAGAGCCAGATGAGTGGTTGGTATGTGCAGTAATTTCCCGGTAAACATACAAACCAGACAATTTTTTGCTGAAATTGCATTGTGAGTCCCCAATTTATTTCCCTATCAGGTCCCCGATTTATAAAAACGACCAAGATCGTCCTCAGTCTTTCGTATAATTGTAAAATCGTTCCAACAGTAAAAACTATTCAAAACTATCGTGTGACATGGCATTCTTGTTTGATTATTCTTTTTCCTTTAAATTCAAAGTTTACAATATTTATTTAAATAGTGTGTAGGATTTTGAATTTTTCTTTTTTTTTCAAAAAGCGAATTTATTAAGAGTAAGTGACTTAAAAAGACAATAGATTACTATATGGGTGTATTGGCACCACAATTATTTTAATTGCACTATGGCCCTAACAATTTCATTGTCTTCAATTTTTTTCGATGCATTCTTATCCTCAACTTATCATTAATTAGCACGTCTCGTCCTTAATGATAATTTGTGTACAAATATGTTTCTACAGTAGTTTTAAATGAGGAAAAAGTATTCTATCGAACTTTTTTTTTTCACTTATTTAAAAGGTAAATAAGTCATTTTACGTCATATTAATAGATCTTTTGAATGAAAATCATGATTCGGGGTAGATGCCCTGATTAATAAAAGGTTGAAAATAAGTGCGACGAAAATTATGTTAATGACATAAATGTAATAATGATCAAAAGTTGAAGACATTCAGTACAATTAAAATATTGTACAAGAAATAAAAATTGTGGTATCAATATAATGACCTTACTGTCCCGAAAATCACTCAATTACTAACTTGAAAGAATAATTATACAACCGAGCAACTTGTACAGGTTCAATCACAGGATTTTTTTTCCTGACAACGCATGGCAATCTAATTGGAAGTTGGTCATAAAAAAAAAAAAAATAAATAAAATATATATATATATATATATATATATATATATATATATATATATATATATATATATATATATTAAAAGTGGCTATATAACGGAATTTCTTGTTTTTAAAGGAAAAACTAACGGAATTTGTTGTTTTAACGGACTATGTAACGAAATTTCTTGTTTTAAACAGGCAGCTGCACGACTGCACCTTTTTTCAGTGTTTTTATCATAACTTTATATTCAGATGTCCGATTGAGGCGATTCAAAATGCGTTGGAAAGCTAACTCATCTGGCTACAACTTTAATTCAGACATCATTCTCCAATTCGATCACTTTCTATGCCAAAAATAGGTCTCAATATGAGACTAAAATATCGGAGCATAACTTTTCGGTTGGAAATTGATTTGTGATCATCTTTTGACTAAATTTGATTCCATTGACGTCTTCATTTATCCAATTGATTCCGAGCACTCTTTAATCTTCATCGTGGGGTTCGGCACAACTTTTAAGTATTTACATTTTAGTCCCCGAACTTTGGATCCCTTACAATTTAGCCATTTCTCCAAATTTGTCAACTTTTGCTTATTTTCTTCGATCTCACCAACTTACATCACAACATCAAAATCACACATCTAATTATTTATCGATTACATAAACATTACATCATTAATTATTTAATTAACCAAAAAATTACATCTTTATTAATAACAAATTAATTCTTAAACAAAACTATTAAATATAAACTAGGCAAACGTGCATTGCACGTTGCTTGCACCTAGTATGTGTGTGTGTGTGTGTGTGTGTGTGTGTGTGTGTGTGTGTGGCGTTGATCTGTAAGTCATTCCCCTGTACAAGGCAACTTGTTCTTAATTATACAACACTTGCACTCATGAATCCTTGTCCACACAAGTCCATTTTGTAGCAAAGAGCAAGAGTAAGAGCATAAATGGATGAAATTAATAAGCACAGTATTAATGGATTCTACGAAATATGTGAATAATAATGAGCATTAATTATAATTGTCTATTTCAACCAAAATTCATAAACCATTTACAAATTATGCTCGAGCGGAAGCTTATTTTAATGGAAAGATAAAATTTACTTTTAGAATGAGTAATTTTACTTGAAAATAATTTATCCAAACATGTTTCTAAGCAAACAACTAGTACATGTTTTTAAACTTGGCCTAGGATGTAAAAACTACTACGCAAATCGAGTGACAGAGCTAAAAGTCAACGTTCAAAGTCATGTCGTCCCTTCATGGAGTCTACAAGACTAAGTCATCGTTGAACAAAAATTTAAATGCATCTAGTTTGTAGCTGTTTAAATATTTAACATGAGATGATAAAATTTAAATAAAAAATGACAGATGAAAATACTTTTCAAAAAGTGTAAGAATGGCATGCTCGTAGTCTTCGGAGATAAGATCTGCTGTCCCATTTTTCTGTTTTTGTTCGCATGTGATCAATGATTATTACAATATTTTTTAAATTTTTTACGTAAATTATCTTTTCTTAGAACATTCTGCAGATGAATTTTACAAAGTGATACAATTTTCATCCATCTACATGGAAACTACCTTAGAATATTTTTTAATAATATGATTTCACAAACTTAACTTTCAATTCTTTATACTAATACTTTTCTCAGTCTTCTAAACGCTGATTTTAGTTTACATTCAACTAATTGTCTAAAACTATAAAAACTATGGAAATAGATTTATTCTCTGTGCTAGGTCAGGATTTACTGTCCTCTCAGTACATTTTCTGTTGGGAATTTACTTATCATGCACAGCGGAAATTAAACAATTTTCAATTCCCAAACGAGGATCTGCAATGTGTTTAGATAGAAACTGTGATGAGAATGATACCTTTGATGAATTCCACAAACTCTTTTGCTTTTCCTTGAACTTCAATGATCACGATCTGCAATCCAAGCTGTCCAATTGTCCAGCCTCCAATGGTGATCCACACAGAGAATAAGAATGACGGCTAGGGTTTTCTTTTCTCGTGCTAGCAAGAATAATGAAAATTCCATACTGTTTTTCAAACCCTAACATCTTATTAATATAAGTCCAGATGGGCTCGGCCCATCTATTAAACTTAACCCGGTCCAAGATTTAATTAATCAAATTAATTAAATCTGGTCCATGAATTAATCAATCCAATTAATTAATTCGGGCCTATTAATAAACAACCCAATTAATTAATTATCCAACACTTGTCAATTAATAAATTGGTAAATCTCATTCTTCTGATTCTCTTTTGTGTGTGACCCATTAGGTTCCCGATCACGATGCCGAACGACGTGAATTATTATTTTTGATCTAATCAAAATCAATAAATTAAAACGCCCCTTTTAATTTATCACTAATTCATTTTCGTTGTCCCAGATTGACATCTAGCAATGTATCAGGGCAATACATGTGACGGGAAATATCACGTAGCATGACAAAACCAAACTTGTTCGTTTACCGTGAAACTATAATCCTTTCGTCAATATGATCCGATCAATTATGAGATATGGATATGTGTCAATCTCAATTATCGATCATATCTTTTATAATTCTGTTAATTCAATGTACGTCGAAAACTCTTTTCCGACTTATGAGTTCACCTTGGCCAAGGATTTCATTATTAACTTAGCTGGATAAAATGTAGATCATAATCTCTTACTATCTAAGAGTGACGAATCCTCTATTGATCATTCACTACCTTCATATGATTCTTGACATACCCGAACGATCTTTGTATTAGCGACCCTTGCGAGCAACATCCAACATCACCAAAGTATGACTGCCCTCATATAAAGTACTATGATGACCTCAAGTCAAAGGACCAATTCCACTACCGAACGTTAGAGATTAACCACTAACACTTAGATAGTTATCCATGTGGAATCTCTCAGCGGGTCTCCAATGTTTTGTTCTATAACAAAACATCCACGTGTTCATTCAAGTGTCACCACACTTTAGCTTGTGAGATCAGCTACTTACTTCACAAGTAAGAATGCCACACGCGATAGTCTATCCGTAATAACGATATCCGTATCTCGTTATTACTTCGACCACGGACGATTTAAGATTCAGTCATATGTAATTTGTATCTCACAATCACAACTCCTTGTGATTAACAAATCACCAAGACTTGAATCTACGGATTCTATTATCTATATTATTAGAATATTAATTCAATTAAATAATAGATATTTCCATATATATATGCATTGATTATATATATTCAAAGTGTTTATGTCCAAAGTTGATTGGACCTAGGGCATAATACTTACAAACTCCCACTTGCACTAGATCCAATCACTTATGTATCTTATACCATAAGAGTCTACATGACGATCATGTTTATACTGCGACAACTCTTTGTCAGTGGATCTGCAATTTAATAACTTGTGGGAATTCGTTCTTTATTTACGTCATTTCTTTGTATTATCTTTTCAATGAGATAACACTGCCTTAACATATGTTTAGATCATTGATGAGACCTTAGTTCCTTCGCTTGCACGATGGCTCTATTGTTGTCACAATGAATAAGCGTGTGATCAACAATGTTAGGAACTACTCTAAGTTCAGTAATGAACTCCCTGATCTAGACCACAACTTTTGTTGCTTTGTAAAGCAATGATGTATAAGGCTTCCATTATTGAATCAACGGTTATTTGGAACATTTCCAACACACCGTTTAAGAGTAAACCAATATCCTATTTGAGATGTGCTATTATTCCAGTCTGACTAGAAGTTAGCATCATTCTATCCATGAACTCTCAGTTCATTTTCTCCATATAAAATCTTCTCGAGATTTTATCTGTATAGATTGGGATGAGTTAAGCAATCTTCTAGATCTATCTCTATAGATCAACTTGCTTCTCCCACATCCATCACGGAGAAATTATTTGACAACCATAATTTCAACAATTGAAATATAGAGACGTCGTTTCCTATAATATGTATAATATCAGGGATGCGATAATGCTCCCACTATCTTCTTGTAAACGCACATTTCGTCTTCAATTTTTGATAAAATCAAACATTTTGACCTTTTGCATCAAATCGAAGATTCCAGCTCCAAGAGGCTTGTTTCAATCCATATTGACATTTTCTTGTAAACTCATTTACAACCTATGGGTTCTAATCCATTAGGCAAGTCGACCAAGGTCAAACCTCGGTTACATACAACAAGTCCATCTCTTTAAGTCAACACTTGACTTTATTTCTATGTAATTAGTAGGTTCATTATCCTTGATTAGCAATCATGGATTCGTACCTTCAAGGAGGTCAAATGATCCTACAAGATTTACACTGAGCTAACGTGTCCTCAGAAGTCTCCACTTCCTGATCAAGAGTATGTCCCTCAGCTGGTGTGGGATAAGACTCAGGTTCATATATTCGGCCAATTATATCCGTGGACTCTTGAACTCTTTCAAGATTTATTCTACTCCCATTGTCTCTCTTAGAGTAAACACTTTCTCTAAGAGTATGACATGTTTTGAGATGAACATCTTCTTCTCAACGAGATTATAGAATTGATATCCAATTAATTATTGGATATCCACAAATATGTATTTAACGGATCTAGTTTCAAACTTATCTGATCCAATATGCTTCACATAAGCATCACAGCCCAAACTTTCATATGAGATAAGTTGGGCATTTTCATAACTCGTATGAAGTTTTGTCAACCGATTTAGATGAGACACGATTTAGTACGCAACACGTATCAATCAGTGCATGACTTCAAAACGACTTTTGAATGTTTGCATGGCTGGTTCTCTATTGCACTATGTCTAATAGTGCACGATTCCTCATTTCAGATGCACCATTATGTTGCAATGTATGTGGAGGAATCCACTGCGTGAGAATCTAATTCTCTTTTAGATAATCTAAAATTCTTCATTTTAGATATTCTTTACCTCGAACAAGTCTTAGTGTAAGAATATATTTACCTATTTGTTTATCAACTTTTAATTTTGAATCCCTTGAACATTTCAAGAGATTCCTGCTTGAATTTCATCAAATATACATGATCATTTCTGAAATTATCATTAGTAAATGTGATGAGATAAGATAAACTTCACCTGACATTAATTGATATGGATCTACATACATCACTATGTATTAGACCTAATAATTGTGCAGATCAATTTCCTTTTCAAGTAAAAGGAGATTTGGTCACTGTGTCTTACAGACATGATTCGCATTTGTCAAATGATTCAAAATTATTTGACCCAAATATACATCTCCATGTAAGTTTGGAATTGCATTCTCATTTATGTGACCAAATCTGCAATGCCAGATATAGGTGTTATTCAGATTATCATTTTTATGCCTTTCAATTTCTATACTCATTATAGAACACTCAACATTTAGAATATAAATGTCATTTTGTAATTTACCATAACCATTAAGATCTTATCAAGATAAAAAGGAACAACAATTGTCCTTAACATTAAAATAATTCATGTCAAAACATGAAATTTATTTAATGCTCTTGGTAATGGTGAGAACAAAATTAACATTTCTCTAATTCTAATATCGAGCCTAAAGGCAATGGCAGGAAATATGCTTCTACAGGCAATGCAACAACTTTTGCTCATTTTCAACGTGTAGGTCAACTTCTCCATTTTGCAGCGATCTACTTTAATTTAGTTTCTGCATATTTATACAAATATGAGATCCATATCTAGTATCTAATACCCATGAAACTAAGGAAGTAGATTTAAGCCTTGCAATTTCATTTCCAATGATCTACCATTCCAAAATGATAATAAGGATCATCAGATTTGGTATTGTCCTTATTTGCTTTAACCGTCTTAGTCATCTTGGTTGCTTTCCTAAAGCATCCTTTAGACTTCCATATAGGAATTTATGACTAAGATTTGTCCACTACAAACACAGATGTTGGACTTAACAGTTTTAAGCATGTTCAGCATCTCAATGAGCGTGCTTCGAGTTTATTCATGTTAAATTCATAATTAGTTATGAATAACTCTCTGACAGAGATTGCAGAACCAAGTCTATACTTAGTTCATTGTTCATGACTGAACGCAACCAAGACAACTTCTCAAAGTAGTCTGTATCTTCAGTACACAAGCACCGACTGAAGATTCTTCTGTCATTAAGCACTGGTATAGTTGCTGGGAAATATCATATATTTCCTCGTATGATTGTTCATCATTCAACATATTGAGATGAAAAATCATGTGTTAGCATCTATACTCTTTTGTTGCTTTGTAACTCAGGTGACATAGTTACAAACATCGCATATGTTGTAGTACTATCGTCATCACTGTGTTTATTATAGCAGCCACCTCTTCTTTTAGCGAGTCATCAACAGGTGTCTCTAGAAAGGACTACTGAAGGACACAACCAATTTTTCATGCCTGAGAACAATTCTCAGATTGCGGCGTCAATCAAGAAATTTTGCTTTGGTTGTTGGCATACAATATGCCTCTTAAATACATATGGTTACTCATGATTCAATAAATGTAAACGACGAAAAGTAAAGAAATAATATATATAATGCATGAATTAATTTAACATGGCCTTTTATTAAATTAATTTCGCTCCCACTGTTTAACTCAAATTTATGACCCTCTCACACAAATTTATGGAATCCGTACTTGATTCCCAGTGGGCTGGAATCCCATTTGTTATATTAAAACCTTGAGTGTACTCAACAAGCCCTAATAAAACATTTGGGTAGATACTATTATCAATTGTATCTCCATACAACTCCCAGATCATTAAGCCGACAACTCTTTGTCTTCACACATCTTATGTGTTAGCTTAACATGCCTCTAAGATTTATCTCCTTGAGTGTACTCAACAAGAGATAAATATTAGTTAAGTCAAACCCATCATTCAGAAATATCTAATATTTCATAGTGTCAAACATATCCCTAATGGACCAGCCTTGAGTGTACTCAACAAGCTAAGATCGATTTAGGACTCTCGTTTTTCATTATAATGATGGAAGGCAAATATAAATATGACTTAATATTTTAACATGCCTCTAAAATTTATCTTCTTGAGTGTACTCAACAAAAGATAAATATTAGTTAAGTCAAACCCATCATTCAGAAATATCTAATATTTCATAGTGTCAAACATGTCCCTAATCGACCAGCCTTGAGTGTACTCAACAAGTTTAGATCGATTGAGAACTCTCGTTTTTCACTATAATGATGGAAGGCAAGTATCAAATTGACTTAATATTTTTAACGAGGGTTTTTGCATGCAAAAGGTCTCATCGTAATAATTATATATATTTTATTATACATCTAACATGCAAATAAACATACATATAATAGTGTGGACGATTATGGACTTATACTATCTAGTCTTCCCGAGCCATAAGGAAGACTAGTCGGTCAGTTCCTAGGGGGTATAGCATTGATTCATACAATGCTCCATCTCTATGGTCTCCTCCTCTTCTTGTATCTCCAATTAGTCCAGCTGCAACTTGTATCCTATACTAGTTGGCACGCAGGCCTAAATAATATTGGACACGCAGGCCCAAAATAATAACAACGGACTCGCAGGTCCAAAATAAATAAGAGCTCGCAGGCCCATAAAACAACAAGAATAAAACTAACCATTCAACACATCCACATGGTCGAGTCCATAATCATCCACTAATAAAACATTCATCATATAAATGCATTCCTATAATATCTAATATTATATGCAAACATGTTTCAAGTTTCTAGCAATTAAAGTCGTCTAAACTAATTTAGACAAATGGATCGGAACAATTAAATAATTAATTAATCAAATTAATTAATTAATTTAATTAGCGGACTTATTTAATTAAAATCAAATTTCAATTAAATATCAAATTAGAGTCCAACTCTAATTCTACAGATATAAGGCGGGACTATTTAATTAAAATCAAATTTTAATTAAATACCAAATTAGAGTCAAACTCTAATTCCAATAAAATTTTAGGGTAAGACAATTTAATTAAAATCAAATTTTAATTAAATGTCAAATTAAAGTTCAACTCTAATTATAATCAAATTAATACGGTTGAATTTAATTAAAATCAAATTTTAATTAAATACAAAATAAGAGTCAAACTCTAATTCCAAGATATTAGGGCGAACATATTTAATTAAAATCAAATCTTAATTAAATACTAAATTAGAGTCCAACTCTAATTTTAAGAAATATTTAGGGCGAGACAATTTAATTAAAATCAAATTTCAATTAAATGTCAAATTAGAGTCCAACTCTAATTTTAACAATATACTAGGGTGGATAATTTAATTAAAATCAAATTTTAATTAAATACTAAATTAAAGTCCAACTCTAATTTAAAATTGAATTAATATTTTAATTTAGGATAAAACTCCTAAATAAAATAAAATCCACTTTAGGGTTAAAGTTTAATATTTAAGTTAAAATCTAATTTTAACGAAAATATAAAAAGTCGTCAATTTTAAATAAAATTTAGAACGGGTCAAAATTGGATTTTAGGTCAAATCATTTGAAAATCAAATTAAAACCATTTTAATATTTAAATTCAAAACTATTTTGAAAATTGTAAATTGAACCAAGTTCCAAATTAAAAACAAACCGCTTTAATTTCGAAAATTGCAAGACGGTCCTTCATTTAAAAAATTGCAAACTTAACCCTTTATCCATTATTGCAGGCGGGGGCCTGAAATTTCGAAAATTGCACAAGAGGCCCCCGCCTCCAACTCTCACTCTTCGTTTCAGAGGAACCCTAGAAATCGCCCCCTCCCTTCCCTTCCGTCGGCCGAGCGGCGGATCGTCGCCTGGCAGCAGCGTGAAACGCCAGCTGCAACGCTTTCGCGCCGCTTTGTTCAAGCTACTCGCGACAGCGTTTCACGCCGCAACAGCGAAAAGCTGCTTGCCACAAGCGCCGCTTTCATTCAACTTATTCTTTTGCCGATCGCAGCCGCAGCGCAAGAAGATTGCGTTGCAGCGTCGCACGGAGCGACGCTGCAACGCAGGGCTGCCGCCGTGTGGGGCGAAGCTGCTGCTTCGCCCCTGCCGCCTTCGCCGGCGGCGTTCCGTTGCTGCCGGCAGAAAATTCCAAAATCCTTTTTTTTTTTTTTTTTTTTTTTTTGACGAAAAAAAAATTATTTTCATTTTCAAAATAGATTTTTGAAGATGAAAATAAATTTTCTAAATTGCTAGATCCAAGAAACAAAATTTAAACAATTAACTTTTAATTGTTCAATCATGCAAAACAATTTCTAACAAACACAAAGTAGGCTCTGATACCACTGTTGGGAATTTACTTATCATGCACAGCGGAAATTAAACAATTTTCAATTCCCAAACGAGGATCTGCAATGTGTTTAGATAGAAACTGTGATGAGAATGATACCTTTGATGAATTCCACAAACTCTTTTGCTTTTCCTTGAACTTCAATGATCACGATCTGCAATCCAAGTTGTCCAATTGTCCAGCCTCCAATGGTGATCCACACAGAGAATAAGAATGACGGCTAGGGTTTTCTTTTCTTGTGCTAGCAAGAATAATGAAATTCCATACTGTTTTTCAAACCCTAACAGCTTATTAATATAAGTCCAGATGGGCTCGGCCCATCTATTAAACTTAACCCGGTCCAAGATTTAATTAATCAAATTAATTAAATCTGGTCCATGAATTAATCAATCCAATTAATTAATTCGGGCCTATTAATAAACAACCCAATTAATTAATTATCCAACACTTGTCAATTAATAAATTGGTAAATCTCATTCTTCTGATTCTCTTTTGTGTGTGACCCATTAGGTTCCCGATCACGATGCCGAACGACGTGAATTATTATTTTTGATCTAATCAAAATCAATAAATTAAAACGCCCCTTTTAATTTATCACTAATTCATTTTCGTTGTCCCAGATTGACATCTAGCAATGTATCAGGGCAATACATGTGACGGGAAATATCACGTAGCATGACAAAACCAAACTTGTTCGTTTACCGTGAAACTATAATCCTTTCGTCAATATGATCCGATCAATTATGAGATATGGATATGTGTCAATCTCAATTATCGATCATATCTTTTATCCTACTGTTAAGTCAATGTACGTCGAAAACTCTTTTCCGACTTATGAGTTCACCTTGGCCAAGGATTTCATTATTAACTTAACTGGATAAAATGTAGATCATAATCTCTTACTATCTAAGAGTGACGAATCCTCTATTGATCATTCACTACCTTCATATGATTCTTGACATACCCGAACGATGTTGTATTAGCGACCCTTGACAGAGCAACATCCAACATCACCAAAGTATGACTGCCCTCATATAAAGTACTATGATGACCTCAAGTCAAAGGACCAATTCCACTACCGAACGTTAGAGATTAACCACTAACACTTAGATAGTTATCCATGTGGAATCTCTGTTATGTTATCCAATGTTTTGTTCTATAACAAAACATCCACGTGTTCATTCAAGTGTCACCACACTTTAGCTTGTGAGATCAGCTACTTACTTCACAAGTAAGAATGCCACACGCGATAGTCTATCCGTAATAACGATATCCGTATCTCGTTATTACTTCGACCACGGACGATTTAAGATTCAGTCATATGTAATTTGTATCTCACAATCACAACTCCTTGTGATTAACAAATCACCAAGACTTGAATCTACGGATTCTATTATCTATATTATTAGAATATTAATTCAATTAAATAATAGATATTTCCATATATATGCATTGATTATATATATTCAAAGTGTTTATGTCCAAAGTTGATTGGACCTAGGGCATAATACTTACATTTTTCGCCTCTTTTTAGCATATGAAAAAATGCTAACTTATTTTTTAATATCTTGACACATTACACTTTAGTGATGTTTCAAAGTCGTATTTGTTGATGCTAAAAAGTGTATGGATCAATTCAAGTCAACTTTAAAAGCGAATAAAGAGAAAAATAAGGATCTTTAAGTGATGATGAGATATTTTCTATCTCAAGGTGCCCTCCCCCTTCTAAAGATACCTTACACCATTCTATAGGAAAAAAAGATCTAGTATCTATCACATTTCTGTCTTGTCAATTGTCAGTACCGAACTAAAAAAGTACATTACTGGCATACATCCATTGATTACTGAGGTCAACTTCGTCAGTTTATCATGAAACCGTCCTTTAAATGGGTCCGTAGCAGTTAATGAACTAGTGAGTTGACGAAACTATATCATATGATTGGTAAAATAAGTGGGCGCTGACATAAGTTCTGAATGTAATAATTAATTTGATGGGATGTCTTAACAGTGTGTAATGAATCTATAATCATTATGTTCCCTTGAATCACAACGTTACGAACTGACCTGATAAAGCCGATCTCAAATTAAGATAAGCTGAGTGTTTTTAACAATCAGATTTAATTAGGTCGCAGGTCGGATTTGAACAGTTTTGAATGACAATCAATTCCAAACAGTATATATGGGAGTTAATTGTTTCATTAGCCACTGAACTTTGCACTTCGTCACGGACTACCCACTGTACTTTGAGATGCTTCCAGATAGCCATTGAACTTACGTCCGTCTCACTAAAATGGCCACCGGATGGTTTCCGTCCGTCATTCTATCCACGTGGAGGACGGTGTGCTGATGTGGCCGTTAAAATTGATAACCACCTGGACACATGGACGAAGACTCAAAGACTTAGCTACAGTAAAATAAAATTGAAGAGATCCCGTTCATCCCCTCCCCTCCAGCCAAACTGAAGAAAGCCAAGCCCTAGACATTCCCCCAAATCCCGCCACCCAAGCAACGTCCAAATCTGATAAAATCAAGGGATGGAAGCTGAGAGGGAGCTGGAAATAACAGAAATTATGGCTGGAATTATTGAACTACAAAACAGAGAAGAAACCGGATATGGACCTGCTGTAAATACAGCAGGGAAGAAGAAGAAATATCATTCAACTTGTTTGAGGAATTACATTGTAATGTATTCTATTTATAGAGGAAACTAGCTAACCAATTACTAACAAATTAACAAGATAACTAACTAAGGAAAGATCTAGAATAAGCTAGAATGTGAAAATTTGGAAGAGGCTAAATCGTGTCTTGATGTTTGTTGAACTGGAGGTGATACGTTAACTGGAGAGAATGCTTTCTTGGTGAAACTGGATAATGGACGACACGTGAACTGGAGCTTCATTGAACTGGAGAGATGGTGAGCATCTCGAATCTCGAATCGGAGAGATGGTGAGCATGCTAAATTCACGTCTGGTTTGCTGGTGTGTCTGCTGATCTGCTTTGCTTAATTTCCATATATTCCAACACTCCCCCCTCAAGATGGAACATCTTGAACCATAGAGGAAGAGAGTACAGATGCAATCAAGGAGCATCTTGTTTCAAATCATCTTCAAAAAACTTTATCCTTCCTTCTCTCTTGAGAAGGAAAATCTTCAAAAACTTTCTTCAAACTCTTCATATCTTCATTCTGAAGATAAAATCAATCATAAAGATCTGAGAATCCTCCCATTCTAGCAGGCTCAATCTTCAATTTCCGGTTTCAATTCCCTATCTGGGAATTTTCAGTCGTTCAGATATTTTGTCGAACATCTAGTGAGCAAAGCCACTAATCTTCAATTTTTGAGAAGCTGGCATTCTAGCTTCAATCTTCAATTTCCATTTCAATTTCATTTTGATTCCCTTTCTGGGAATAAATCAACCATTTCGTGAAGAGGAACAACATCTCTTCAATTTTTCATCCATTCCGACATTTTGTCGAACATGTAGTGAACCAATTCACTATTCTGTTTTTCTGTGTTTGTGTGTTTTTGATTTCGGTTTTTTTCTTTTTTTTTTTTTTTTTTTGATTGAATTGAGAAAAGATAAAAAGAAGAAGATGAATTTCATATGAAAGGATCGAAAACTTGCTCCGATACCATGATAAATTCTAGGATTGGAGCTCTGATACCATGATAAAATCAAGGGATGGAAGCTGAGAGGGAGCTGGAAATAACAGAAATTATGGCTGGAATTATTGAACTACAAAACAGAGAAGAAACCGGATATGGACCTGCTGTAAATACAGCAGGGAAGAAGAAGAAATATCATTCAACTTGCTTGAGGAATTACATTGTAATGTATTCTATTTATAGAGGAAATTAGCTAACCAATTACTAACAAATTAACAAGATAACTAACTAAGGAAAGATCTAGAATAAGCTAGAATGCTGAAGCTGGAAGAGGCTGAATCGTGTGCTGATGTTTGTTGAACTGGAGGTGATCTGTTAACTGGAGAGAATGCTTTACTGGTGAAACTGGATAATGGACAGCACGTGAACTGGAGCTTCATTGAACTGGAGAGATGGTGAGCATGCTGAATTCACGTCTGGTTTGCTGGTGTGTCTGCTGATCTACTTTGCTTAATTTCCATATATTCCAACAAAATCCCTCCACCCAAGCCGTCACCCCAAATGGCCCAATCCCCAAATCAATACAAATCTCGAACCAAACCCTAACCCCCAAATCAATATCAAATATTTTTGCGAGTTCATTCTGAAAAATCACATTGCGGAAGCTGACTTCTTGGAAGGCTGAACCACAACCTGACATTGCAAGTCCTTGGATTGCTTTAGAAAAGGCGTGCACATGGATGTCGAAGATGATGGTACATTTGGCATATATGTTTAGCTTTATACATTGATGTGGTCTTAAGAGCATTTTGTTAATTATTCTGTGCATTATGTCGGTTCGTGCATAAATGTTTAATGTTTTTTTAGGATGAGAATAAAAGTAGCAGGTAATTAGTAAATTTGAAGTATCAATAAAATACTGAAAGTTTGTTCTCAATAATATATTGAAAGATTGACTTTTCACCTAAATCAAAAGTAATCTGATGCTTTAATTCCTTGTATTTCAGCTCGTTTTTGCAACATTTTATCTATTGTGTAATATTTGCGGCCTTTTAAACAAGTAAACCACCCACCTGTCTTGGCTTAGTTGTAAATATTTCAGCATGTACTGCTGGAGTTGCAATGGGAAGTCTGTAGTTGTTGGTCAGTCGGCTTTCCATGTTTTAACTGCACATGTATTAGGCTACACTTGAATTCAATTCAAAGCATTGTTGCTGAAATTACTTAATTATGATAATAACTATGTTACTTTAATTATATGATAGGTTATGACGACGATTTAGAGTTTGTAGATTCTGATAATGACGTTGCATCTGATCAAGACGACATCCTGTATGTCAGAAACATACAGATGGGATTGAAGTGGGATTGCATGGTTGTGAAGGTAGAGTGGAACACGAACCGGAAGAGGGTAATGATATTGGAGTAGATGATTTGGAATATCCATCGTCGGAGGAGCTATTGTCGCAATTTTCATCTTATGGGTTAATTTTGAGGTGAACGTCGATGAATCACAAAGCATTGATATGGACGAATCTCCGCGGTTGAGGGCAGAAAGGGCACGAAAAAGAAGAAATGTGAATCTTGGCAAGGATTGAATTTTTTGGTGCTGCAGTTGAACTTCTTTTTGGTGCTTGCTGCAGTTGTACTTTTTTTTGGTGCTTTAGTTGACCTTTTTGGTGCTGCAGGTGAACTTTTTGGTGCTGTAGTTGAAGCATCCTGTTTTGTAATTTTTTTGGAAGCAGTCATAATTTTTTGTATGGATGTATCATCAAAACAAGTGATTAGGTTTGTATTTTGCTGGCTGCTTTGTGTCCAGAAAAGCTGTGCGCGATGTTTGAATCCTGAAGGGCACAAATGTAAACTGGTCATACTTTTCTGTCAGACTTTTGTTCTGGAGAAAGTTGTTGTCCAATTCGAGTATGTATTTGAATCTGATATGTTACCATTTTAAGAAAGATTAGGGGGAAAAGGTGATGCTTTTTAGTAGCAGCGTTATATTATAATCAAGTTCTGGTTTTGTCATTCAAATTTCTGTTTTTGTGGTGTTGGTTGATTACAAAAGCATTTGGAACTACTCAACTGTGGAATTTGAAGGGTAAAAATTTGGTTCAGAAATTGGAAGGACACAGGAAAATGGAGGAAAACTGATTGCTCTAATGAGTGATGACAGATAGTAGATGAGTGAATGAATTACTGAAAAGAGGACACAGAGGAAAATGGAACTACTCAACTGATTGCTCTAAATTAATGTGGTCAAACAAATCTATTGAGTATTAAACATATGCTAGTTAAGCATTGAAGTCTGAATACCCAAATTATTTTACAACACAATGAAGCATCATCTAAACAAGTAGCAGCAAACCCAATGTATTTTACAACATAATTAAGCATCATCTTTTCGCCATTTACAAACTCAAATCATTTCAATGAGAAATTCTTCATTCCAGGGACTACTTTGATTTTATTTTTTCAAGTGCACCTATGTCAAGAACATGAGTTTTCCCTGTGTGTTCTTTAGCTCCAATGGACCAACATATGTGCGTTTTAGCCCGCATTTCTCAGTGTTTCCAAGAATCATCCATGCTAAAACTAGCAAAATCTTGTCAACAGGCCAAAGTGGTAGCCACTTTAGCATAAACATCACCAGTTTCGAATGTTGATTTTCCAAATACTTCTCTTAACATGAACCTGAAAAAGAAAACCCAGAAACCCCATTAGAATCTATATACTAGAACTCAATTTTCTTGAAAGAAAATGGATGAGTTAAAGTGCCTGTTATGTGCTTGTGTAAATTACTCACCTAGCTGCGAACAACCATTGAAGGTTTTGCATCATGGTTGCAAAGATCAAGAGACACTTTCCATGCCTGAATTTCCACATCCCACAACAACAATTTGGGTGTCTGTGTTCGAAATCAGCATTGGGATTACGGGTTGGGCGGAGGGATTTGGGCGTTGCTTGGGTGGAGGGATTTGGGGCAATGTCTAGGGCTTGGGTTGCTTGGCTTTCTTCAGTTTGGGTGGAGGGGAGGGGATGAACGGGATCTCTTCAATTTTATTTTACTGTAGCTAAGGCAGTGTTTGGGTGAGTCTTCGTCCACGTGTCCAGGTGGTTATCAATTTTAACGGCCACGTCAGCACACCGTCCTCCACGTGGATAGAATGACAGACGGAAACCATCCGGTGGCCATTTTAGTGAGACGGACGTAAGTTCAGTGGCCATCTGGAAGCATCTCAAAGTACAGTGGGTAGTCCGTGACGAAGTGCAAAGTTCAGTGGCTAATTAAACAATTAACTCGTATATATGGGCAATTTTCAACTCCTAAAAATTTGTGCGCGCAACATTTCCACTCGAAAGACTAACATGTTTGGTGGTTAGAATAGTACAATTGACTGTACTAAACAAAAAAACACACTTGATTTATTATTAAATTGTGTAGTTACAGTTATAGAGTCAATCCAAAGAAAATATATTTGATATAAAGATGCGTGTTGGAATTGTATTACAAATTTGTCGAGGAACTTTCCCAGACTGTCCTTAATATCACGACCAAAGACAATTCAAAGTAAAACAATCCAAATTTTGACTCGTAATTATTGGTTTGAGAATTGTATATCTTTAAATTTTGGGTCTCTAAACTTCAATTTTTGAAGTGTTCTGGGTCCCGACTCACGTATGTTCGAAGTAGCTACACTGTCTAAATTTTTGAAATTGTCTCTCATGCAACATCATCACGACCAAAGACAATTCAAAGTAAAACAATCCAAATTTTGACTCGTAATTGTTGGTTTGAGAATTGTATATCTTTAAATTTTGGGTCTCTAAACTTCAATTTTTGAAGTGTTCTGGGTCCCGACTCACGTATGTTCGAAGTAGCTACACTGTCTAAATTTTTGAAATTGTCTCTCATGCAACATCATCACGACCAAAGACAATTCAAAGTAAAACAATCCAAATTTTGACTCGTAATTGTTGGTTTGAGAATTGTATATCTTTAAATTTTGGGTCTCTAAACTTCAATTTTTGAAGTGTTCTGGGTCCCGACTCACGTATGTTCGAAGTAGCTACACTGTCTAAATTTTTGAAATTGTCTCTCATGCAACATCATCACGACCAAAGACAATTCAAAGTAAAACAATCCAAATTTTGACTCGTAATTGTTGGTTTGAGAATTGTATATCTTTAAATTTTGGGTCTCTAAACTTCAATTTTTGAAGTGTTCTGGGTCCCGACTCACGTATGTTCGAAGTAGCTACACTGTCTAAATTTTTGAAATTGTCTCTCATGCAACATCATTGTCCATCATCCACTACCCACGTGTGAGTATGAAAAGTATTTAGCCCCTGTTTGTCATCCATTATTTCAAAACATTGTTTGCTACAGTAAGATTCTCCACCACACATTTACCCAATAAAATATTCTACACATAAACCAATAAAGTAACTTTAAATTTCAACCACACATTCTCCAAAAAATACTATTCATTACACCATTTTAACAACAAAAATGGATGACAAACAGGCTCTTAATATTATATTACAATTTTAGAAATTTTTTTTTCTAGTCTAGTGATTAAAGTTTTGAAAGTATATATTTGTCTAAGCTTATAATTTATTATAAACGTAGGTCATAATTGATGTGTGGTTAAAAAATAAGTAAACGTTGTCGATTCTATAAAATGTATAGATAAGAATAAAGTTCAATCAACTTATATTTACTGTGGTAATTTTTAATTCATATCTCAAGTTAAGATTTTTATACGCTATTTTGAAATTTCTTTATAGAATATAATTCTATTGCATTTTATAAGCTCCCGTTTGGCCACCCCATCAGTTGAGATTATAATTTTTGGAATAGTATTTTTTTTAAAAATGTGTGGTTAAAAAAAAAAATTTAGATTTACATGCAATATTATTTGATTGAAAAATGTGAAATTCATAAGTAGAGAGAAAAAAATATATTATAATTTTAACAGAGGCCAAATATAAGCTAAAATCATTTGAGTATTGAGAAATGGATTTCGTGAAATGAAAAATTAAGGGCATGTTCTCTTAGTCGATTTCAGGCTATTTTCAATTTTTGAAAACACGTTTACTTACCTATTTTCATAAATGAATTTCCAAAAACGAGTTTAAGATTTACAAAAAAAACGGATAACGCCAAAAAAAAAATGTTTTCACTGTTTTCAGTTAAAACCAAGTCAAAACTTCATTTTTTTTTGTTTTTAAAAATAATTTTTCAAAATGACAAAAGAACGCATTTTAAACAATTTCAAAATGGACACTCAAAACACAAAACCTAAAATGAATTCAAAACTCAAAACTAAAAACTAAAACCCGAAGAGAACAGCCCCTTAGTGTTCTCATTTGTGTCCAAATTCTTGGTATTATTTTTTGAATCTACAAGTCTTTAATGCCTAATTTTTTATCATTGCAGAATGAGATAACAAAATTTAGAAGGTTGTTCGAGATTTCCACCTTACGCTTCCGTGTACACTACTTTACAAATTAGATTGTAGCTTTTTTTCAGAACGTAACTTGATAGTACTAAAGAGTAATAAATTTCTCGATCTAAAAGTGTGAAACGGGAAAAATCCCTCGAAACAAGAATTAAAGATATTTGTTCATGAAACAAAACATAGTTCACAATTTTCTTTTAAAGATTTTACAAAGCAAGCATCTGATTCCATTCACTTTCTCAAACAGCATACAAAGTAGGATAAATAGCATAGACGATTAGATGGATAATAGTAAAATAGCAAAGCCCACAGGAAAGTAGGAGAAGCTGAAATAACAGAGCTTAAAGTTAAGAGCTTGTTGTGTCACCATTACTAAGATATGGTGGATAAGCGGTAGGCAAAGCAAGAGCAGAAGTCCGTCTGGGAGTTGATGATGAAGGAGATGCTCTGGGAGAGAGTTTGCTAAGTTCAAAAGCCTGTAACCTCAATTCTGGAGGGTAGTCGGCAACACAACCAATTCTAGGACCAGCACCTGTCGACCATTTGCGCGAGAGTTGATGGCCTAATTGATACGACTTTGCAGCCTTCTTGGAGTCAATTCTTTGCAGTATTGCTGCCTTTGGCACATCTGATCTAGGGCTCTGGAGACCGCCAGAGAGAGTCCTCTTGTACTCAATTTGAATTTCAGGCCGACGAGAAGCTTCAGTTGTTTCTAAAGGTAGGTTTCTTTCCTCTTCACTGGGAAGATCGGGTTGAACAGAATCTGATGCAGACAGGTCATTAGCCGATTTACCATTATAGTGACTCTCAGAATCTTCATTTGCTTTGCGGATCTGATAAAGAAGAAACAGGGCAGAACCATTAGGGGAAATATTAAAATTGTAACTCCAAGATGACGACCATTCAGAAGAAAATTCGCGTGCTGCACTATGAGAGGACAGCAAAATCTCATTGATGAAAAATCCTCAGCTCTTAACATTGCACTTAAACCCATTCAAGTACATCAAGAGCGTCTTAAGTTCCAGCTGATGCCCAGAAGGCTTTCTTAAACTACCTTCAGACGACTATGATTTTGTCCACTCCAATGAGGCACGTCAAGGATTGTATCCTTGGGGTTGGGGGACAACTACTATAATGTCACTATGCATCTCATTATTTGCACGAAAAGAAGTAGCCATAAGCAGATTTTTAAAAAAAAAAAAAAAAAGGGTTAAAAACCTTCATGAAAAATACAAACATTATTCATCATATGATATAATGAAGTTATGTATTTATCAATTTTTTGTAGAGATAGGTTTGTGCAGCAGCCTCAGTTGCCCTCAGAATCAATTTATCACCTCCCTTTTCCCCAAAAACTACTTATGAAGACAGCTATTCACAAAAAGTACACATAGTTATCTGGGCTATATAAGTAATAATCAGCAAAACAGAAAATGCAGATGATGTACCTCGACTTCTTCCAGGTTGACTCCATTTTCCTTGAGAATTGATAAAAAGCTCTCAAGGCTATCATCGGTTGGTTTATAATGTCCACTGTAAGGTGAGATGCACTGAAGAAAGTAAAGAACTTGCATTAGATCAAAATGTATTTTTGCAAAACCCCAATCTAAATAAACAAATTGCATTTTCTAAGAGTTTGGTTTGGCAGCACAAGTGACTGCGCCACCATCACTCAGTTACCACAGGGTCAGATAAAAAATATATCACACCAAGCAATAGTTTGGAAATCTTGGTTCAGCCTCCCAAACAAACACAAACTCTTCTACTAAAGAGTATACAACCGAGCCTCTTAATCCTACTAAGAACGGCAAAAACAATCAAGCACTAATGGCAGTATATAGTGGATGGAAATTTATTGCTACAATTAGCTGGCATCTTCAATAAAAAATTTGCTCGATCATGCTATTAATAGGTTTCCCACACACCAGAATTCCGTTTAGTACGAATTTAGGGAAAACATATTCCACTCAGCATTACATAACGCAAGACACAAATATGTCTAAAACACAAAACTTCTGGGTAATTGCAACTTCCCAGGCTGTACCTTAAGAACTCCATCTACTACCATGAGCCTTCCAGCAGCTAAAGTAGCACCTCCCGCAAGAAAGCTGGAATGATGGAACAATCCTTTCTTCTTCTGAAGGTAATTAAAA
The DNA here is from genome assembly GCA_035079005.1 of Fraxinus americana. NCBI lineage: Eukaryota > Viridiplantae > Streptophyta > Magnoliopsida > Lamiales > Oleaceae > Fraxinus > Fraxinus americana. Next base: position 38,831,017 of record CM068708.1, read on the forward strand.
TATAGATTTACAAAAATCAATCAAAATTTTCAAGATATATATAGGGGATCATAAAGAAACATCATGTGTATACTTCTTATTTCATTTTAGACATTACCTCTCCAGTGTAGAGTTTCTTGGATGTGCTCACCACAAAGATCCATTTCAACTCTGGCGATCCTTTGTTTGTATGAAGAGGTTTTCCAGTTAATTTGTGCAATATTTTTCCATCAACAACCACGCACTCATAATGTTCTCTCTCTTGCTGGCCACAGCAAAGAAGAATAAAAAACTATGAACACTACTTGAAATGCATGGGTCGGAACACAATGATATTTTAAGAAAGATAGTTATAGACAATACAATTAAAAGGTATCACTAGAATGGTTGCATCACATACTGTATCTATTAACTACAGAAGAATTAAATAAATGCCTCCCAGAAAGTAATACAATTTTAATCACATACCGGCCCAAGATACTCGATGCATTGTTGACGAAGCTTTGATCTTGGGCACTCTTCGAGGTCAACCTCTTTGCCTTCTCCAAGATCGAGCCTGTACAGAGTAGATATGTTGACATTTTAGTGTTTTTCCACTTTGGACTACAGCCAACCAATTACATAACAGTTTAAAATAACAAATAAACAAATTATATAGCTAGATTCAACATAGTTTTGCCTTCACGGAATCCCACCCTACATTCATAGGACTAGAAAGGCATGAAGAATACTGGGAAAATTTCACAGATTTCCTTATATGATATATTTTATAATAGAAAAAGCATACAAGTTTGTGATCATCACTCATATATTCTTGACGGTGGATTCGGTACTCTCTATCAGTTAATTAACACAATAGTGGTATGACATTCATTTTCCCAAATCCTAGGGTGATAAATGTAGCTTGCACATTTGACCACCTTAGATAAACTATGATGCTCGCAGTAATAGATCAAAATTTTAAGACATCAAATCAGTTCAAAATTTTCTCACCAGTAGAAGAAGGCTTGACCAGCATTACTTTTACACCACTCTTTATAATACAGATGTAAGCTGTGTCCATAACGGTGCCTGGGATCAATCTAGATAATTTACACAACAATCTAATGTCAACTTCAAAAAATTATCATAATCGAAGGTCAACTATTAAGAAAAGCACAGACTAATGGTAGATAGCTTGCAATTAAGGTAAATGAACTCTGCTGAAAGAGGCATGAGATTAGCAGTAACTCACAGCTTCAATCCAGTGTTGAAAAGCCAATATTTGTGCCTTGGCATCCATAGACAAACCCTTGCCCACCTGAACATGAATTTAGTTAAAAGACAAATCATCAAATGCTGTCCTTTACTAAACACAATAATGAATCTAGTAAATCGTTGTTAAGTTTTCCATCATCAATTATTTTTTCTTCTTCAAATTTAAAATTGATCTAAAAAATTACAAAAAGGAATCGGTTTTATACCTTGGAAGCATTCAAAATGACACGATTCCACCGCGAGAATTCTTTGTCTGGCTTCAGGTAATTGACAGAGGATATCACTAGCCACCTTCAATTTCACCATGAAAACGGGAAAAAAATTGAGCAAATTTGCACAGCATTTAAATAATAACGTTTTCGCGCTTTCTATAATCTAATCAACTAGTTCGTAAATCTACAAGTATATCAATTGAGTAATGCTATTCATCCCGACTGGGATGAAAACACAGTCTAGCGGCGCTAATGTTGCTATCATTTACAGCCACCTAGACTGTATTTTCATCCCCTGGGGATGAATAACATTACTCATATCAATTTTAGCACGTTTAAAGGAAGGAAAAAAAAAAGCAAACCTACCAAAGCTCCTCAGCAACCACAGCGGAATCTGCTAACATGCGACGCGTACGATAGCTCCGGTAAACCTTCTGCACCTTCGTGGCGGCAGTCTTAGGGCATGTTTTCGGAGCACCACCAGGGCTCATCGGAGCTCCGGCCGATAGAGAGCCTTCCCATTCTCTTCCGCCTACCGCCGTTTCGCCGCGTCCATCCTTGCATTCTCGTCGGCCGGAGGCCGGTGATTCAACGTCAATCCTTTCCGGAGCTTCATTCGAAAAGCCAGGCATCTCGGGGCACCGAACCTCAGCGTTGCAAATCTCCGAGTTGTTTATGGGAGTGGAAGAAAAATGAGAAGTATCGACATCGAAGGTTGCGAGAGTCTGAGTTTGGACCTCCATTGAAAGAGCTCAGTCAAAAAACATTGAAGAGAACTCGGAGGTGACCCGGTGAGTTTTATAGATAAGCGGCCTGAGAGTCTGAGGGTGGTTTCGCGTGCAGTGCTAGCAAGTAATTTCCCGGTAAACATATGAACCGCACAATTTTTTTAATATTTTTTTTTTCGAGAAATGCTATTCATCCCCACTGGGGATACATCCCCAATCTATGTGGCGAAATTAAATGATAGGTGAAATTAAATAAGTCATTTAATTTCACATATCATTTAACCAATCATTTACATCCACAAAAATTGGGGATGCATCCCCACAGGGGATGAATAGCATTTTTCTTTTTTTTTTCCAGTGCAGTGAAGTCGTTGGTTTACACTATGTGGACTGTATAGACTTTGACGTCTGACCAAAATATATAGAATTAATCTAGGGGCGTTTGACACCCTTTTTAGTAGAAAAATGTGTTTTTGAATAATGATTGATGGAAGAATGTTTGGTTAAAAAGTAAGGAAAATTTTTAAGTTTATGTGTGATATTATTTTATTGATAGAATGTGTGGTTGAAATGAAGAAATAGAAAAAGAATGAGAATGAGAAAAAAATAGGTGCCAAACGGGAGCCTAGTATGCCAAGAGGGGTTACCTAATGGTTTACCTCCCTCACAAAAAGCGCGGCCCCCACATGTATTTAAAAATTTCGACTTGTAGTCCACATCCTCTAATGTGAGTGTGGTGTAAAAGATTTGGTTAAAAAAATCGGTAAATATAGCATAACTCAAATATATATATATATTAAAAAAATATATCAAATAAATCATTGGGTCGGTATTTTTTGGTTGGTTTCATTTACAGTACGTGGAACGTATGGATTCATGATCATTGTCGTGAGTCTAGATAAATAATATTACTTAAATTTTATTGTGAGTAAGTGACATTTTGACAACTAGAAACACCATGTATTAACAAGTATAATCTATACGAACTCTGCTTCGTATACAAGGACCAATTCCTTACAGACAAACACATTTTGACAACTAGAAACACCATGTGAGCGCCTGATGAGCCCCTGTGAATTATTTCCCCGTAAGTGAGGAATAATTCGATCTATAGTGCTAGATTAATAAATTAGTACATAATCAAGATTCGGGTCGGTCATTCTTTTTTATAAGTATAAAATCAAGGTTAAGGGTTTACCGTTTACTCTATGGGTACACATTGTCATGAGTGACCAGTCAAAATTGAGGGGAATCACTTGACCCACTCAAGTTCCGGTGTCAATTAACCCCGGCTTGACCACTTTATTCTCCATTAAATTATAATTTATTTTTTTCTATTCTTATCAATCATATATTTTTTAATAAAATAATATTACACATAATTTCAAAAAAAATTCCTTCTTTTTTAACCACACATTTTTTAATCACTTGGGTCGAGCCGAATCCAGCCAGCCGAGCCGAGCCTCGGCTCGATGGCTCAATTATTTTAATTTTTTTTTAACTACTGTACGACGGATTTCGCGTATTAAAATACAGAAAACGTCACAAATTGTATTTTAAGAAATACAAATAAATAAGAATCTTCTTGTAATTGCAAAATTGCAAAACCCTCTGATTAATGATCTGAATGTTTGAAGACGAGGAGCCACGTGGCTTGAATCCGAGACTTCGAGAATTGTTGAGAATTTGATTTGCCGAGAACTTGACTTGTTGACACTTGAGTTTCAGAGCTTGGATTTGGACTTCGAAACTTGGGCTTGATCTTGATTTGATTCGAAGAAGATTTTGATCTTCTAGGATTTGTTTGATTTGAAGGAGATTTTGATCTTCTTCGTGTTTGCCGAACTTGGAGTTGAGATGATTTCTTCTCTTCCTTCGGTTTTGGAATTTCTTCAACACTTCGTGATTTTCTTCTTCACTTTTTGCTCCCCCGCTTCAATGAACCTTTGACCTTATTTATAGGAGAAATTCGTGGCCAATTTTGGTAATCACATAATTAATTCAACTAAATTGATTATAATTGAATAATTATGGATTTAGAAAAAAAGTAGGGTGGGCCTTTAAAATTTCATGGGCTCATTAAGTTTTAGTTTAATTGGGTTGATTATTTAAATTGACCCAACCCATTATTTATTTATTTTATTATTTCTTTTTTTTTTTTTTTTATGTCTACAACTACATGTGTTCTAAACTTTAAAAAAAACCCATGAGCCACTGGGCTTGGGTTCGGGCTCGTCTTTTGACGAGTCAGAGCGGCTCACGAGCCTCTTTTTTACGAGTCAACAAGTCGTTTGGCTCGATTGCCATCTCTAGCAGGATGGTATCAACTCTTCGAGACTGTATTAAAGAAGTCGCTTCCAATCACAAAGGCATGCAATATACTTTTAGGCTAGCTATATTCTAACTCGCTAACTTAAGCATCAAACAATCTTTGACATCTACACACCAATATTTTTTTGTCAGTCAACTAGATTCTCTGTTTTCTTTATGAAAAAAGCTACTTGTACAAAAATAATTTGACAAAAATGTTGACAAACACTCACATGATTGTCGGCCCCACATGAATAAAAAATTGAAAATAAAAAGTGGGCCCCCCACATGTGAGTGTTTGTCAACATTTTTGTACAAATTCTTTTGTACAAGTAGAAAGGTTCTTTCTTTATTTCTGCAATGAAGATGGACTTGAAAATCCTCAAAATAAACCAAAATATGCCTAGGATGATCGAAATATGATAGAGAGTTGTGAATGAAGTAAGAGTTGGGATATAGACGCTTGTACGTGTGATATTAGAGAATAATTCATTGCCTCCATTAAAATTATAAAATATTTTTCCCCTTCTTTTGAATTACACATTATTTAATAAAATAATATTACAAGTAAAAAAAATCTTCTTTTTTTAACTATTCATTCTTCGAAAAACACTAATTCAAAAATTATAATATGAATTAATTGGGGATAATTCTTGATGTACCTTGATGTACATGGTGATGTACATCAAGAATTATCCCCAATGGATCACTCTTGTGGTACATCAAGGGGTACATTAGGGTGTCCATAATGGACACTCGGCGCGATCCCATTAGAGGGGGCGCCGGTCCCACAGGCGCTCTCACCAATGGGAGAGCGCCGAGTGTCCATTATGGACACCCTGATGTACTCTTGATGTACCACAAGAATGATCCATTAATCGGACGGTGGCTAAAGGAGAGGAGACTTTTGAGTTCAAAGTCAAGTCGTCTGTGCATCAATATAGTCGTACAAAGCCAGCGTGCTCTGTGGGGCTGACTGTCCTATGTTCATTGATTTTACCATAAAACTTTGTTTTCACACTTACCAAATAATGATTTGTCATTTGTCCGTATTAGAATAGTAAAGAAATTAAGGTACAAATATCCAGTACGTAACCCAACTACTCAACAAAAAAAATTGTTTCATTTTTCTATGACTTAAAGGTAACATGATATTTTTCTAATTGGGGGTGTGTGTTACCAAATTCCACGTAATTGAGAACTTAAAGAGGGTAACAAGCAATGTTAAACATTAAATTTTCAATAAAATAGTTAGATATGATATTAAATTAGATAAATATTGTAAGCCATAATTTAAAAAGAAACAATGTTAAAGACATTCTTTACATTTCTAACAAATCAACCGTGTTACGTACTGAAGTAATCTTAGTTTACAAAAATATCATATTAGTCATGAAAGGATCATATCGTGTACCCATGTGTTATCTGATAATATTCATGCATCGATAGTCGTGGTACAAAGCTTTTCAAAAATATTAGTAATCATCCCTATTAGGTTTTTCCCCCATTGAAATCATTTTTTGGTCTAAACTAAAAGTGGTCAAAAAAGAAAGTCACTAAAAGCTTGATCAAATGGAGATGGAGATCCACATAGACACAATAAAACGTGGTCTTGCTTTTGAGATTAATAGTGGGTTGGGATATATTTTGTCGAAATTGACACTTTTTTTTTTTTTTTTGACATGACTATTTTGCATGATGATTGGATGATTTTATCATCAATACTAGTATTAAAATATCAGTTTAGATAACGTTAAGTGATAGGTTCAATGAAATGTAGTATTAAGTGATTCATTTAATGATATTTTAATACTAGTACTGATAATAAATATCATTACTATATTGTGAAAATCGTCAGCAATAAAGATCCCAACAATACCGTCACAAAATTGAATCGAGATTAACAAACCATCATTTAGTATATTGTACTTGAAATAGTAGTAGAAACAAGTCGTTTTCGATATCACCGCAGTTGGATTATTCACTTAAATTAATTAATAATTCTACGTGCAAAGTTAAATATGAAGAATATATACATTTTTCAGTTTTTATGAAAAGGATGGTAAAGTTCATAAATTAATGAAAGTAGTTTTGATAGTAAGCGAGTACATTTTATGAAAAGGCCAAATTATATGAATTAGATAGTATAAAGTTTTATCTATTGTTCTCAAGGGCAAATTAGGAATTAAAATTTTATACTTAATAATTAATTAGTCTTAAATATGGTCAAGGGGTGTACGCAATACTTAAAAGATCTGGGAAGTTAACGATATTTTTGAAAGGTGAAAAGGGTGTCTATGGTATTGTTTCAGTTAAAAAATGCTCTAGATTTCTCTTTTTCGAGATTAAAATTTAAGTTGTTTCTTCTTACAGTGTACATGATCAACAGTATATAAATGACATGTCTCAGCCACTCGAATGGACTGGAATGCTAGTAAAAGCATGCCAATCCTTGAATCGACCCAACTACAAATCTAGACTATTACCAAACAAGCTTATCACGTCAAACTGACCTTTCTAGTTTATCTTCTACCTATTTATAAAAAATTGTAAACGTACACTTTCAATTAGGTTTTTCTGTATTATAGAAAGTATATCGGTGTACGTTTGGAATTAATTTTAAAGTGTTATCAAATAATGAATATTACGAAATGTGCGGATAATAAATAAATAGTAACTTATAATTTTTATAAAATGTGTGGATCAAAAATATGTGTGATCATATTAAGCCACCATTTGAGCCACATTATCTAAAAACTTATTTTTTAAAAAATTCATTTTCAACCACACATTTTTTCAATAAAATATTTTACATGTAAGTTCAAATTTTTTTCTACTTTTTAACTACATATTTTTCAAAAATTTAATATTACAAAACTCATTTTCAATAAAAGAAAAACATTGGGACTAAAAAGACAAAAAAAAAAAATAAATTTACCCAACATTAGGAATAAAAAGACAAAACGGAAAGAAAATTATTTTTCAAAAAGTTTAAGAAGGGCCCACCGGTTTGTTTTTCATATAAATTTGTAAGATATGCTATCCCACATTTCATTGCCAAGAAAGTGAGGGATACATTATTAAGTGGGTGTTTGGCACCCATTCTTTTGAAGAATGAGTTTTTGAATAGTGATTGATGTAAAGAATGTGTGGTTAAAAAGTAAGAAGAATTTTTGGGTTTATGTGTAATATTATTTTATTTGGAGAATGTGTGGTTAGAAATGAGTACTGTAGAAAAATGAGAATGAGAATGAGAATGAGATAAAAAATAGGTGTCAAACGGGGGCTAAATGACTTTGTCTCGAAAGCCCTCTTATCTTTATTCGCATGTCATTAATCAATAGTTATCATTAATTATTATAATATTAGCAAAATCTTCTTTACATAATAAATAAATCTGGCCATGTTTCTCGTACGCATTAGCTGAAAATTTCATTTCAATTCTAATTTATTATGAAAATAGTAAAATACAGGCACGTGAATCATGTGAGTAAATTTTTCAACGAAATTTTAACTTCGACAAGATTTATCAAGCCTGTTGATCTTATACAATTGTTTTTGTGACTTAATTAAATTAATATTCTCGTTACTCAATAGTCACACGAAATTGCATTTTAGTTGTCGTTTCTACCTGAAGAAAATGTTCATAAATTTTTCGTCCTCAAATTTTTTTTGTCCACATACTTTTGAAGAAATGTCTCAATAATTATCTTATTAACGAAGTTCATTGTTACTGTGGTAGCCCGTCGTCGTTTAAAATTTAAAGACAGATTATCCAAGTTCATCACTACTAGAAAAAGAACTTCACATTTGGATGAATATAAAAAAAGGCAATGATGATCGACTGATTTTACTGGATCTTAGCAAGCTAACCGCTCGCTCGTCGAGTTGAGCCAACATGCTAAATAAAAAGGCTTTAAAATGCAGTGGCTTCTAGTCTCCTTTTGTTGAAGCATTGATCTTCCACGCATGGTGGTTGTCTATTCTTCATATTTCTTTATGTTTTTGTCTATTTGCAGAATTATTTTTTCAAATTGACTATAAGGCAAAAGGCAGGGACATTTGTAGCAGCAGCATCATGTGGTCCATTCTTAAAAAGTAAATAACATGGAAGAATTAAGATTTGAGAAGGTAAAATGTGAATCAGGATAAGAATGTGTTAGATATTTTTCATCATTTTGCATGTTCATATTTTGTTTTGCCAATGTTTTGCCGTCCCAATTAGTGTTTGCCGTTACTAGGATCGACATGTCCGATCAGGTTGCTGTGATCAAGGGGCAACGCCCTCCGTGAGGGTTCGGGGGCAACACCCCTGAAAGAAAATTTTATTTTCAGAAATTTTTGAATATGTATGTTTCTTCCAACGGATGCGTTCATTCATTTCAAGGGACACACCTATTTAAATGGTTGCCTCCATTTCTATATATTTTGGACGAATTCTCATTTGCAAAAATACATTTAAAAAATTCGTTATTTTCTATTCTCCTCTCTCTTCTCTTGGCATCATCAGTTTATTTATAGAGTGTTTTCTTAGTTTGATCAAATAGTCACAGTTTGAATCAAACGCCTCCATTATATCCTGAGAGAAATTGCTATCATACCCCAATCGTGACTTTGTTGGATATGGGAGAAACATCTCTTAAAAGATAACGATTTTCGTGCCTTGAATGTTCAAAACAAGGGGCACACACACGGTGGCATAGGTCACGTGACCTCCAACTTTGGGGCTAAAGCTCGTTTCGAAAACTATATCATATGGTCCAAACAAATATCGAAAATAATTAAAGATGCGTCAAATGTGCGTGTTAAAAAAAAAGCGACTATCTCGTATTTTCTTTTTAAAAATTCAATTATTAATATTTATTATTTTTATAGTACAAAATTCTCAATATCATTTGCATCATTTTATTAAGAAATTTCACAAGAAATATGACAAATTTTACATCCGAAAAAGCAATACCCCATGTAATTTTCAGAACTAAAATTACATGGGTATGATTTTTTATTTTTTTTATGTAAATTTTTTATGTAAAATTTCTCATAACTTTTTGCGAGTTTAATTGTGCTTCTAACTCAAAATTTCTGTGTCCGTCCGTGCTCAAAGCTGTGAAGATTTAGATTATTTATTACTCGAAAATAATATTATTTTTAAATCATTTCGATTTTTCTCTTTGTGGGTACTAAGGTAATTTTGCACAGCTTAATATGCATTAAATTTTACTTTGTAAATTGAAAGTATTTATTATGTGTCGATTATATATATAATGTTATTGAATTATATACCATTGTTGCAATTATGCTAGTTCCGAATAAGGACCACAAAATAAGATCACGAATATTGGTGGATAATAGGGTTCGGATAGGATTAGTAAGTTCTCGAGTTTTAAAATTACATATTTATCCTTTCAATAATACAACCTTTTTTTTTTTTTTTAAATAATTGTACCACAATTTTATTGTATTAAAGATCTCTAATATTTACTTATTATCACACTCGTGTCTTCAATCATTTTTATTACATTCTTATCACCAAACTTCTATTAACTAGTCTATTGCCCGTGCAATGCACGGGCAATGTGATTACGGAAGTAATGTTAGCGTTCAAAAAAAAAAAAATTATCTGCATTTTTTTATACCATTTTCTGAAGTATGGAATGCATAATATATATATACACACACACAA